>JARLTB010000149.1:4867500-5432703 GCA_030141615.1 Unio pictorum | reverse complement strand
GCACCATTTCGTCAAAAAGATTTTGATGTTAAAACGTGGTCCGGCAGGTAGATTTCTGTGTTTTAATTTGAGGGTTGCACTATAGCTTCAAACGGTTGATATATGGTCGACATAGCCTGCAACGGGTAAATAGAACTGGGTGGGTTTTGGATAGTCTCAGCGGAAAATAGAACATGGTGAGACACTATAGCGACAGTGGAAACTTTACACGGGTCTCTATAGCTACTTGGAAAATTGAACATACAGAAAAAATATATATACAATATACATAGACAAAGAAATACACAATCAAATACTTTCACTACAGAAATACAAAAACAATGGAGGCAAAAGAATATACATATTTTTGATGCAATGAATTAGCCTTGAAAAATGGCCTTTTTGTTGCTACAACCATTAGCTAACATTAGGGAACATTGCATATGTCTTCGTCTCTTCCACAAACGTCGTCTGACATCTGCACCGTAAATAAAGACTTGCTTCAGACAGCCTTTCTCAGCACATAGATCATTCGTTTTAAAATAGCTGTATGATTGATCTTCTTGATACCGTTGATGATTTCACATACACTTGATGTCACTTGTTACAATACATCTCGGCTCTTTATTTTATTTTATCGTCATCGTGAACCCATGCAGCTACCGCCCTATGGAGTTCATCTAAGCTTGAACAAACCACTATATGTACATCTTTATCTCATCGAACTGAATCGGATTTTAAATTACCGTTTACTGATTTTAAACTTTGTATCAAAATGTACCTACGTCAGACGTGACAGGCGTCATGGGATGATGCAGTCAATAATAAACTTCATGCCATCAAACCATCCCTGGGAGAATGGACTCCTTCCTACAGAACTATCCGTAGGGAGGATGTTGTCATTGCAAGAATCAGAATCGGTCATACATACATTACCCACTCCGACATACTAAAAGGTGAAGATCCACCAGAGCTTCTTGCAATGAACCATTCACTGTTAAGCACTTTATGACCGAGTGTTCTGACCTGCAACCTACGTGTGATAAATGCTATCATGTACATGACATGAATGAACTTCTTGATACTTTACAAATCACTAGTATTTTAGATTTACTGAAGGATGTAAATCTCTATTTTAAACTATAACGTTTATACCATCACCTAGAATATTTGTATCTAATGCAAATACCACCTCTTATTTACATGTTATCATCAACATACCCCATTTACATCTCCCGTTGATTGGGAAGCTTCAAATTGTCCTGTTCCCAACATCTTACCATTTTATATTAACTATTATGTTTTTGTTTTAAATCGCTGGTCGATGTTAAACCTTCTTATTTTCAAACATCTAACCTATTGTATGGCGCTAAATAGCCTAAACGTGATGGTGCGCCATTACAATTCAAACAAACTCATCGAACTGAACTATCTAGAGACGAACACTGGTTGCCTCTGCTTATGTCTGGAAACATCGACCTCGAAAGTCGATTCCAAACATTCAAAGGAACATGGCACAAATGTATGAGTGAACCTACATCTCAACAGTTAGTTGGATTTGACTGCACTGGCACAGCAGATATAGTCAGGTGTGTCAGTTGTGGTGTGACACTGAAGGAGTGGGATCAGAAAGATTCGGCATACCTGGATCATGCTTGATGACCTATGCACTGTCTCTACCAACCTTCAAAGTAATCTGTGCATGGATATTTTGCAAGAGAACATTATATCGTTCCAGCTAAGAGGCCTTTTATCCTCGCCATCCTTTTAATATGTTATTTGAATATGTTAAGTGCTGGACCCCGTGTTTCAGGTAAAGCCAAATTTGACAAACGTTTCATCGAACACAACTGTCAAATAATCAAAGTCCAAGAGAGATAGTTTCCAGGTTTTATTGCAAGCAAGAATTGTCAGTTAATGCGTTGTGAACCCATCAACATCTAGTGATGACCGTCATGAGGATGATACGACATAAAATGAGCCGCGGAAAACGATGGTCATCAGTGTTGTTTTGTTCTTGAACGAAAGAGATGTCAACCCCGAAAGTGCACACTACCACTTATCTGCTGTTTAAAAAGAAAAAAGAAAAGAACCGTTTTGTTGTTTAGCTAATGTCTGAAGAGGCGCTTCTCCAAACATTGACGCCCTAGTCGTTCACACAAGAAAATTCGTCCAAAAAAAATGATTGGCGCAAAGTGGAGGATTTGTATGCCCTTGATGTTACCACACTTCCTCATAAGGAAATGAAGTAGTATAAAAAAGACGCGTATTGAACGATGACTTAAGCATTATTTGTTTTGGTTGCGTTTTGCTCCTTGAAAGAAAGAAAAGATGTCACTCGTAAGAAGTCATCACTCTCCTGCCGAAAACGAAAAGAAAAAAGGTCTGCACTTTTGTTGAGCAAAACACTGGGTCGTGTTGCCATTTCTGTCCAAATCTCCTCCATCCATGTGAAGGCAACTCATACAAACGGCCTCGAATGTCATCGATACGGTGTGCGATTGTTGCCTGAATATCTAGTACAGAATGACACCTTAATCTTAGCTCAACATGGCGACGCTCTTCGTACGGATTTTTGCTCATGTTGAAAAAACTGGATCAAAGGACTGGTGGAAGCAATGCTGGGAGAAGACCCTTGAGGTGTTTTACCCACCGGAAGAGAAGAAGTACAAAGGATCCTGGTGAAACTATATCGTACGTGTATTGGGGAATCTCACGGTGGGACGAAAGCTGTCTCCTGTGCCCTACAAACAATTGATGTAATTCCATCGTTGGCAAGAACAACGCATCCTGCATTTACCTCAAAATCCTCATTTGATAAAACTGTCTTAGTTACAACACGAACAAAAATTGTTGATGGATTACACCAATTTGTTAGAAAGAGATAAATCTTTACTGTACGTGCAAGTGTTGAAAGGGCTCCAACTCGTGCACCATAATGCTTTACACGAAACGGCTTAAGCGATTCCGAAAGATTGAAATACCCTGATGAAACTTTCATCGCCATCATCACCACAATTGACCAAGACAGACAGCCACGGGGATTACAGTAAAAAGACAAGACGATCTTGAAGTCAGCAACGCCAACTACATAAAGAATTGGTAGGATTAAAAGATGCTGGCATCCCCTTGCTCACCAGAAGAGAGAAGAAGTGATGAAAGAACTGAAAATCCCTGTTCAGACATCCTCCTTGACTCGTATCTCTCGTCGAACACTTAAACCATTAGGATCTACGACATTACCCGACAAAGAATACAATAGCATTAATAAACAGTGGGTGGTTTATTAAAGATAGAGTCCGGATGGAAAATTTGATAACCCAAACTGCCAAAACTCAACTGAAAAGTTTACGTTTACCTAAATTACTATGTTACAATAAAGGTCGATGTATACGCTGCAGACACCGATTGGACGAAGTTCTGTTTTAGAAGTACACCTAAGTGCAGGGCATCTATCTTCAATGGCTAGCTGATTTATCCGATGTATCTCATTTTTTTCACCTACAATTCCGGCTACAAATATTTGTTTTGTGTCATCGTTGTATTTTCCAAAATTTGCCTGATGCGTTGCGTTCACGTCTAAATTGAGATCCGAGTTAGTGTGAGCCTCAAAACTGGTACTGAAACTAAGCGGTGGTCACCCTCTCCGATGGCAAACCAACAAAGACATTGAATTTAATAGAACGAATATGGAAATGATTTATGCATCAACACACTCTCAAACACATCGACGTTTTACCACGCCTAGTCAAAGCTTAGAACGAATCTTACCATCGGAGCAAAAGATGCACCTTCGAAGAAATGATTCCCGACAACAAATTATCCTTGTTTGTGTGCCTGTTTGATACGTTTACGATTGCTGTCCCCAAAAAAGATATAGTGCTAACGACGGCAGTTTTTGCTCCCATTGATAAAACCAAACATACTTTCGAAAAGATTACATACCCAACTGTACAACCAAATTGTTTTATGTCATTGGACGTGTGATTTACCGTCACCCACCCGTGTACGTTACCCTATCACAGTTCCATGGATGTATTTCTTCAAAATAGCTTGTGCTGTTTCACGGCCAAATTACCTCGTGTCATCCAAATGAATCGCGAATCGCATCAGGAATCAGCTTTGGTCGAAATCATTCACCACACACAGGTCCAGAAGATCATCATAAATCAAACTTTTTGGTCGTAATACTGAACGTAGTGCAACAACAGACGGATGCGAACGATACAGAGTTTTAAATAACATTGGTAGCAGTAGTAGTAGTAGTAGTAGTAGTAGTAGTAATAGTAGTAGTAGTAGTAGTACCTTAGCGCTCAAGATTTGGCGGAAACGATTGTCAGCATTTTCGACGATAAGTTTGACAAACGCCAACACAACTTTTCACCCTGTTTTGTTATTAATTCGGTGGAGACCGAATTAACAAGTATTTTCGTTACCCTGTATGATTGAAAGAAGGATTCACGTTGATATCTGTGAAGTCCAATGTGGTGGAGAACAACGTGGTGGGAAACACACCCGAACTGTTACTGACAGTCATTCCTTACACATTGGCTTCTGCGCTTCCAGGCTGCTAAGGAGGAAAGTAGACACAACTAACATACTCACCGCCAATTTGTAAATCCTCACAATTTGTTCGTCAGTTGGTCGTATTTTGAAAGTGTGAACAATAGTACAGTAGGAAATCTGGGCCTAAATAATCCATTCTCGAAAGAAAAAGTCACGGTGAAACTTCTTTTTTCGTAAATGATTCTCTAAAGACTTGTGACGCTTGTATCCTGTGTATCAAGAAGTCGCTCGACAACGAGGACATGGTTTAGGAGATGTGCTAAAATATGCGTTTTGTTCGGCGGCACTCGTCTTGAAACCGATGGTGACGCGATGATAGCACGCATTAAAAGATGTCGTCGCTTAAACGCAATGAAAATAATTTTTACAAAATGTCAACATCAGCAAATGAAACTCAGAGGAAACCTTGTTAGGAGCAGGGTATATTCTGATAGTTCAAACTGTAAAAATACATCTGGGTCGTTGAGAAATTTCTATAAATATGCTGCACGCTGTTGAGCAAGGCATTCTTTAATCCTTCACTCCACAGGAAGGACAAGGCAGAAAGAGACGAAGAAGAAACCCCTCCAGAAGATTTCATAAATATGTGAGAAAAACGAATAAAAGAAGAACTGTCTGAGAATTCAACGACTTTGATTAATAGGTTTGCCGAACGTAATCTCAGCGAAATGGATTTTTGCTTGAATAACAAACTAATTAACAGCGGTATCGACAATGTTTACCCTCAACTGCCATACCGCCAAAATCTTTTGACGTACGTAAATGAAGCCAAAGAGACTTATCTAGATGATTGTATAGTATGGAAACCTGACACGGCAGGTGAGCCTAGCAAGATCCACGGATGTTTGTATATGAATTTTAATATTTTAAAAGACATTATGCATTCTTGAGAGTAATTTTAACTACTTAACCTTAGCAGGTATGTCACAAGAGCTAATTCCAAATGTTGGGCAAAGTTTTGCTTTCTATAACTGGGGTAATATTAAACAGATAAAGACAAGTAAATCTAGATTATTATGAAAGACCTATCGGTATTTGAATGGTGGAGCCTCTTTGGAGATGGTAGAAGCAGCAATGACAGAAATGACAAGGAATCTAAAGCCCTTTCCAAGGTCATTCCATTGCTTCAAATGAGTATTACCATCTTGCCCAATTTATTTGTCTTCTGTGGTATAAGTATTTGTTTATGTATTTGAGCTTTTGTGCATGTCTTTTGTGTTTGTCCCTATACAATCCTTATTACAGAACAGACCCACCGTTTTCCATTTCTCTTTTAGACAATAATGGCCCTTATGTAAGCTGTTGAGGATATAAAGTCCCACCCTTATCCATATCCCCGTTTACGGCTATACAGGCTCACTCTGTTCCGTTTCCCTGTTTCAGGTTATATTAACATAATAAAAACTTGTTGAGGCTTTAGTGCAAACCCCAATTTTAATATAGAAGTCTACCTGAGGCTATAAAGCTTGAGGGTATTATGTCGGACCACGTTTGAACATAGACGTATACTTGATGGTATGGTGCCCTCCTATCCTACACGTACGTGTTAGAGGAATTGTAATTCTTTCAATTGTGTGATAGTATTCTGCCTCTCTCTCTCTCTCTCTCTCTCTCTCTCTCTCTCTCTCTCTCTCTCTCTGTCGTCAGTCACTCACTCGCATAACATTACTTTTCAAACAATGTCATATCCGAGATATAATTTGCAGTTACTCCAATGCATATTTTAAAAAATAAATCAAAAACACGCCAACTAGCAAAAAAATAATATAAGACAATGTTTCAAGCTTCGATTCCAGTATAAATAGTTATGTCAACTTTGGTTATTTCAACCCTTTTCGTGTTTACTGATTGTCTTATCTTTTGTGTTTGCCGTCGCGAAATACTCATAGTCGAAATCGCCCAGGTTTGTAAACAAGTTTTAGACTATCCGTTGTTATATATATATATATATATATATATATATATATATATATATATATATATATATATATATATATATATATATATATATATATATATATATATATATATATATATATATATATATATATATGTATGATCACGTTTAGATTCAACGAGCGGGATTCTGTGTTTAAGTTGTAAATCCGTCAAACATATTACCGATTGTCATCATGTGATCACCTGTGCACAGAACGAGGTGAGTAATACTTTAAATGTTGCATGCATGTGCAAGAAAGGAAGTGCTGGATATTTGTGATCCAAATCTTTTGTAAGGTGGTTTAATTCGTTATATATTAAACCGTTTGTCAACGTTTAATGCCATTAGAATTTCTAGTCCATTATGTCGCTATCTTGACTGTTCATTGCACATTGATAACAGCGCAATTACAAAGCAAGTCGACGACAATTGGCACTGATCTGTGTGTTCTCATATGGTACAAATGTAGCATTTATATAATTAAATAGTATCGGAGCTCGGTTTCTTTCTGTCCCAGTGACATGTATTACTCTGGCTTACTATGTTCAACAAACTAAAGACCTACTATTACGCTTTGTGTATAATGGTACATGCTTGAATACATTACTCAGAGAGTTAATATACGAGGTAGCTCGACCACTCGTATATATGTAGTGAATAGGAGAGTATTAGAAAATCAAATTAAAGAAATTAAACAACTTAAGTTCCTTCATTAAATAAAAATGATTGCCATGTTAACCAGACTGATGCACAAACATTATGGTGTAGTCTGCAATATTTTCTTCACATGTTGCGTATTCACATGTTGCATATTTCACATGTTGCATATTCACTACGTTGCATATTCACTACGTTATGATTCTTTGTCATATTATAATTCGATTTATTTCACACTTCACGTGAGCCATTGTTCTTTATTTAGTATTATCTGTTTCCTCTGGTAGTCATTCTATTCATAATTATGTTAATCATTATATGCTTATCCTTATCTGTTAATATGTTTCTTCAAATCATTAGGTGTTAATCGGTTTATGTTTATGTTTCAGTTTAAAATACTCTGAGCAGTTGGATGATATTCCATGATGAAATCTTTCTCAAACAACCACCATTTGTGGTTTTTATTTTCGCATGGGATTAGTACACGAGTTTCGTGATTCAGTGTTTAAATAAAATAAATATGAAAGAACAAATGTATAGAAAGAAAAACAACCAGCTGATTACTCTACTCTAAACACATCACTTAATTTTAGTAATCGCCAACCCACACATTCGACCGCTCATATTGCCACGACCACCTCCACATAACCAAACATGACGTTTCGGCAGCCGAACATAAAGGCTCTAGGCAGACCCTCTTAGTTATTTTGTCTTAAGAACCATGGCACTGGCTAGAATAGGTTATTATTAACGTATGTGTTTAGAGTAGTATGTGCACTGGTACTGTCTGTGGGTTCGAGATTGTAGAATTGGCCCTACGTGCCTCACTACGTGTCGTAAAAAGCGGCTAAGTAGAGGCAACCTGTTTGCCGTGGGTTGCGACCCGTGTCGGGGAGAAAAGGATCCTGGTAGTTTAGCGCAGTCTTTTCTGATGCAATACACTGCTTTGGCCTCAACTTCTCCACGACGGGTGGTCGGTATTTGTCCGGTCTCGACAAATCGGCTGGCCATGCCGAATATAAGGAAGTCTTTATTTACTTGCTCACCTTCTCTATCTTCATGAATTAATCATAGGTAATTTTGTTTACTGAGTATAACATCTGTCTATCCCTGGCACTTGAAAAGTGTCCCCTCGTTGGCATCCATGGTTAGCTGGAAGCATGGTTGCTGAAATTTAATACAAAGTTATGGAAATATTTTTTAAACAAACGAACGAAATCACTGTCTGACTCTAAAGAAGAACCATGTAGGGTGTAGTCATTCCCACTATTCATGGTTATACAGTCAACCAATTACAGCACTATCACTTTTTGTAATTGACAAAACTTTATTGGGGTCGATTGGCATACCAAAAAGTGTCAAAAAATTAAAATCGGGTTTTCTACTGGTTGACTGTGACCGAAAAGATCAAGAAAATATCAGAAACCTGAAAGCATTCTTCGACATTCCAGTGACCTCGCTTGCTCACACTTCCTTGAATACGTCAAAAAGCGTGATGCGGTGTCGTGACTTGGTTGGAGTCAACGACACAGATATCATCGAAGGAATGAAACATGAAGGTGTCATTGCATTGCGTAGAATACGTATTAAACGCAATAACAATCTGCAGGACACCAACACATTTGTACTCACCTTTTACAAACCTAGAGTGCCCTAAGTGGTCAAATTTGGATTTTTGCAAGTAAAGTTCGAGGTATACATACCACACTACCTTAGATGCTATAAGTTTAAACAAACACTGCCATAACGAAGACCGACGTTCCAAAGTGAAAATATGTGGTCGATGCAGAGACTATTCTCATCAGGAATCTGATTGAAAAGCAACTCCGCATTGTGACGGCTGTGACAAGGAACATCACACCAATCAAAAGGATTGTGATACCTGAAAACAGGATAAGGAGATTCAGAGGGTAACGATTATATCTAACATTCCTTACCCCGAGGCTAGAAAACATGTCCAGGCAAAACTATTACTTCTTCTCCCATCCTTCTCCAATGTCGTGAAAAACTATCTGAAGATCACGAAGGAGGCTCAAACGCAGACGGATATACTCGATGCAGCAAATGCCAATATTCAGCATTACCAACCACAGTAGAACACATCTATACAAACTATATTCACTAACACCTCACCACCAAAATCACCAAGAAATAAACACATGGCACAAACATGGATGCAGAACAAACTGCTCCGTATAATCAAAGTTGCTCCCAACCTACTAAAAACAAATATATTCCCGTACTTCCTCCATACAAATTACAACACAGATTTTCAACGCGAATGGTCTAACGGTTAACCTATATGTAAGGAGCTCCAGATTTACTTTATAATGAAGAACAACATCATATAATGAAACTGTCGAGGACTTAAATCAAAGTAAAATAATCTTCTGCTTTTAAATGCACACGATCCTGCAGTACTATGTTTACAGGAAACATTCCTGAAAGTAACAGATAAAATTACATTAAAATTTTTCCCTCTTAACACGTCCTTTCCAAACGCTGACTGGGCCTCAGGAAGATCCTCTGTTGTTGTGAACAAGATAGACCCTCACAGAGTCATCCCTTTAAATACCAATTTACAGGCCATTGCAATAAAATAAGCGTCACTCTTTATCCAATTAATGTCTTTTGCACTATTTACTTACCGCGCCCTTCGTTTTACTCGGGGATTTTAATGCCCATAACATTATATGGGGATCAAATCACATACAAGACAGCGGCCACAAGGTAGTAGATTTAATTTTGAGACACGATCTGTGTCTATAGAACACTAACTCACCGACATATTTACACCTAGGAACAAGCACATACACGTGCATAGATTTTACAATTTGCTGTCCTTCGCTGCGGATAACATTATCAAATTTTATTTGTTTGTTTTTCCTATCCATATGCAGAATGTGCAAAGCGAAAATTATTAGTGATCAATCTGTGTCATATACAAACTATCTATTGCATTAATATATCATCATGAACCAGAAAGCTAATTTTAAAAATCGTTTGCTGCTATTATACAGAAACTTTCATGTTGAGTTAGATATTACTCGACACAATCGTCATAAAAGAAAACAGAATACAGCTATATATATATATATATATATATATATATATATATATATATATATATATATATATATATATATATATATATATATATATATATTAAACTCACCGCGGTCAGTCTTGCAGAATCAACAGATTTTTTAATCGTATTTTTGTAGACATAATGCATTCTTGACAAAAATATTAATTACTTAATTCTAAGCACTAAGCAGGTATAAGGGATAATTTAGGTACAAGAGCTAATTCTAAAAGATGGGCAAGATTGCAAAGGCATTAAGTACCTGCTGATACATAAATTTAATTACATTCAATCCACAACAAAAGTTCAGTTAGATTTTATCTAAATAACAAATTTAATTGAAGACTATATAGTTCACAAATTCAGTTGAATTCTGTATAGTGTGCTTTTATTACCTATCAGATATTTATCATTTGAGATATTTTTTTGATATTTCTTTTTTTCCATAAATATATTTTATTAATTATTTGATTTTTTTCATGGTGGCAATTGAGAACACTATTTTTAATTAATTCTTTTCTTGACTTGCAGATATGTCAAGTGCATTGTCAATATACCTTTGGAGGTTCTGAATGTGGTCTCGCATGCAGACCAAGATCGGTGAGTGCTTCTAAAATTAACATTAGCAAACGGTTCTTTTGAACAACTTGATCAGCAACGTTAATCATGGCTTTTGAAAGTGTAAAGTAATATAACTTTCCGCAGTGATTTAAAATATTTTTCTTTGCATTTTAATTATTTGCTTTTGTTCTCTATGAAAAGAACATGTGTTCAACCAATATGTGATCAATATTAAAACCATGGTAGTACATTTTAGTGAAATATGGACATTTGCATCTGATGTTCCGTTGCAAATAAACATTTTTAAAAATAGATTTACAGAAATACGCTGCTAATTCAATAATACATTTACATCAATGACTTGCTAATTACTTATTACACATATATACAGGATTGTCCATCAAGACCGCTCTTCACGTCTGGCTTGGGAGGAAGCGTTTTCTCTGCGTGCTGTGACAACGGAGACTCTTGTGTGTTGCATATGCCAGAGTTATTTCGTAAGTTTCCTGCCATTGTCTTCGTTATGGTAAGAGAAAAGTGAGAAAACTCTACTAAAAAAACTTGGAAATTACTAAAGTTAGAAGACACTGAATAAGACACTCATTTTCTACATCTCCAAAAATAATCGAATTTAGATTTTTATCGAAAACTCGTGTGCATGTAGGTGTATATCTATATATATATATATATATATATATATATATATATATATATATATATATATATATATATATATATATATTGCGTATGACCATTCGTTGGATGGATGAGACAATATTTTTTTTACTAGTCATCCTAATCAATGGACCGCTCACTCTATTAAGATTATACGCGAATATAAATGAAAAGCTTCTCCACTTGTATTCTAATGTAATATGGAAGATATAGGCGTAAATTAAATTATTTTTCAATACTATTTTGTAGAAACATAAAATAGAAACAAAGCAGAACATTGTTTTGTAGAAACTAGTCCTAACATGGTTCATATAGCTATTTGTTTTACTTATTATATTGTAATTTAAATGTAAACGACTTGAATTTCTTTACATGTAACTTAATATAATGACCCTTTTGCTCTGTTGTTTGTCTTGCGTGCGTGAACAAGATCATTTATATTAGTATATGACGAATGTTATATAATCTCTTAATGAACCTTGTACCATATTATGGTTTAAGCTTGACTAAAATTCTTCCAAATACATCGTTAATATGGCCTTTTCAAACCTCTCCATAACACATGCCTTACATCTTGATAAGTTGAAAATGGCATATTTGCTTCCTAACCTCACAAATATTTAACATTCCTATTCTAAACTCCTTTCCTATTCGAACCTTTCTGGCTGATGTTTACCCTTTCAGTATGTCTTTTCCAGCATCGCCAGTGTCATTTTACTTTTTAGTTTTTTTAATGTCAGAAATTTAAACGCTATAAGTCTAATATGCTACACGTTTTTGTCATAGTGCATATACTATTTAAGGACTGTATAGGCAAAGATTGGAAGTACATACTGTTAGCATAACGTTTCTTAGAACAACACATACAATGCCTATATATACAAATTAAGAGCGTAGAGCGCATTTTTACTTTATCTGCTAAATAATGATCTAAGTTTAATGGGATAATTTTACTAATCTCCATTATTTCCAAATAAGTATGTATTATCATTGTCTTGATGGGACTTCTTAAAGTTTAATGGGATAATTTTACTAATCTCTATTATTTCCAAATAAGTATGTATGTATCATTGTCTTGATGGGACTTCTTATGACCTTTTTATAGCAGTAGAGAAAGAGAGTGAACATATCTTTTCGTTGAAACGTCATTTACTTAGGAAAAAGCTTCCTCCAAACATTAAAAATATAAGGTCAATAACGATAAAATGATGCCTTTAAGTGACCGAGTTTCTTTTTTGAGTTACTTTATATTGCTACTCAATATTTTGTCTTTTCTTCAAATGTTGTATGTCTTTTTCTTCTCCAGCCATACGATTCATTGAGGTGGCACCCTCGTTGCTGCTGTTTAGATTCGAGTAATAAAATCATATGTACATATCAATAATGGCGCCATCTATGGAATCCTATATAGATAGAGTAGATCGAGAGCGACTAGAGGCAATTAAGAAATATCTTATCTTCCCGTCCATGATTCTGTCTGACAAAAATTACAACCTCGTCAGGAGTCCCGCATATAATTTGTTAAGGGTTCAGAACAACTATTTAAACCGGTTACAAACGTTGCAGAAAGAGTTGCAGAAACTACTGAGGGTCTTCGTCCAACGTTAGAAACTCTGCTATAGTAACTGTATAAATAGAAAGTACTAAAAAAACAGAAAGACTTTACGATAACTTTCAGCTTAAATAGCCTTTGCTCAAGCTCACCGAGTCAAAGAAGCAATATTGAAGGTAATAGGTGATATAAAAAGGAATCTGTATCAAAAGCCGAATAAAGAAAAGTAAATATTGAATTGATTAAAAATGTTAGAGATGATATTATTGAAGAACAAAAGAAGAAGATTAAAGCGGAAGATTTGCCACGTGTGGCAGCGATGTTTTGGATATTTTTCCTTATTGAAAGAACGAACTTTAAAAGCCCGAGTATGTTGGCATAATTGTTCACAATTTTTCTAAATTAATATGGCATATATATTTACAACAATAACACAAAAAAAGACCAGAGATGATGAGTCAAAATATAATAAATATATCGTGGATATAGATCCAATTTATGCGGAGTTACAAAAACTTCAAGAACAACTTCAGAACCAAAACCACAATCTCTTCAAGAAACAAAAATCGCAAATTGCTCAACAGCGACATGAACCACAACCTCCTCAACAACAAGCAGCAGAGACTGAAATTGCTATTAAGGATACAATTTACGTCCACAGGTTTAAATTTTATTAAGAATTCGAGACGCATAGAAGTAATAATTATTTCCGCTAATGGTACCGGCAAATATCAAAATATGTAAAACCTAGATAAATTGATTCTTAGAAGAGGGAAGATGATTGTGTTAAAGATCTATAAGCCATATTTAGTAATAATCAGACTGATGATGATCCGCATTTATTTAATTTAAGGATGTTGTAGGACTAGATAAGAAACAAGAAGAAAACGAATAATTGTTTGACGAATAATTGTATGACAGAAATTCCTCCTGGTTTTGTTCCCCCTGCGGTTTCGGGGTTGTAGAATTGGCCCGACGTGCCTCGCCACGTGTCGTAAAAGGCGACTAAGTAGAGGCGACCTGTTTGCCGTGGGTTGCGACCCGTGTCGGAGGAGGAAAGGATCCTGGTACTTGAGCGGAGGCTTTTCCGATGCAATACACTACTTTGGCCTCTACTTCTCTTAAACGAGTGATCGAGATGGGCCCGATCTCGACAAATCGGCTGGTCACGCCGAACCCTAGGAGGTCTTTATTTACTAGCTCACCTTCTATATGTGTCTTGTATCTCTCTTGATACCACCGTTGCCACTTCATTCTATCATTCTAGCTTTCATTTTCCCAAGTACTAGAGGACCTCCTAGATAGCGGTAGCTTAACTGGTCAATCGGGAGGTAATTTTGCCGATCCTAGGTAATTTTATCTACTGAGTATAGCATATGTGTATCCCTGGAATTTGTAACGTGCCCCCTTGTTGGGCTCCATGGTGGGCGGGGAGCATGGGTGCTGAAACTTCAATACAAAATCATGGAAAATTCAAAACAAAATCAGAACAAACGAACGAAACCACTATCCGACCCTGATGAAGAACCATGTGGTGTGGAGTCATTCCCACGCTTCATGGTCATACAGTCTACTGATGCTTTTAAGACAAATTGCTGCACTATCTCCTTTTGTAATTGAGAAAACTTCAATGGGGTTAATCGGCACACCAAAAGGTGTCAAAAAAGTAAAATCTGGCTGTCTTCTCGTTGAATGAGAGCGAAAGGGTCAATCTGAAAATCTGAAAAAGATGAAAACATTCTTCGACATTCCAGTGACCTCATTCGCTCACACTTCATTGAATACGTCCAAAGGCGTGATGCGGTGTCGTGACTTGGCTGGAGTCAACGAGGAAGATATCATTGAAGGGATGAAACATGAAGGTGTCACTGCAGTGCGTAGAATAAGTATTAAACGTAATACCACCCTGCAGGACACCAATACATTTGTACTCACCTTTAATAAACCAATTGTGTCCAAAGTGGTCAAGGTTGGGTTTTAGCAAGTAAAGGTTGATATTTACATACCAAACCCCATTCGATGATATAAATGTCAGAAATACGGCCATCACGAGGACCGATGTTCCAGAGTCAAGGTCTGTAGCCGATGCGGATACCACTCTCATCAGGAAGCTGATTGTAGAGCAACTCCGCATTGTGTCAACTGTGGCAAAGAACATCACGCCAATTCTAAGGATTGTGATACTTGGAAACAGGAGAAGGAAATTCAGAGGGCAAAGTTTACCTCCAACATCCCCTACTCAGAGGCCAGAAAACTTGTCCAGGCAAAAAAAGCCTTTCCTGGCCCATCCTTCTCCACAGTTGTGGAACACAACCCAAAAATCACGAAGGACGCACAAACGCAGACAGATCAGCCCGATTGAACAACAAATGCCACACTCCCTCATTACCAACCACAGAAAAGCACAGCATCAACTCAGACAACATATAATACCAACCCACCACCAAATGCTCAAAGAAATAAACAAAAAGCACAGACCAATAAGCAGAAAAAGGGGTCAGATGACCCGATTAAACTTTAAAATATGTTTGGAGAACTTGAGAGCTTGGATGCAGAAGAAACTGCTCCGTGTACTCAAGGTTCCTCGGAACCTAGTAAAACCAAATATACTCCCGTACTTCCTCCAGACAAATAACAACATTTTCTCCGCGAATATGCTTACCTAGATCCAGAATCTCCAGCATAATTTTATAATGAAGAACACCATCATACAATGGAACTGTCGATGACTTAAAGCTAATTACAATGACATTATTCTGCTTTTAAATAAACACGATCCTGATGTAGTATGTTTACAGGAAACATTCCTGAAAGACACAGATAAAATTACATTTAAAAACTTTACCCTGTTCAACACGTATTTTCAAAACGCTGACAGGAACTCAAGAGGAGTCTATGTTGTTGTGAACAATAGAGCCCCTCACAGAGTCATTCATTTAAATACAAATTTACAAGCTATTGCTGTAAGCGTCACTTTACATCGAGTGATTACCTTTTGCTCTATTTACTTACCACCAAACACCAAACTAGTACCAAATGAATTAGACAATATTGTTCAACATCTTCCCACGCCCATCGTTTTACTCGGGGATTTTAATGCCCATAAGATTCTATGGGGATCGAATCACATAAATGACAGAGGCCATAAAGTAGAAGATGTTATTTCTAGACACGATCTGTGTCTATATAGCACTAACTCACAGAGATATTTACACCCAGGAACGGGTACGTACACGTCCATATATTTGACAAATTACTCTCCATGGCTGATATTGGACTATGAAAGGAAGGTCGCTGATGACCTTCACAGCAGTGATCATTTTCCAATCACTCTTGAAAATAACTCTAAAATGGATGACGTAATTCCACACTGGAACATAAAGAAAGCCGACTAGGCTTCCTTTGAAACACTATGTCAAACTAGACTAAATAATGATACAATATTCAACGCTGTTAATCCTATACAACATTTTGCTTCAATTCTAATTTCAATTGTAGATACATATATTCCTACGTCCTCACCGAACAGTAAAAAACCGCAAATACCTTGGGTAACCAAGGAATGCAAAGAAGCCATTAGACAACGCCGGGAAGCATTAAAACAATTCGACACTCGTCCTACGCCCGAAAATTTAAGCAAATATCGTATTGCGCGGGCTAAAACACGACGCACAATCAAAGAATGTAAACGTACATCCTGGAAGAAATATGTTTCTTCTATAAACTCTCGTTCCTCAATGAAAGAAGTTTGGGATACTATTCACAAAATAAATGGAAAGAGGAAACACAATTCTATTAGACAACTGAAAACAAACAATAACAATTTTAGTTCGAAACGTGACATAGTAAATATTATTATCGATCGTTTCTCAAAAACTCATCATCATCTAATTATTCAGAAACCTTTCAAAGATAAAAATCTCATAAAGAAAAGTCACGTTTAAAGTTCACATCTAACAACTCTGAAAGCTATTACCAGCTGTTTTCTTTATAGGAGCTTAGGGAGGCTTTAGACAAGGCCCATGATACATCCACTGGGTCTAACGAAGTCCATTACCAGTTTTTGAAACACCTGCCAGAATCTTCTCTGACATTACTTCTGAAAATCTTTAATGATTTATGGATTGCTGATAAAGTACCTCATAGATGGAAAGAAGCAATAGTAATACCGATTCCCAAACCAGGCGAAGATAACGATGATCCTAACAGCTATATGGCCCATTGCATTGAAAAGATGCGTATGCAAAACAATGGAACGAATGATTAATTCTCGGCTTGCATGGTACTTGGAAAGTAATAATTTAATATCTCCTTTCCAAAGTGGCTTCCGTTCTGATCGCAGTACAACCGATCATCTGGTTAGACTGGAAACATTTATTCGCGATGCATTTATCAAGAAGGAACATTTAGTAGCAGTCTTCTTTGATTTAGAAAAGGCGTATGACACAAAATGGAAGTACGGGACACTAAATGACCTGCACGATCTAGATCTAAAAGGCCGTCTGCCTTCTTTTATCTCCAGTTTTCTCTCCGACAGAGAATTCAAAGTACGAGTGGGTTCAACCCTATCCGATATACACCAGCAATATATGGGTGTGCCACAGGGCCGTATTTTATCTGTGACGCTATTTAATATCAAAATCAATAGCATCACCAAGTGCTTAGCTCCCGGTGTGGATTGCTCTTTATATGTAGACGATTTTTTAATTTGTTATCGATCAAAGCACATGCATACAATTGAAAGGCAACTCCAGCAAAATATCAATAAGATCCAAAGTTGGGCCAGTAATAACGGTTTCAAATTTTCTAAATCGAAAACAGTATGCATGCATTTCTGTCAATTGCGAAGACATCATGATGACCCTAAACTTACGCTGGATGGAACACAGTTTTTGGGTAATATCTTCGACAGAAAGCTGACTTTTATACTACACATAAAGAATTTAAAAGCTAAATACTTAAAAGCTTTAAATTTACTTTAAGTAAGTGCGCACACTGACTGGGGTGCTGATAAAAAAGTCCTCCTTAATTTGTATAGAACATTTATTCGCTCAATACTAGACTATGATTGCATTGGTTATGATTCAGCTAGGAAGTCCTATTTGGAAATGCTTGATCCAATAAGACTCGCTCTAGGAGCATTTAAGACATCTCCATGTGACAGCCTTCTCGCAGAAGCGAATGAACCACCTTTATCGCATCGCAGAGAAATGCTATCTGCACAATACGCTCTTAAGTTAAGATCAAACCCTCGGAACCCTGCTTTTTCGGCTATTTTTCAACCACAAAACAAAACTTTATATGGTAATAAACCAAATGCCATACCTTCATTTGGCATTAGAATATCATCCAGCCTGGACAATATCAAAAGTAATCTCTCTACAGTTCAGAAACGTTTGTCTCGAAAATACCACCTTGGCTCCTTAAGCAACCCAAAGTGATTTTTACGTAACACGATGGAAATAAATCTTAGACCAACCCTGTCATATTCCTGAACTCTTATCATGAACTTCTCAACGATTTTACAAATTAAACGAAATTTTATACTGATGGATCAAAGATTGATGAAAAGGCTGATGCAGCCTTCGTTAGTGGCAAGCACATAACCAAAGTGCGCTTGACAAACGATGCGTCCATATTTTCAGCGGAAATCAGAGCAATAGACCTTGCTCTGAAATTTATCGAAGAGAAACGCATTTTAAATAGCATTATATTCCGTGACTCGTTATCAGTGCTTCAGTCACTATACAATAAAAACTGTATAATCCATTATTTGTCAATATACTCGTCGAAAACTCAGCTTAATACCTCCTACAATATAGTATAATGTTAAATACCTAGCCATATTGGTATTAGAGGTAATGAAGAAGCAGACCGGGCTGCTAAGATGGCTCTATCCCAAGAACCATCAGATTTTAAATTACCGTTTACTGATTTTAAACCTTGTATCAAAAAGTACCTACGTCAGATGTGGCAAGTGTCATGGGATGATGTAGTCAATAACAAACTTTATGCCATCAAACCAACCCTCGGAGAATGGACTCCTTCCTACAGAACTATCCGTAGGTAGGAGGTTATCATTGCAAGAATCTGTATCGGTCATACATACATTACCCACTCCCACATATTAAAAGGTGAAGATCCACCAGAGTGCGTTTCTTGCAATGAACCATTCACTGTTAAGCACTTTATGTCCGAGTGTTCTGATCTGGAACCTATGCGTGACAAATACTATATTGTACATGACATGAAGGAATTTTTTGATACTATTCAAATCACTTGTATTTTAGATATCCTGAAGGAAGTAAATCTTTATTTTAAACTATAACTTGCATGACATCATTTAAAAGCATTTTAATCAAATGCAAATACCGCCTCTTATTTACAACATCTTATCATCAACATGCACCATTTACATCTCCCGTTGATTGGGAAACTTCATATTTTCCTGTTTCCAACATCTTAACATTTTATATTTAATTATTATGGTTCTTTTATATCACTGGTCGATATTAACCCTTTCTTTTTTTTAAACATATAATCTATTGTATGGCGCTAAATAACCTTAAAGTGCTGGTGCGCCGTAAAATTCAATTAATCAATCAAACCTCCTGGTTTTGTTGAAAGTGGTATTACAACTCAAGGAAGTGGTCTAATTACTCTGTGCCCGAATAAGATCCTTTCTGATGCTGAACGATTATAAATTCTGATTGGCGAAAAACGTGCCTGAAATAATTCTCTAGATATCATAGATCATGATGCTAATATTTGTCAACGATTTTGTTTACAGGCGGCACCATATATATTAACGTTTGTAGGTCTCTTATTGATAAACCTGCAGATAATTATCACAGTTATTAAATGTTAAAAAATAAAAAAGTCGATTAAACAATGCTCAACGTTGACCGATTATGGTTTTAGTAATAAATTTAAAATTAACAGCTTATAACACAATCTGCGATGGTGGAATCTGTGATGTTTCTTAGGGTTGATTTATAGCATGTTCCAAACGCAATACAAATATCAATACAATTAGGAATGAAAGCTATTGGCAGTGTTCGTGAAATATAACATTTAAAAAAATCAAAATGCTAGTGGTTAGTTCAGATAAATTATCTGTAACTAAAAATTCAGCTTAAACACTTTAACAAAGCTTTAGAAGCTAATACATGAGTTTAACTCCATATTTCTCCGAGTTACAATAAAGATTTAATATTAACAAAACAGGTGGTATTTTCCCACTTAGTACATTTATACCAGCTTTCACAGAAGCAGTTGCACTTGGGGCTGTCATAAGCGCGGCTAGAATGGCATTAACAAAAGCAACAGATCAAGGATTTAAGAAAGAGATAAGGGTCAAAGATTTTTAGGAACTCCCCAATCATGGCACGGAAATGGTCTGAGACCAGGACACTTTTCTGATACTTCCAATGTATAATTTGGATCTAATTAATGCTGATAAAAGGTAAAAATAAAACAAAATAATGAAATATGTTTTTAGGCGCGATCAATTACCTAAACAGGTAATGAAATCGGCATCAATAATATCGATAATAGTTTTGACCCTGTAAATCAATGGGTTGCATGCGGGATTAATCCAAGTGGAATTGTTTATTTTGTTTATACGGACTGCCACCACAAAAGGAATTTCTAAAATATGTCAGTGGACTCCGATCTGTTATTCAAAATTACCAACACAGACAATAACAGATCCGTCCATATGTGGCCGTGAACCAATTTCTGTAAAAACTATCAAAATCAACGTTCACGAGTAATACGCGTAACTGCTATCATTTTAAACAGATCTTAAAAATATAATGATATATATTATTTACGGAAGGTCATCCTCTAAAACAAACACACAACTAAACGGAATATCACATGAAAATTGTAATGTTATTTGTCATTGAAGAATAACTGTAGAAGGCGTAATGTAACATTTATTCAATACAAGACATCAATACAGCTTGGAAGGAAAAAAAGTAAAGGATGCCCTGAGAGTATATTTGCTCTGGCCCTTAAACCCTAGTGAATATATAACATAAACCAGCTGTTGGTGTGTATTAGTTCTAGTCCATATCTGATTACATTTACTGTCAAGTTATATTCCCAAGCTAATTAGATTAAGGCCTTTACACTACATCTCACCATCTGACAAGTTTACATTAAAATGAAACGTGATCTGATGACCGCATTTCTAAACAAGCATCATTAGCGTATTTTTTTTTACAAGTTCAGTCTCTCGGATGGTTTTGATAACCTTTCCGAACGTGTGAAATATCCGTTTTCAGTGGTGGTTGGGATTCCTTTGCTTTCATCTGAGTCAGTCAATGTATCAGGGTCTGAAGCAGTCACTCTGAGAGGCTCTGATGATGTGGTAGGCATTGGACATAAATTTTTCCTATTACGCCGTATCTCTCTCTCTCTCTACCTCGTCAGTTACTGCCTTATATGAACGAGGTGTAGATGCCTCAGATTTAATTATCCCTCATGAAAATTGATCTTTAATCCATACTTTATTCCCTACCTGAAGTCTTTTCATATCTATGGTGTTGCGCGATATGACAAAATAGTTATGTAAGGGTTGTTTCCTTTTCTGAGCATTTTTTTAGTTGTTTGAACAGCTCTTTCGGCTAGACCATTGCTTTGTGGATATTTCGGACTACTTGAAACATGCCTGAATTCATACATTTCGCAAAATCTTTGAGTATTGTGGATGTGTATTGCGGACCATAATCTGAAACTAATACTTCTGGTATACCATGTCGCGCAAAGATTGATTTGAGATGTTTGAGAATTGCTTAAGAACCTGTGCCTTGCAATTTTGCTATTTCAATTAATCGTGCGAAATAATCAATCACCAAGAGATATGTTTGACCATTCAGTTGAAACAAGTCTGAAGCGACTCTTGGACTTGGAAATTGATTTGGTATCATTGCTTCAGCTTGATCTTTTGAGTTTTCTATGCAGTTTTGGCAAGATTTCATCAAGTGTTCTAGCTGAGTACTTAGTCCTTTCTACCATCCCCCTGCGGGTTCGGGGTTGTAGAATTGGCCCGACGTGCCTCGCCACGTGTCGTAAAAGGCGACTAAGTAGAGGCAACCTGTTTGCCATGGGTTGCGACCCGTGTCGGAGGATGAAAGGATCTTGGTAGTTGAGCGGAGGCTTTTCCGATGTATTTGCCTCTACTTCTCTTAGACGGATGATCGTGATGGTCCCGGTCTCAACAAATCGGCTGGTCACGCCGCGCCCTAGGAGGTCTTTTGTATTACTTACTTATCTTCTCTTTCATTCTTGTATCTATCTTGATACCACCGTTGCCCCTACATTCTTGTCCTTTTTGCTTTTACTTTCCCAAGTTTTAGAAGACACACTCTAGGTCTTGGTTGATCTCGTTTGTAAAGTCGAATGTCATGTCGGGTTCCAGGACCACAAAATTATATCCAGGAAGAT
Source organism: Unio pictorum (assembly GCA_030141615.1). Taxonomy (NCBI): domain Eukaryota; kingdom Metazoa; phylum Mollusca; class Bivalvia; order Unionida; family Unionidae; genus Unio; species Unio pictorum. The sequence goes on along the minus strand of JARLTB010000149.1, from coordinate 5,410,236 downwards.
GTTACTCCCTTGGGTACTTATTACATGGAGTTCTTGGTAATTTCCCAGTGAAGCAGCAATATCACCACCTATTTTTGTCATGGAGAAACATTTGTATTTTGTATCACATTTCACACACTTGCTTGTAAGTGAGTGCTTTTTTTGTTGTTATTATTGTTGTTACTTCACTTGTGGTGGTAGATCATCTGCATCGAACACAGTATAAACCCATAGTCTGTATTATATTTATGCAACATTTTTTTTTCTTTCTGAGCGACACGAAGACAGGAGCCAGTCTAACATCATCCATCGCTACCGAATTATATAAGATCAATTATCATAGGTCCGTCTGGGTCAGGTAAGACGCAATTATTACTTAATTTAATAATGAGATGGCTTAAATGGGATAAATTATATTTAATTGCACCATCTGTAGATGATCAACAATGCTACGATGTGCATAAAGATTGAAATGAAAATGCAAAATTGTTCAATGAAGACGGTGATGATATTGATTTTATCACCATATTGATGAAGCACTGAGTTTTAATGAACTTGATGGTTTAGCTTTAATTTAGTTGTTTATAATGATGTGATGCTGGACAAACAATCAAATCCAGCTAGAGTATTTTCTCGAGGCAGATATAAAAATACAGATATAACTTCTCTTACCCAGAGATACACACAAATTCAGAACGTGATCAGAGATGACTGTAATGTTTTAGCTGTACTGGAGATGATACACATACTCTGTTAAATATTCATCAGACTTGGGGTTCAGGAGATATAAATAGAATTATGTTTGAAAAAGTCTTTTCACGTGCGCAAGCTACCCCACAGGGATTTAAAGCAATAAATTTACGTGATATATGGTAGCGATATCATATAGGTCTTGATAAATTGTTTGGTTGAGAAATAGTAGTTAGTTTGATATAATAACGATGTAATTACATGGACCTAAACAGCAGCACAGAGGGTGTTCCCATAATGAAACGTCACGGTGGGTAAACAAAACACACATGCAAAATTCGAAAAACACTATAAAAAAACCAAAAGATAAAATAACAAAACTAACCCAATAGAGAAATTCTCGGTCAGTTAGAGACTTCGGTTTTGGCGTTATTAACCTTATATTTTTTTCGTAGGAAACTTTTTAAATAAAACGTATATGACGTTTCATCAAAAGGTATGTTCCCCCTCTCTGTTACTATTGTTGTTTAAAATCTTGATTTGACTTCCTGGTTCATGCTCTTGTCAATGTCTTCATGACTTATCATCGGTTTTTCCATTCTATAATATATATTACCCTTGGCTATATTTGACTAATGAGAAAGTGCAAAATTATCGTGTCCAGCAATAAAGGTTATATTTTAACAGTACTTCCTTTTAGCGACATAATAGCCTAAATGACAACAGTACCTGGCTGAATTAAATAATTGAGTTTTCCATGTATGTATGTATGTATGTATGTATGTATGTATGTATGTATGTATGTATGTATGTATGTATGTATGTATGTATGTATGTATGTATGTATGTATGTATGTATGTATGTATGTATGCGTGTGTGTGTGTGTGTGTGTGTGTGTGTGTGTGTGTGTGTAATAAACAAATTGTAATGAATCTTGACTATGTTTAATCAACAACAAATGTACTTTTTCAGCTCCAAAAGTTACACATCTTGATCCTCCACAAATAGCGGGAAGCACGTTAGTGGAACTTCACAGTACCACACACCTGTCTTGTAGTGGCAACACATCCATCACCGTCAATCACACCTGGCTTTATAATGGGGTGAGAATTTTAGACACTTGCAACAGAGCAATAACATTATGTAGCACAGTACAAATCACAGCATGATAACAACGAATAAATTATTAATGATGGTGATAAGGATAATATTAATACTTTCATAGTACTATCACTATTACTACTACTTGTACTAATTCTAATAATGCATTTAAAGTCAATATAATCGTAGTACATTAATATATTTGTATACAACAGTGTAAGAACTTACTGTACACATACATCAACGAGTTTTTCTTTTAAACTGTACATCGCTGTGCTATATGTGTCCATTTAAAATAGCCCTTCCAAACCTCATATGTGTCCATTTAAAATAGCCCTTCCAAAGCTCATATGTGTCCATTTAAAATAGCCCTTCCAAAGCTCATATGTGTCCATTTAAAATAGCCCTTCCAAAGCTCATATGTGTCCATTTAAAATAGCCCTTCCAAAGCTCATATCAGTGACTAAGCTGGACTTAACTTCCGAGTCACACCTTGAAAGAAAAAACGATCACCACGGTGTATGTTTCACACCAGATGCTCTCCTTGCAACTAATGGATGATAGGTGTTCCAATGCTGCTACTAGTTCCACTACTGCGTAACGATATGAATGGACAGTTTCTTCAAGCCACCTTACAAATCCAGATCATATAGACTTAGTTCAACTACGGCTGTTTATAATGCAAATTGTGCCACCATCGTTAATACCATTCCAGGGTTCAACGCTTCCACCACATGCTCACAATAGTGCATATGACAGTGCTTCTTTGGAAATTAGAGATATGACGAGGTCAGAGGTCGGGACTTACACCTGCATCATAGCAAAAGATGGAGTTACAGCGAATTCTTCTGTGGTGGTCTCTGTTATAGAAGGTATTACCTAACCACTAATTTAAATTTTGTTCGAAGGGTTTATCTTTCTTGGTTTAAGCTTTTATTTTCTCCTTTGATTTTCTTCTTGCTCTTAGGTATTATAGTTCCCTTTCTCTTTAGAAATGTTCTTTTGCAAGGATTTATATTGCAATGCCCTAGTGCTTACTTGTCAATTCTTTAAAACAAGCCAAATCGTTATATTTAAACGTGTAGAAATTTGCTTCAATCAGTACCACGCAGCCTCTTTGTGATATTGTGCCGTTGCCCTGTTCTCCATCCATCAATACATACTTTCGTATGATGTCAATATTTTATCTTAGTTTCTTGTAGTGATAGGTATGCGAGATATAAAACTATAAGTGAATAATGCGCCACAATATATGGCGCCATATCAAACACGATATTATCGTAGTGACAATTATAGTGAGTTTTCTTTAGTGTGACTGAATATAAACGGTCACGTGAAACATATCTAGAACTTTTTGCACATCTGGAAATTCAGGGGACCACTCCCGGTTCGGAATCAGTTTCCAGGTCACCAATGATGAAACGTTGTGTATACCAACGCCTGTACCGCTCCGATGGCCTAGTGGTTAGAGTGTCCGCCGCGAAAGCGGGAGGTCGTGGGTTCGATCCCCGGCCGAGTCTTACCAAAGTCTTAACAAAATTGGTACTAACAGCTGCCTCGCTTGGCGCTAAGCATTAAGAGGTTAGTGTTATGACTGGTCGGCCACGTGTCAGAATACTGGGACAGGGTGGAATATCATGTTGCCTATCTGCCACAAGGTGCCCCAGTGCTACACAGACATCATTATAAACTGCCTCACTGCAGACATCATAGCGATATGACTAAAACAATGTTCAAGCTAGGTTAAAAATCCTTTTAAAAATACCAACCTCTATCACCATGACAATAACAAACCACTCATAGCCCACCGCCGTAAATTTCGATCCAAATTCTCAACTCCAAACAATGCAATCTCGCAGTCCTCACTGCAAAGCAGCACTCACATAGTATATGGTGGGCTCTACATTAATAAATTAATGTATTTCTGGCCTAGACAATATGTTCCAACAGCTGTTATTAAAGGTCATGGTCATATGACTAGTAAGTGAGATTACGAAAAGTGGGAGATATTTTGATTTTGAAAGATCGATATACGTAGAAGCAAGAACAACTGATAATAAGGTATGTACCATATGTGATCTATATGTTAAGAAAGAAAGACAATACCTTGGTTAGAAAAGTAGCAAATGTCTTACCGAGTAAAAGGAAGTACCCCTGATTACTGGCATGGACCGCAATGACACTTTACCTTATTACAATTAGCATTAATGTCGTGCAGAGGCAACGGTAGGAGTAAACGGGGCCTAGGGCTGACCATGTCTGCGCGGTGTCAGACTATCAGTATCTCGATTGGCATACTACTGCAAACACTGATTATGTCTTGACTATATCAACGTTCGTGAATTGGTGTAACTTTGCGTGCATTACGTGTGACCTGTATCCGCGTTTCCAATTTACCAGAGAATATAGATTGATGAACTCATAAGGACGATCTTTGGTCTGAAATGCGACGCCCCTTCAAATGCAAGGCCTGGGGCAGTCGCCCCACTTGCCACCCCTAAACGCCGTTCATGGTGTCTTGAAGCTTTGGCTGCCGAAAACAGAGCGCTAGGTATTCTGACGTAGTGTGAAGATGCTAATTAAGATACCTACGAGATACCTAACAAGTAATATTTTGTTGATGAAATCCTCTCACTGGACGACAACAATGAAGCAAAATGGAATTATAAAGATTCAACAAAGATTGGTAGTTTTTATGTTTAAATTGTTACCTTACCACTCAAAAGGGCTTACGTAAATGATAAATACCCAAACATTATCATTTAATCCTATAATAATCCCTTCCTAAAGATGCAGCTATTGCTTCATTTTTGTTCTTTTTGTTTAGTTTAGACGTTTAAATTATCTCGAATATTATAAATATGTACTGTCCTACATGTGCCACTGGTGTGTGTGTGTGTGTGTGTGTTTGGCACTGTGTATGTACTTCATTGTCCTCTAAGACAGACCTTTCATTTGATTTATCTAACGTCAAGAAACATTATTATTGTCTCCGCGCCCTTTTCCTACATTTTTGTCATTAACTGCAAAATCTATACCGGTATCCTGCTTGAAATTTACCGTAGAAAATGCTAAATATACATGAAATAGTAAAGCACCGAAAATATTTATATCGGTCAGAGTGAATATATATAATCCAATGAGTCTTGCCAATTTCGTCACTACTTTTTGTCTAACGAGGTAGTGACTTATGGGATACATTAGCCAATTACGATCACACAGTACACTTTTGCAATTAATTGGAAAATGGGCGCATGCATACCTTTTCGAAAGAGTACAATATTTGATGAAATCCAAACTGTTTATTTTTTGTTTTATTTTGTATTTTGTATTTGTACGACGGATTGAAAGAAATTCAAACGCTAAAACCATATACACTCTCAGTTAGAAGGATAAATGTTCTTTATGCAAAATAGGCATAAAGGTGGCCTATATACGTCACAAGTGTAATTCTTTATATCAGAAGAACACAAACAAGAATTTTAAAAATTTAGGCAATAAATAGTGACCTCCAATGAGAAACATAATCCAATCTGTCTTCGTTTATTTTATGATAGCCTTTGACAAAATGTATAGTGTAATCTTGTACAGGTTGGTAAAGAAATAACAATGATTCAAAAAGCAAAATCAGCTATCCCCGACACGACTAAATTCTGAAATTTCATGCCAAACTAATAAATTTGGTACGATTGTGTCAAATGACTACCTACTGCGTTTTTTAAGAAAGTATACCTGTATCATAACTTTAAATATCACATAGTTCGTACACCGCGAGCAATTTAATATTTTCGACATGGCGTTTTTTTAACTGATTGTCCACTGGAACTTGTTACAAACATATTAACGACATCAGTAAATGGATAATGGGCTCAGATGGTTGGGAAAAGGGGGTGGGGGCTGCAACAGGGTCCACACTTCATGACAAGCGTGGTTAAAATTTAACCTCTCAAGACAGCATTATCGACATTTCGCTGCCATTGTTCAATTTTTTTGTCCAAAAAAAATTGAGAATAAAAATCATATCTATAGAAATATGGCACATTTATCACACACGGGCTTTTTCCAAAACATTATTGGTATTGGTCAGTGAATAAGAGGGCGGGTGCATCTATAATATGCGTGATTTAAATGTCAATTTACATGAGTAAACAAACGCAACTCAGTTTATATAACATTTTTTTATTGCGGTAACATAGCTCCAACGAACAAACGTTTCTTCTTATGTGATGCAATTTCGGATCCAAATAAAATGTGTCTTCGTCCAAAGTACTGTTTTAAACCAAAGGATGAAATATCCTGTCGCAAATGTCTACAAACAGTAACCATCCCTTGACATGAATATCCAACAACTGGAATGCTTTGTAGTGGAATTGACACAACTTAGGTTAAAACATTGTAAACATTTGAATTGATGTATGCTGTATGGCTAGTCTAATCTAACAACAGAGATCAATTGTTGCAATATTTTGATCCGTATCAATTGTTATGATGATTAGGAAGGGCCGTTGCTCTTTAAATTCTAATTTGCAAAAAAAAACTACTTTGAATGATAATGGTTCTATGACTGCGCATTATTAACTGAACAAGCGTCTGGGACATTTTTACGCACACAAAGAAACATACAAGTATCTGAGCAGAAGCAACACAAATATTTCTTCTTCGTTCTCTCAAATGTATTTGCATTAAAGCCCCGTGTCCCGCCATTCTTACAATGTAACTAACCTTTGGAAGGAAGGAATCTAATCAAAGTGCTGAGGACAAATAAAAGACAGAACGGAAAGGGAAAGATGTTGTGTAGGATGAAATAAAAATAAAAACAAACATTGTATTAAATATTTTGAAGTCAGCCATGGAATTTTCAAACTGTAAATTTTTTTCAGAGAATCCATGCATTCATTTTTATGAAAATGCAACACTTAATTTAGTAACTATTGACTGATCTGGTTTCCAAGTGGTTAGAGCTGCCGCCTTGTATATGGGAGTTTTCGGGTTATAACCCCGGCCGAGTCATACTAAAGACATACAAATAGTACCTGTACTAACAGCTGCTTCGCTTGGCGGTTAGTGTTAGGACTGGTAGTCAGGATAATGTGCCCCTGTGGGACTTAATCCTACATGCTTGCGGCACTGCAGACACCGTAGCGATATGACTGAAAAATTGTTTAAGCTACGTTATAAATCCAAATCACACACACACACACACACACACACACACACACACACACACACACACACACACACACACTTTGGATGAAAGAAGCTACATTCCGAAATTTCATTTTATAAATGTTTTCTTTTAAAGATGATCATATTTCGTTGCAGTAAACAGGACAAGGATTGGGCTTGAACAGTTGTTTCAAGCAGAGATACATTGTAACTTCTTGTATGTCTGTTAATCGTACATTCGGTATAGAAAGAGTCAGCCTGCAATATTTCCTGTATTGTCTTCGTCTCAGTTGCATTATTGGTAATGGTGGTACTGTTGTTTGATTGCTATGTGGTATGAACTTTTACGCGCGGCAGGAGTTTTATTCCTGGTTGTTCTGATGAGAGAAAGATAGATCGATGGATGGACGGACGGCTATATTTAAGTCATGCCTACTCTCATTCCTAGGAACCTGAGAATGCGAATCACAAATGTACAAATATACTAAGAGTAAGAGTGACGCAATTGTTTACATAGCATACCTACAACCGCTATAACAAGTCGTTTTCGATACTGGTAAGAAACATAGACATACATCAACTTTAGTTGCTTCTAGGGATTTAAATAAAGCACATATTCTTAAACATCGTTCTTATGTGTTTTTTCAGCAAACTCGCCCATGGTTGTTACTCTTGACGCACATAGACCGTTAACTAATGGAAAACTTTTAGTGGATCTCCATGATTCAGCATCGATTTCTTGTCGTTCACAGAGGAATGACGTTACCTTTGCGTGGCAATTTAATGGGGTAAGAGGATTGACGTCACCTATGCATGACGATTTAATGGGGTAAGAGAAATGACGTTACATCTGCGTGGCAATTTAATGGGGTAAGAGGATTGACGTCACATATGCGTATCAATTTAATGAGGTAAGATTGATGATGTAAACTATGCGAGACACTGTAATAGGATAAGAGGAATGATGTCATATTTGCGTAGCAATTTAATGCGGGAAGAGAAATGACGTCACCTATGCATGACCATTTAATGGGGTAAGAGAAATGACGTTACATTTGCATGGCAATTCAATGGAGTAAGAGGACTGACATCACATATTCGTATCAATTTAATGGGGGAAGAGAAATGACGTCACCTATGCACGGCAATTTATTCGGTAATAACTTTGCTATTTCATTTGGAAATCAAACACTGTGTGGCAAGTTTAGTTTGGCAATTTCCTGGGGTAATCACTGACTATCTGACAATTAAATGGAGCAATCACCTACTAGAAAGCCGTTAAAATCTGGTAATCGTCTACTATTTTTGAATTTATTTGGGATAATCAATGAGATGTAACATTGACATTTACTACTTTTACTATTACTTCCAATAATTATAATAATAATAATAATAAAAAAAAAGGATAATAATAATAATAATATAATGATAATAATAATAATACTAGTACTAATAATAATAATAATAATAATAATAATAATAATAATGAAAATAGTAATAATAGTTATTATCACCCTCGGAATTATCATTATTATTATTATTATTGTTATTATTATTATTATTATTATTATTATTATTATTATTATTAGTATTAGTATGATTATTATTATTATTTTGGAGAGCGTCTTAAGTTATGTTCCTAGTGCTGTTATTAGGCGTTGTTGTTTATAATAAGTACACAATATTGTTTGTAGGAAAATTAAACAAAATGTAACTAAATCTACCCCAAAAATTGGCAGAAACAAATACATCAAGCTTCATTTAGACTTTTGACCTTGTAATGGGGATTAACCTGTTATAATGTGCGAGAACATATTTAACTTCTTTCATAAGACCTAATTTCTAATAACTACGTTTCTTTATGTTCCCTTATGATCCGCATTTTGAGTACATATGTAATGCAGATATTTAGGTAAATATATGACCTGTACAAATAGCATCGATCAGATTCCAGCAGGCATTTATGTACTGTAATCACCTTAACTTTCTAAATCAAATATTACATCAGAATATTAACACATCTCCATAACAAGTGCTAGAATTTATTCACACTTCTAAATTGGTAGATATTCAAAATAATTTAATTTCTTTCCACTACAAATTTTAATTAATCGATTGTTTTATCTTCTTTCATCAAGTCCAAATACTTTTTCAACTACATATGATGACGTTATACCAATACGCATAATCTCATAATTTTGTTTCAAGTCAAAATTCCCCAAAGAGCTTAAAAGAAAACTGATAATTATTATTGCAGAGTTCCACTTTGCCTCCAAGAGCCGATGCGTTTGGTGAATCTTTACTTATTGAATTTATGGAAAGAGCGACGGAGGGCAGTTACACTTGCATTGTATCTAAAAATGGTTTAGCGACGTCAGCTTCTGTTTGGGTATCTGTTAAAGATGGTAAATGTAGAAAATAAGAGCTATATTATGATCCACAATAATAACACGCCTTGTTAAATATATTTGATTGCAAGATATAAATTTGGCGGTGAGTCTGTGTGACAAGCCATGTATATTTAATTGCAGATACATGTAAATCTTGATTCAGAATCCAATAAAAAAGACAAGAGCTATGATATTATTGACTTTGTTTTGATACAATGCACATTGAATGTGCATTCCTTCGACATTTTCGAAATAATAATTGATTTATATATATAGATTAAAATAATAATTACTCCTTATAACTACCACTATCTGATCACGTTTGTTAAACTAAACATGTCCTCTATTCGTCGACATTCATGTCTAAATTATATATATATATATATATATATATATATATATATATATATATATATATATATATATATATATATATATATATATATATATATATATATGTGTGTATGTATATAATATTTTATATATTTTCCTAGATTTTGCGACATAATAGTGTGGATTTTGTGTTGGTTTAAAGTTTATAATCAACAAAAGAAAATAATTCAGTAACATGACAATAATCTAGTAATTTAATTTGCATTTTACTGTAATGCGTTGCAGATCAAATACAGCGAACTAAATGAATGGTTCATAGAACACTTTACCTATTGTTATGAAATGTTTTTATTATGCGGGTTGTGATTGGCTTTTCATAACCTTCTTCTCATTTCTTGCTATGAGAAGGAATTACTCGTATGTTAAGGAGCGTCAATATCCATGGTGGTAGAGAGAGAGAGAGAGAGAGAGAGAGAGAGAGAGAGAGAGAGAGAGAGAGAGAGAAAAGAAAGAATTCAGGCTCTCTTAAAAGGAGCGCCGCCACGATGATAAACCAGCTACATCTGAAATGATAATGCAAAGATCTATTTCCTCGTCGAAAGGAACTGACTATATTTAATTAAACAACACAAATATATTGACTACATTCTAGAAACACATCTAAAAACTTTATAATAAAAGTTCATGCAATACATATTATATTTTCCTTTTTTAATCTTTCCAACTTCATTTATTCGTATAACTTCTGCATTCTAGAATACTATACAAATAGTTAAATCTCAATCAATTTCAAGATAGCCAAGGTATAAAAATGTAATGACCATAATTAGTGTAACAATTAATTTAAAGAAATGCATTTTACTAATTTTAAAATAGAATATAGATTTAAAATATGTTGCTAGATATTGCTCTTACTTGCTTAAAGAATACTTTATTTCAACATTAAATCAAAACATGAAGTTGGTAGCGAATTCAACCTTTACAATAAAAATTACATAAATATAATTAAATAATAATTCTTTAGAACATTTATACATTCCGTTACAATATATTATAAATAAAAGTATTAAGTGAACAATGTTGCTAACATAACAATGTTACTATTAAAATCTCAACATTAAAAATACTTATTCCTAAAGAAGTTAAGATATATACAATTGTTTTACCTGAAATGATAAGGCGACGATCTATTTCCTCGTCGATAGGAACTGACCTGACCCTTTAATGGGCGGTCTATTTATACACATCTTGTGTCAGGTCTTAAGGCATCGACGAGAAAATATTTCCGCTCGTTTTAGGTAAGGGTTAGTTTCTCTCGGTCAAAACCGGCTTAATTTGACGTCATCTGACATAAGGTACAACTCAGATTTGTAGTTTATCTATATTAGTTTGGCACTAGTTACATCCAAATATGATAATTCCTTAACATTCTAAACCAGGAACATGTTTAATATGTTAAGCCAGCTGTAATGTCTGTCCAACTTTAGATAAAAACAATTTTGTAGCGAAGACTGTTCATCATTAGATAAGAACCATTCTGTCAGTACGGAAGTTTGTTCTATGTTTTACCGATAAGACTTGAGGGCTGACTGATTTTTGCTTCATAACCTATTTCCACACAATAATGTACATTCGTATAGCTAATAATTTTCTTTGCCAACTTTTTGCTATAAATGAATAAAACATTACTTTAATAATACAATTTAAAGAAAATTGCAATCTTATTAGTTTTACTAAAAAATCATTTCCTAATACTATCATATGACACAACATGTTTTGATAAATAAAGTCGATTCTCTCAGGCAGATATTATTAACATCTACTCCTACAAGAAATATATGGGGATATATAACTTTTAAACGCGAGAGAAGGAATATATTCATAAAACTATTATTGCACTCAATAAATAGAGGTAGCCTAAAAATATACAGTTCGATGAAGGGAAAGAAGGTAAAGAAAAGAGTTATAAAATTAAACATATATTATTACTGGGCAGTTATGGGTTTAATTGGAAGAATTATGGGGAAATAATAAAGAAGCGGTATTACATGAGAAAGAAGTGTCTCTGTACAATAAAGAATATGACATGTACGAACTTAAAATAGCTCGTTTTAAGACGAAGAAAATGAAAGAAAAAAAATGCACTAGCTAGATTGAAAGAATACGACGACAGCCGAAAACCTACTGAAATCATGGGTGGTTGAAAAAAAATGAAACACTCATGACGGTCAATAAAAATACCACAAATATTTTTCGCTGCAAAATTAAATTAAACAGACAAGACTACAATAAAAGTAAACTAAAAAAATGCAGATTGTGTGACATTTTACGACTTGAAGTAATCCTTCTTAAATGTCGTAAGATGTCTACTGACATCACAGCTTTGTTTGGGAGGATGAAAAGAAGTCACGATCATCAATAAATATTTGGCATTTCTGCTCTGAATTTTGTGGTACTGATAATTGTTGCAAATAATGTTTTAACTATGTCCGAAGGAAAATTTTAAAAAAAAATCATGTCAGTTTATTTATTGTATTATTCTTATCAGAACAAAATAAATTGAATTAATGGCGATTAAGCACTCAATATCGTATATATGACACTTCTATATTACACAAAAATATATTTTAAATATCAAAGAAAAATTTTATTAATAAACGAGTATTATCAAACGCCATATATATGGAGAAGTGAATACAATCGACCATATGGTAATTAGCAAGACACAATTCAAACATGTAAGCAAAATGTGCTGATTTTATTTGCCATTTTGGTATCGTACTGGAGGAAATAAGATCTTTTCAAAGAGTCAGAAAAGAATTTTTGGTGTGTGGAAAAAGTAACAGGAAAATCTATATACATTTGGAAGAAAACTCAATTTCGTGTTGAATCAATATATTTTATAGTAAATACTTGATTTACCCAAAGAGAAAATATAAAAGAAAACAGAAAAAAGAAAAGACAAATGAAAGAGATACTCAAATGATCAGTCCTCCACCTGGAAAGGAATCTAGAAAAATAGAGAAATAAAATAAAAATAGAAATTTCAAGAGTAGTCTCCAGGAAATCTTCAACAGGATTGTAATTGAAGACAGCTTGCATGACACAGTTAATGTGGACATATATCTGTTGATTAAAGATATCAAGCTATACATGAATACGGCAATACTTATGAAGCTTATAGAATATACTTATTCAGTATTCCAGTTACGTATATCACTTATATTGTTGATTGGGACAGAAGACATGCACATTTAGTGATTGCTGTCGAAGAGCTTAGATTATAAATATTATAAATAGACGTTCAATGCAAACGGTAAATGATAGAATATTTAACACTAAACACGTATTTGGTCATGAATTCGGTCAACATATAAATTGTTATGTTGGTAAGAAAGACTATGTAACACTGAGTGTAGATATGTATCAACCTAGGAGAGGAAGATCGCACGTAAAATAAATAATCAAACATTCATAAAGTAAGAAAATGTTGTAATCACTTGGAATTATACATTAAAAAAATGGAATTAACCAACATATTATGGAAGTCTAGCTATTGGCCACAGTTATATCAGCATGTCAAGGAAAATACCCTATTCGAAGAAAATAGGCATGCTCTGTCAGCAACGAAATGAGTTTTACCCGACTGGCTGATCCATTACTGTGTTGTTCAACACATTTAGCCCATATTCACGTAAACTTAACTGACCGTCTATTATTAAGGCATCACGACATTAATTACATATTCATTTCACCTTATTACATTTGTCACGAAAATTGGTGCATTGTTTATAAATTCACATCCACCAAGATCATTAACCATGACACAAACATTGAAAGTTTAGTATAGGTTCTGCTTCATTTTCTTTAAATATCTGCATTCGAATGCCATGACACGAAATGACTTTTACAGAACCCGCCAATTCACACCTCTTTGCTTTCTCGTCCCTGGCAAAAGCCACGAAGTTGATCTCATTTAATATATATTATCTGTTTTGGTGAAATACAAGTAACATTCTCGACTGGTAATAAAATCTCTCGGTAACATGCGATAATACATTTGGTTTTAAGGACTGCAACATGATGCAATATCACCTGATTGGTTTAGTTTGTAATAGTGAAAGTCAATCGGTTGCTTGATTAGACTACGTCACCTTCTGTACTGAACTCGACATTTTTCAGTTTTAATATGTCACAAATTTGTATATCTGGTAGAGAACAAGGTTGTGTCATCGATATCCCCCTTCCTTAATTAAAGAGAAACAGAATGTCAAAAGTAAGAATTAGTCATAATTTAAAACTCTTCTGAAAATGCAACACGCTTTATTCTGATTTAGATGCATTCATTTTGCAGAAAAAGCTCGTGTAACCCAGTTGACTGCTTTCCCAACCCACCCTGGAGCAAACCATCGTCTGGATGTCGTATGCCGTGTCAAAGGGTTCCCGGAGCCTACTATTCTTTGGAGCTTTAGGGATGTGAGTATGGCAGACATTAACATGATTGACTTTCACAGATATTAGCACACATAGTCTACACATAAATTCGAATTCGATTTGGCAATGTCTTCATGGTTCTGTTGTAACTATCTAACACGTTCAGTTGTATGCTGTTTTCGACGTAGACATCAAAGATATTATTGAGCTTATATATTGTAATTAGTAGAATTTAATCACACAGGCATATATTGCCAAACGTTTCTTTCTTGAACTTATAGCGTTACTTATGTACATTTTTGAACCTGCTTCTCTTTTCTAAAGTTGTCGCAATGTGCCTCTTTACAATGCTTTGTTTCTCCTCTTAAAAAAAAAATATCTGCTTATCTGACTATTCGATTTTGCAGTATAGTAACTTTGTTGTATCGAATACATTTCAGCCAATGGGACAGAATTACATACCACCAGGCTCATCTAACCTAACTCCCGATAAGATTCACATAGACAACTTCCAGCCTTCCCTTCACAGTGGTACATGGACATGTATGGCTCGGAACTCCTTGGGAGTTGACCAAATGTCCATACAAATATAAACTGAAAATAAGGACATCAGTGAAAGAATCGAGAATTGACAATATGAAATTAACAGCTTGACTCGAGGTTCAATACAATTTCTTGCTAATATCCCATAATAGTCGTAAAATATGTTTTGAACTACTGTCAGAATCATGGCGATCATCTTGAATAAAGGTACTTTGTAAACCTTTACATCCTAACCAACGAAATTACAAGTCATCAAAGTAAGAAATACAAATATTCATCCAGCATCCTTTTCGTTTCTAAACTCTTTTTCTTACCCTCCTTAGTTGTTTGTATAATATTTGCTGACTATTTCTACAGGAATTAGACCTTAAATTTATTACGTATCGAATTGGTTTATATATATATATATATATATATATATATATATATATATATATATATATATATATATATATATATATATATATATAAAGAAACATACTAAATTTAAAAGTCTAATTCCTGTAGAAATAGTCAGGTAAAGTTTTGCAAACATAACGACTTTTGTGTTTTATCTGTTTGTCCTGTCTATGTTTTGTATTTGTCTTTGAAAATGACTCATTAAAAGTCTAAAGCGCTCATGCTAGTTAAATACTATTTTTGCATTGTTCTTTAGAAGTGTTCCGTTCTATCGGGTGCATATGTATAATTCTCTATAATTCATATATCTTGATTTCTTTCATAAAAATCCAGAATGACTACGTATATAGATGAGAATTAATTACTAATTAATTACTATAGATGAGAATTAATTACTAGGTCGTCATGCGAGTGTGGTCTGCTACACACAAGTGCATATAACACCGATTAAGTAGTATCATATTTGGTGATATGTGCTTAGTCGTGATGGAATATGCGCTGTTGTGTGCAGATAAGGCGATAGGTGCCCTTTACCCGCGGACCTGGGTTTGAATCTCCGTGGAGTACGAAATAAAATTTCCATAACCTGTATGATATTATTATTTGCATTATTTATAACCATAAAACTAATGTCCTCTATTACATTTAATCCTAATAACCTTTCCCAGTGAAGGGAAAGTAGAGACCAAAGGGTAAAAATATACATACATGGAGTAAGCATACACTGTCACACATGGATTGAAAGAAGAGATACGCATATACGCGAATACATAAATATATAAGAAAGAAGAGAAGGACACACATATACAGACAGACAGATACACATCCTTCAATACCAAGCATTAACTTATGCATTTCAAGAAGAAAAATATGGTATTCATGATTACTCTCGGATACCGTTTGAAATACTGTATAGGTTAAAATAATATCCAGTGTCATGTTAGTCATATGTAGTTCTTGTGTTACGAATTATACAATTTTTCCAATCATACACTGAAATTACCTTGTCTTGCTCAATGTTACAAATGGTGTCTTTGACCTAGATTTAGAACGATGAGTCAACATATATAGTACTGTTGATCAGATGGTTATTTGGCTAGTGTCTAATGAAATGCAAAATTATAATAATAGTGGAACCTCATTAATCCGAACAGCTTGGTTTCTATGGAATATAACCGGATTAATGCGTTTTTTTTCCCCTGATAATTGAATCACGTACATTTTATTATATTACCATATTTACACAAAAGTACACAATTTCTCTAATGAATTAGAAAACGAGATTACTTTCCAAGTCTCTTCTGTAAAGTTTCTTCCAGGAAAAACCTATGGTACCTACAAATTATTTCTTTTAGATTTATGAAGGAAATTTACGGTAGTCTTAATCTATAATCAAATGATGTGGTTGACACTGAACTGTCAGAAACAAATCCCTGAATCGGAGGACCATAACAAGTATTAATTAACTATTTTCTGAATATAATATTTGCTTAATATGGTAGTTTATAAAGACTCTTTGGGAAACTGAAGTAGCCCAGTTGTCAGCGTGTCAGACACAGGGGCAAAAATATGAACCTTGCTTCGATCATGTGTGACCGTCTTCTTTTACGTAATATAAGTTTTATTTTATTCTTGACTACATTTCCTGGCTGAAAATTATGTCCAATCTCCACTGTTATAGCTTACAACGTGTTGCATCCAATGTGTATTAAATCTTGTTAGTCAAAGAGCAAGAGTAACGAAATACCGAATATATCATCTTGAGTACGATGTGAAATTGTTGAAAATGAAGAAATGAAAACGATTACTACAGTCGTTTTATCAAGATTTAGTTTAAGGGCGAATATCCCCCATTGGTAGAAAACGTAAATAAATATCAACCTCTCTAGCGGTTTGTTATGTATAGTAAGAAAACGGTGAACTAAGTTAGATGTTCAGAGTATCAACTGAAACATAATATGATAGACGGGATATAACTGACAGGAGGAACTATTATTTATATCTAACGTCCGTTAGAGAGCAGCGTGTATTTCGTTGTTTGTGTATATTCCACTTATGTAATAAAAACATTAATGCTAATATTAACTCATCTATTGAAATATTTGTTTCTCGAACGAGCACAAATTAAATAATTGGTATACGTAATGTATCATATCGCTTTGATACAAGATTCCTTCCTGGGTAACCTCGTTTTTCTGAAAACTTCGGTGAAATAGGTATGTATCATTTTCTTTATATATGCAAATACATGTATAACATAAAATATGTAAACATTTTAAAATCCCTCATAAATTTGGAGTGTGAGTTTTAACGACATTTTCAGCACGAGACAGGATATATATATATATATATATATATATATATATATATATATATATATATATATATATATATATATATATATATATTGTAGCGATTGCAAAGGTTGGGGTGGGATACTTCTAATATATTAAGTAAAATATTATGGAAGCTCCACCCTGGCTCGTGAAGTTATAAGGTTAAATTAAATTACTGTCGAAATAGATGTATAGCTCTGAGCCCGCAGTCAGCACTGCCGACGGTTAAATTATACAGAAGAAGAAGATGAAATTCAAATAAAACAATTTAATAAAGGTGATAATTTTAAATGATGAACTAAACTCAATCACTCGTCCTCCCAGTGATAGCCTACTTTATCTCGTGATTTTCAGTGTGAGTTCGATTTTCCCCTGGCCTATGGTTCTACACATCTCTTTATACGATCATCCCACTCCTCCTGGACTTCACCTCTCCCGACTTCTCTCCTTCGTTTTCTTTTCTTGCGTCTCTCTATCGGAGACTACTGGGACCACTTTCACTGGTCTGTCCCTCGAAGCTTCCTTTAAGCTTCTTTTTTTTTTTGGGGGGGGTAGGGCACCAGACAGATGTCCCCCCCTAATAAAAAAGTAAAACGTTTTTATGTATGTTTGTGTACCCACAATTATGTTGTTTGTTTGTTTTTTATTCTTATTAATAGTCCCATTTAGTTTTCCCCATCGGGGTTATACAATTTGATTTTGGGGTATTTGAGTGTCCTTAGTGTTCTTTCAGTAGATCCTTACTAGTTGGGATTAGATCTACCCACTCTAGTAGTCTACTTTTGTCTTTTTAGTTGACCATGGCTAGTGGTCCCTATTTCCTTATGTTTGCTATTTGTGTTAGTACTATATGTCTGTTTGCTATATAAGATATATATCTTGTGTTTGTGTTAAAAAAATCCATTTCTTTCAAATATTTCCAGTTGTCTTACTTTATGTCTTTTTTTGGAATTAAAGACATTTTGTTGAGTATTTAAGTTATTTTTTTAATTTCAATTTAGAATTTTGTATAAATTGAAGTGCATTATATTTAGATAGTGTTCTTCAATTTATCTATTGATATTTATTTCTCTAGATCCGTCCGCCTTGAGGCAGGACCTGTACAAATTTATTTAGCTATACAGTTCCTGCCTCAGTTTGTCCGGTCTTTATTTATTTAATTTATTTAAATCATTAATAAATTGTCCAAAAGTTATTTATCTTCCCTTAAGCGGGACCATATCTATTTCGGGATATAGATATGGTAGGATAAGTATGGATTTAGAATCCAGAGAAAAAAAAGAAAAGAGTGTGCACTTAATTAACGTAGTAAGAGTAATATTAAATTTTGGGTATTTTTCCAAACTCTACCACAGGCCTGTTCACTTCGCGTAGTGCCATATGATATAGCCCCATGGCGTCCTCATATGTACTTTCCCCTTACAAGTAGTGGTCGATTTAATTAAAATATGTACAGTAATAGCAATAAATTTCTTTTTTTTTTCATTTTTTTTAAAATTTAATTAAATTAATTAATTCAATTTTATTATAGCTTTACGAAATTTTCCCTAACCTTCATTATTGAGCCACATCTTATAAGAGTATTCGTTATAAAGTCCGTTATTTGTCTAACCAATTGTTTATTGAAGTTTCCGTCTAGGAAGAGTAGTTGACGTCTGTCATATTTGTCTACCTTCATTATTTCCATTATTAGTTTGATTCTTTCTTCCTTTGTTTTGTCACATTGCGTAATTGTGTGGTCTTTTGTATACGGGGCATTTTTGCATAGAGGGCAGCTAACAGGGGTCTTTATTAATCTTCGTTTAATTGTCACTTCGCCTGTTAGCCAGGCGTTGTGGAGGTACGTGTACATGATACTTGGTACCTTAAACGAGCTAATACCGGACCAATGCCTCCAGACTCTGTCCCAGTTAACATGTGGGTTTTGTAATTGTACCTTAGATTTCTTTTGTATTGAATTTAGTTCTAAAAGCCAGTCGTATGTTTTTTCCTTATTCAGTGCCCATAGTTCCTTATTGTCCCTATACCTATATAAAATTTCTTTGATCCCCCTATATAAGTGTGGTGCATCTATTGTTTCACTAGTTTGTTGTTCGTGTATATGTCTTGTTTGTTCCTCATTCCGAATCCTAGCCAAAAAATGTATAATGCCTCCCATGGTGTATGTGGTGTGTTATTTAATATTTTAAACCTATTTAATATATTTTTACATTTTATTAAGAGGGGATTAGGTAAGGCTAATCCCCCTTTTAGTTTAGCTTTATATAAAGTTTCCTTATTTATGTAGTGTGTTTGTAATTCCATATGTAGTATATTATAGCATTATCAATTGTAGCTAGTGTTTTATTGTTAATGTCCACAGTGTTTATAAGATATGTCAAATTTGAATACATATATGTTTTCGCAACCTGTGAACGTTCTATTAAACTAAGTGGCTGGAGTGCCCAGATATCTATTACTTCTTTTATCTTCTTTTTAACTTTTAAACAGTTTTCTTTTTCTTCATTTACCCCGAAGTATATCCCCAGGGCTTTCACTCTGTGTTTTACTAGGTGGGGTGGCAAACCAGCGTGGTTTCCCCTCCAGTTTCCTATTTTTAGTACTTCCGTTTTATCATGATTTATTTTCGATCCTGATGCTTTCCCAAAAGCCTCATATTCTTTTTGTAGGTGTTTAAAAGAATTTGGAACCTTAATAATGTTTGTACAATCATCTGCGTGTTGTAGCATCTTAAATTCCCCTGTTAAGTTAGGAATATTAATTCCTTTAATATTAGTATTGTTTCTGATCTTTATACTCAGAATTTCAATTGCTATTACATATAATAGCATGGATAGTGGGCAGCCTTTCCTCACTGATCTTTGTATATCAATTGCTTGGGTTTTCGCCCCATTTACTTCTACATTTGCAGTTATTTCATTGTACATTATCTTAGTCCAATTCAGAAAATTATTTCCAAAGCCAAATTTTTCCAGTACTTTTTGTGTATAATTATGTTCTAATCTGTCGAAAGTTTTAGCTACACTTAGAATCCTGTTCTAAGGTTTTTCCCGCCAATAACGTATGGCTGACCGGAGTTTGCTATCTTCTGGCAATCTCTCTAACGAACCGTATTCTCGATACTGATTGGGTAGCGCTGTGGTCCTGTCCAATCGACTAAACGACCAATTCAACCTGGCTGTCAGTCTTCGTATCAAAAAGATAAGGTACGCCCACTCCTTCTGGCAACTTCTTTGATCAGCCCAAGCACTTTCCACACCAAGGTGATAATTACACTTCTGACGG
Organism: Unio pictorum; assembly: GCA_030141615.1. Taxonomy (NCBI): domain Eukaryota; kingdom Metazoa; phylum Mollusca; class Bivalvia; order Unionida; family Unionidae; genus Unio; species Unio pictorum. Next base: position 5,389,579 of record JARLTB010000149.1, on the reverse strand, counting down.
CTTTGGTCGGGCTTCCCACCCTAGCTGCGTCAACCTTACGTAAGGGATAGTGAGTGTTAGCCTGCGGTCATGTTTAACATAAAACAGTGGCTTGCCCGAATCACTTTGATGATAGATGTTTCTAATTAAATTGTTGGGTCGAGCAAAACGCCATATATATATATATATATATATATATATATATATATATATATATATATATATATATATATATATATATATATATATATATATATATATATATATATATATATATATATATATATATATATTCCGTTGACTCAACAAAATGACTTCGTAGGAAAGAAACTGAAGTATATTTGGATTATCTCCCCATTTATATAATTGGATTGACCGAGGACTTAAAAATAAAACTGTTTCGATTCATTGCACCTTCTCGCTCAGTCCTTGTTAAATAAATTTTCTAAGCTATTCGATTTGCAGCTCACCACACATTGTACCCTTGCCGATAAGTGGGTCACATCCTTATATTAAATGTACGAAAATTGTTCCCCAAACTATACTCTTATTACTCTGTTTATTTTAGTGACTTGCTAAGGTCAATCTAGCATATCTCTTAATTAAAATTACCACCAATTTCAATTCTTCTTTTAAAACATGTGATAACACGTGAGTTACACAACTTAAATTACATCTTCTTATTGAGCATATCCGTTGTCGAATCTTCATTTTCGGAGGTGAATAGTTTTGCGCGATGTTCAACCCTTCAGTTTCGGAGGTAAATCAATCTTGCATGTGATCCTCAAGTCCATAATTATTTAATAGAAGTGCTCCATTTTTAAAAACACCGGAAGGTGTGAAGCTTGCTCTCCATAAATATTCTAGTGTTGATCCGAAGATTTACCGCGAAGGTATGACTAGAAGTGTATGGTCTAATAATTTCAGGGAGGTAAATTTGACGGATGGTGGCTAAGGGGAAATTATGTTCTTTGGTTTATTTCCCTTGTTATCATAATCATATTTCAAAGCATACTTATCGCGGGTCTTTTTGTTCCAACGCTCTTCGCCATTCCGTTCGACTTCTCCAAAGGAAATCTTTCCTTTTAACCAATCGCCTCTACACCATTGTTGATAATGACATTTTCCGGCAGTCTCAATAAGCATACTATTTTCTTTGACTTAAATTTGTTCTGAATGGGCCTTTAAATGAATATAATATTATCAAATTGGCACTATTTAATGGACCGTAGAAATGTATATAATATTACTCAGGGGTGTCATATGGGGAGGGCAAGGAGGGACATTCCTCTTCCCCGACCACGAATTTGCACGTGCTGTAAAATTGCTGTTGTCCATTTACGAAAATTAACAAGAACATCAAGTTTTGCCCCCACTACATCCCCATCCCGAAAATATTTACATACCATCCCTAATATTAAGTCATTTTGACAATATTTAATGCGTAATCAAAGACAGTTCTGTCAATTCCAGGTAATATATTACTTTTAATACAAATACACGCGATTCTTTTATCAAATTTCGTTTTCTTGGTAGACTAAATTAGCAGTAGCATCGTTAATACATTTCATGATAATGAAATTTAATAGGTCACCGCGCCATATCTATTTGTGCTTTTGTACGAGTATCTGCACTCTTACTTAGCTCGTAATTACTCGAAATCGAAAACTTTAAACTTATTGTTATGACTATTATTAGTAGTAGTAGCAGTAGTAGTAGTAGTAGTATTAGTAGTAGTAGTAGTAATAGTAGTAGTAATAATAATACTATTACTATTACTACTGCTACTACTACTACTACTACTAATACTACTACTAATACAACTAGTATTGTTTTCCTTTCGAGTACTCCACAATCTACAGATATTAAACAGTGTGGATGGATGGTACTTGGGGAAAGTCAGATACATATCGATTTCGTAGTCGAAAGGTCAATGGTTAAGGTCACTTCAGCCGAGAAAGAAATATGGTTGCTGAGTAAAGTTTTCAATTTTTGGGCGAATTTCAATATGGGAAAAAGCATTTTGATAATGTTTACATTGCAAGGTCAAAGATCTAGGCAATTTTTACTGAAAAAGAACATTTTTTTCATAATAATTAGTTCTGGATCACATACCTTGACCAAAGTATGTAGAGTGTTTGTGTGTGGACCTGATCGAGGTCAGTAGACTTTGGGATCCAACAATCAAAGGTCAGGATCACTGTAACACGAAGCAAAATGGGGTTTGCATTTTGTTCTTTAGTTACTGCATCGATCCTTGTGGATGACTTATACATTGGATAATAAATTTTAAAAAGAAAACCGCTTCTGTACTCTCTAGGTTAGTAAGTTTTGTTCAAGACTGCCTACTTTGACCGAAGTACAGGTCATCGAGTCACGTTGGTCAGACTCAGTCTTGTCGCACTAGTGCCTTCATGATGGACTAATAGATTTAGGACTATGCATGTTTTGTATTGGGTAAATTATGAGGAGACGCCTTGTGTAAGTAAGTGGTACCTAACTGTGGTCTGTTTGATCGAAGAGATTATCCTATCAAAACAAAAAACAAACAAAATCCAGCAACTGCAACAACCAACAAAACAACAATAATAAAAAACAATTATCCTAAAATTAAAACTTATAGTAGATGTGGCTGCCTATTTTGAGAGACAGACAGACAGAGATTCAGACTATTTGGATATCGTAGTAAAATCCTTTCAGCAAATTGATTTAAATATTAATTGATATTCAGTAAATATTATGCGCCCGAAATCCTACTAACATAGATAACATTATGATAAACAGTGTTAGTCGACCAAACTATTTGTTTCGTCAGTTCTGGCGCTTTCCAATTTATCGCTATTTGTATATGCAGCATTGGTCTAAATTAAGCTCTCAAAGTAGTGAATTGCAAAACTATAAGATATCATAAAAATGAGGTAGTACTCCTGTTTTATAACTCAGGATATAGCTCACTTGGGTGGGGTTGAATGTCCCAGGCTTAACTCCTGTGATAAATGGAGTCAATTGTTGGATCTTACTTTGATTTACATCAGAGGGGGGCAGGGGGGATGTTTTCTTGGGAATACTCATTGAATTAATGGAAGCAAGAATGCGCACGGTCCATGCTGAATGCAAATTTTTAGGTGAAGTAATTTCTCACATATATCAAATTCTCAGATAAGGTGACCATTATAACTGTATTAGGTTAACTGCTTGAGCGCTCATGAACTAGTCATCATTTGACCCGACGTAAATTTGGAATTTGAATTTTCAAGTCACATGATGGCACGTTCTAGGAGTTGAAGTATTTTGGTTTGGTTGATGGCACGTTCTAGGAGTTGAAGTATTTTGGTTTGGTTGAAGATCACGTTCTAGGATATGAAGTATTTTGGTTTGGTTGATGGCACGTTCTAGGAGTTGAAGTATTTTGGTTTAGTTGATGGCACGTTCTAGGAGTTGAAATATTTTGGTTTGGTTGATGGCACGTTCTAGGAGTTGAAGTATTTTGGTTTGGTTGATGGCATGTTCAAGGAGTTGAAATATTTTGGTTTGGTTAATGGCAAGTTTCTAGGAGTTGAAGTATTTTGGTTTGGTTGATGGCACGTTTTTAGGAGTTGAAGTTTTTTGGTTTGGCTGATGGCACATTTTAGGAGTTGAAGTATTTTGGTTTGGTTGATGGCACGTTCTAGGAGTTGAAGTATTTTGGTTTGGTTGATGGCACGTTATAGGAGTTGAAGTATTTTGGTTTGGTTGATGCCACGTTCTAGGAGTTGAAATATTTTGGTTTGGTTGATGGCACGTTCTAGGAGTTGAAGTATTTTGGTTTGGTTGATGGCATGTTCAAGGAGTTGAAATATTTTGGTTTGGTTGATGGTAAGTTTCTAGGAGTTGAAGTATTTTGGTTTGGTTGATGGCACGTTTTTAGGAGTTGAAGTTTTTTGGTTTGGTTGATGGCACGTTTATAGGAGTTGAAGTATTTTAGTTTGGCTGATGGCAAGTTTCTAAGAATTTATCGTACTTGAGAGCTATGCCTATAGGCTTCTTAGGGTGGGTGGGTGTGGTGTTGCCAAAAGAAAGCCAATGAAGTGTGTAGGTACTGTCTTTTAAGCTAACAAAGTATCTATAATATCTACAACTGTTAAATTGATATTGCGTTGTACATGCAATACATCATGTTACTTATATAGAATTGAGCTGTTGCGTTGCATAGCAACCAAGATGCAAGAAGAATTACGTTTTACACAAAAATGAGGCTTAATGCAGCGACTGTTGGCTCAATGGGCCCGTTGCGAAATGAGGACAATGTGCACACAAAATCTAATTTCTGTATCACTGAAGACATTCTGTTTATTCATAGAAAAATACAGATTTATTTTGAAAACGAAATTTATGTTTTAATTATCTGTTTTTAATTTTAAATCTGTTTCAAACAAATTACGAATCTTTTGGGTCCTAACGCCTTGCGGGTCCGGTGCGATTGCACCTTTTGCACCTCGTTAAAGCCGCTGCTGCATGTTATAGACTGCATTTTGCGAACTGAATTATGCGATGTATGTCTTCATTCAGTCAATACAATCCCATAACTGACAGTTATATGGCACGAATATCTCTAATCCAGTGACTATTAGACTTTCAATATAAAAGGTACAGTTGTAGTTAATAATTTTAATGGTGAAGAAAATTGCTAAACATTCATGAAATAGTTACAATCATTTTGTATTCTCTCCTTCTGCATGTAGTTTTGTAAACGTTAATCTACCAAACATCATATGTTCCTATATTAGCAGTCCAGTGTTCGTTATACCCTTGCAAAGATGTAAAGATGTTGAAAAGTAATTAACATGAGGTAAATATACTAATTATATATATATATATATATATATATATATATATATATATATATATATATATATATATATATATATATATATGACTCGTGTCCTGATAACTCGCGAACCCGCTTATAACGCGGGGTCATGCGTTTATCTCATTTTTAAACCAGAAAATATCCCAAAAATTAATCCCTATTTATTGAACTCGAGGAAAATCGCGATCAAAATTGCTAACGGAAACTTTGATATTTCACTCGTTTCCTTGTCGAAAACTGTAGATAGGACTTGACAATTTTAATCACCTTTATGAAATATCAAATTTCAAACTAGGCCATGCAACCTTTTACATTTTCCTTCCAAACGACAAACGAACACACCGCAATTAACGATATATAAAGAAATTTCGATCGATGAAAATGTCACGTACACTGGTGGAGGCAGTACTTTAATAAATACAGATTAAATTAGAAAAAAATAGTCTGTTTAATTTTTTGCTGTAGTTCTATGTTTTAGTTCCTTTTATGTGTAATTGTCATAAATGCAACGTGTCCTCATGTAATTAACCGTAAAATACGTCAATCTACCGTAACAGCTATGTCAGTGAACGTTTCTCTGAGAACCTAATTAAGTGCCGATCATGTTTTGATATCGGACTTGCGGAATTACTTGTAGTATTGTTGCACTAAATTAAAAGATGGCCTCCTTTGTGTTATCATGTCAATTATGTCTTTCGAATCAACTACAGGAGGTGGCATAAAAAAGTTAAAAGGCACGAAAATCCCACAAACTTAAAATCAAGTCGTATGTCGAGTTACCTCACTTCATTTGATCAATAAGACGTTTATAAATGTTATTGTGTATGTAACATAAACTACAGTCAATTAAACGACTATTTCATAACTGTGATCAAAGATAGCTAGGCCGCCAAGATAAATGAATACTTTGTAAATTAAAGGCCTTGATTTCATAGATCGGGATCATTATGGGCAAGCGAGTTACTAAGAACTATTGAGCTGGCACTTAGAGATATCCTCTATATCATGTGATATCACGTAGATTGATATGACTATGGCGAGCACAAAACAGACCATGTAGCGCAACGGAATACAACCATGATAGAATCCAAATAGATGAAAACTAATTTTGAAACAAAGACAAAGTGAATACAGAATAATTATACAGTTAAAAGAAAGCGTAATGGCAGGAAACAAGTTGGCAAATATGAGAGAGATCAGTAACCTCGAAAAAAATGTCAAGGTGGAAAGTGTAGAACGCGAGGGTGAGTGCTACCTACAATGTTACTACAAAGAAGGAACACAGTTCCTTAACATGGCTGGAATACCAAGGGAAGACTTTGCGAATACAACACATGTGATAATAGCAATGAAAAAAACTATGGAGCCAGGATACATTTTAAAAAATTACTCCATAAACCCGATAGGGTATCAAGTATATATTATTAGACCGAAATGGAAAGAACCCGTGCTACCATATGGAGAAATGGCAACATCCAAAGGAACAATACACGTGGAAAAACCAGCGCCCATTGAACGCAAGATAAAAAAAGCGTACCGGAGAGGTGAAAATCTCAGACATTCCCGTAGAGATTTCGCTAGAAGCTGTCGTTAAACATTTTGAAGAAACATTTGGAGTAAACGTAGTAACAGCAGGAATTGAGATGGGTCCGACAACGCAAATCTATGACGGAATAAGAACAATCGAAATAGAGAAAATACACCTTCAAACCATCAAGAGGTCGTATTTTATGCATGGGTTTCTAGCAAAAACATGGTACATGGGATCATCTACGACAGAAAATGCAATAGGTGTAATAAGACAGGACACATCCGTTTCTAATGTCACTTAACTAATAAAGAGCAATGTGGGAGAACAACCTCAAAAGCATCCTCAACCAGATCAGAAATTGCAAGAACAAAAACAAGAAGATATAGTGAAACAGAAACAGGCAAAACAACCACATTTTACAAAAATAATTAAAAAATAAAAAATAAAAAAAATTAAAATAATAATAAATAACAGCTACAAAAAATTTACGAGACTATAACCAAAGAAATTATACCAAAAAAATCAACCAAATAAAATGGAACAAAAAAGTTACAAAGCAAATAGAAATGCTAATACAAATACAAATAAAATTATCCAAGCCCATACCATATAGCAAACGCTTAATATAAGAGCACGAGGGTCTCCCCAAATGGTCTGTGAAGATCAAAATGGAAGAGAGCACCCTCCCAAAAATATTTAAAATATTGGAGATATCCTCAACGATAATAGAAAGTTTAATTATTACTTCCAATGAGATCACGAAATCAATATTGCACCAACTGAACAATGCAAACATTGAGTTTTGACGAAGACGATTGTCTCGTGAAATAAATGTCGCGTATTTTTCAGAAAACAAAATCTTTTTTGGTAGTGTATCAACAGTTAGTCTATTTCCCTGCTCTGTGGACTCGCGATTTGGCAGGATATTATTAAACACCATTACGGGAACCGGACTTATCATGGACACAAAATGCAGGGTACCTGGAAGTTTCGCCCCATGGACGTTTCGCCCCAGGACATGTCGTCCCAATTCAATGGACCCTTCGCCTCATCTGGTACATTGACGTTTCGGCCCAGGACATTTCGCTTCACATCAATGGACATTTCACTGCATTGCTTCCTCCCCTCCCCCCCCCCTCTCTCTCTCTCTCTCTCTCTCTTAGCCCAGATGTTCTGGCGTTCACTAATAACAAAAGCAATGGCATATAATTAAAACAACGTATATCAAAAGTATACCAAAATCTGAGTTTTAGGATAAAAAAATATGATTCTTCAATTGCATTGCCCGACAGATCATTTGCTATAGAAGGTCGTGCAAGTGTCTTTTGCACAACATAATTTGACACTTCTACCCTGTCATGAGATGTAATTTTGATTAGTGATTTGTGTTGATTTAAACATGCAAATACATGCTTAATATTTCGAAAATAAATGTCTGTAACCAGTTTTTATATCTCTTTATTGTTAATTACACATTTTTATTCCTCGCCTCTCATTCAGCTCGATGACTGAAAGTAAATAGTCACTCGAGCGTGAAAAAAGATCAAGACCATGAAACATTTTTTGGGGGATAACTAACAATAAAGTGTAAATTTTCAAACTTGAAGAATGATGCCCCAGTGCTAGACATCACTATAAACGGTCACACTGCATACAGGTAGCATGAATTCCCACCATGTCACATTATTCTAACACCAGCCGACCAGACTAAGAATAACCTCTTAATGCTGAGCACCATGCGAGGAAGCTGTAAGTACCATTTTTGTCAGTCTTTCGTACGACTCGTCCGGGGATGGAACCGACGACCTCCGGCTTCCGCAGCGGACGCTCTAACCATTAGGCCACCGGAGCGGTCTTCATCAGTTTGTGTAACAACGAAAATAAAAGTACTTCAGTATAGAAAATGGTCACTGTAAACGATATATTCATTTTCTGATCAGTCTTACTACATAAATGAAGAAAAAGGGGAAACAAGTGTCTGATATAACTGAATGTAATTGAAATATAAAAGAGAGAGAGATATGATTATGGCGTATGAAATAAAATCTTAAAGTAAAATGAAGACAATGGTGTAATGCTGATAAATTTATATAAATGTCCTATGTTTCCATTGATGTGGGGCGAAATGTCCTGGGCCGACAACGTCCATTGGACGAAACGTCCATGCATGTACCAGGTGGGGCGAAATGTCAATTGAACTGGTGCGAAATGTCCATTAAAGTGGAGCAAAATGTCCTGGACCGAAACGTCCATGGGGCGAAACGTCCATAATTCAAAACGCAGTGACTTAATATACAGATTTTTCGTGTACACGTGATGGTTGTTGAAATTAGTTGGAACAATCTTTCACGAGTTTGATATTTTGAAACAAATGTTATTTAAACAGAACAACGAACAACATCATTAGAAAAAGCGCTTTATTAAAAATAATTATCAACGTGATTGTAAAATGAGGATTCAGTCATAAAACATCCCAATTCCCTAATGCAGCCACCCACCCACCCCTCGACAGTTTTCTGGATGTCAAAGTGAGTTTTTCAATTTTTTTAAGGTCTCTCAGTACTATGCGCTCTCGCTTATAGTGTGGTCTATGAATGTGGACCCCGTTGTGCGCGAGTTTAAAATTTCCATGTACTATCTACCGTTATTGACAATACAACTAGCGATATATCAATGTTTCTATTACAAATTTTGATCGCGATATTCCTCGAGTTTCTGATATTAACGTGTTATAATCGCGTTCGCAAAGTATCTGTACGCACGTTATATAGGGAGGGGTGCAATCTGTAGAAGAATGCAATCGCTTCAGTTCAGTTTGATTAACAATAATCCAGAGTGCTAAACTAAGTGTATTGCAAGAGCTTGATGAGATGAGACTTTCCTGGGGTGTGACACAACCCATAGCTCAAGACCAACATAGACGGCAGAAGGTAGTTGCAGCCCTATGCCTCAGATGGGACGAAGAGGACTTACAAAGTATATATTTAAATTGAAAGTGGTCTTCACAGTTATTTACATACTGCAGATTAAAGTACAAGTCCCCACAAAGTTGGATTGAAGACTGTGCACAATGATTGTTGTACATTGTAATTTGCATGTTCTTGATATTTGAAGGCATGTATCTCAATCCTGAAGCTCCTTTCTCCTTACAAGCACATGTGTTATAAATATATTACACAGTATGGGAACCCATGTGACCAAGGTACTTGTCTTTGCAGATCACTGATGTCAAGCCTCTGTTGGAGTGGTTTAAGTGTCAGCCAACTAGTTGTTGTTTCTTCTTGCGGTTTTCCTTTTTTCTTCCTCCACTAAATATACTGGTCACCACGTATAGTCGATCACATGATGATTAAATGGCAATCAACGCAAACAAAAACCAGATAATAAAATCTTACATAACTACATCTCTCACAATCTATGCCCTTTTTCTTTTCCAATGTTTCAGCATAAGTTAATGTCCTGTAACATTATATTCATCCCTCAGAGTGTTTGGGAGATTGGTTTCCACTTACTTTCATTCCCAAAAGAATGTTAAAGGGAAATATTAGACCACACTTACATATTATACATTTTGACTTAACCCATTATAAGAATACCATATAGACTCAAGACTCCTTAATTAGTACAACATGCAGTCTAGATCACCATTTGTGATCCAAAAGATTTATCCACAGGACCATAGAGAGTGGCCACAGTCCCTGTGGTAAAAAAACAGGGGCCTCTCCTAATTCTTGATATAATTTTTTTTATAAATTAAAAAGATATGTTCGGCCAGGGCCCTCATATGGGCCTGGGTATATATCACTGGTCAACAGTCATTTTGCTACTGGACTTCTGTCACCTGTATTTGATAAAATTCGACATGCTGATTCTAAATCTGAAAACCGTTTTTATCTACCACGTCACGTTTTTAAGTTATGCGCCTGTTTGTGTTTACACCATTGTCGTCGTTAACACTGCCGTGAAGCGTCGGTACTTTACTGCGTGTGTAATATTATACTGCATGTTTGGACAACTCATTGATTAAATAAACTACTAATACTACTAGTTAGTTAGTAAGTTAGTGCTGACTTTTTACCTTTGAATGTTTACATTTTGATTGCAGTTGTTGAAGATAATATGTATCGGCGAGGGCCTGATAACTTATGTTATATCTGCGGACAATTTACTGCACAAGATCAGCGAAAGAGTATATTAGAAGTGTATACTACCATTATTTTGGCTGCAAAGTTGGCGATCAAGATAAAGCATGGGCACCGCATGTCTGCTGCACTGTCTGCTATTCCAGTTTAACACAGTGGCTGAATGGCAAACGACAGAAAATGCCATTCGCTGTGCCAATGGTGTGGCGTGAACCAACAGATCATCACTCAGACTGTTATTTTTGCATGACCATCATTGCTGGATTCACAAAGAAGAATAAATCAAAGATGGTTTATCCTGATTGCCCATCAGCAATTAAACCTGTTCCTCATGACTTGGAGATTCCGGTTCCAATTCCACCTTCAACACCAGAAATTGATGAACGCTCTGATAAAGGATGCGAAGATGCTGCTGTCGACGTGCCGTATGAACCTGATGTGGATGAAAACAAGCCTCACCTGCTAATCCAAGAAGATCTTAATGATCTCGTTAGAGACTTGTCACTGTCAAATGAGAAAGCAGAACTGTTGAGCTCAAGGCTGAGGCAGTGGAATTTGCTAAGACAGGGCACCAAATTATCTGTCTTCCGTGATCGTCACAGCATACTGGCGTCGTTTTACCAAATGGAAGGAGACATTTGCTTCTGTAATGACGTTAATGGTCTCATGGGTGAACTGGGATGTGAATATGTTTCTGACGAATAGAGACTATTCATTGATGCCAGCAAAGCAAACCTTAAAGCGGTACTTTTACACAATGGAAATAAGAAGCCATCAGTTCCAGTTGCTCATGCAGTTGGGTTGAAGGAAACGTATGAGTCGATGGAGATACTTTTAAAACTCATTCGCTATGCCGATCACCGGTGGAACCTTTGTGGTGACCTCAAAGTTGTGGCACTTCTTCTGGGTCTGCAGCTTGGGTACACCAAATACATGTGCTTCTTGTGTCTGTGGAACAGTCGTGATGATGCCAAACATTACAGGCAGAAACAGTGGCCAGACCGAGATGAATCAGTACCCAGTAGATACAATGTGAAGCACCGGCTGTTAGTAGATTGCCAGAAAGTTTATCTTCCACCACTTCACATAAAACTGGGTCTTATGAAAAACTTTGTAAAGGCGCTGGACAAAAAGGGTGAGGCATTTTAGTACAGACAAAGTAAATTTGGTTCAGAGAAAAGTGAAGCCAAAATCAAAGCAGGAATTTTTGTTGGACCCGAAATCCGTAAACTGATCTTAGATGCTGTGTTTAAACAGAAGCTGAACCCAGTGGAATCAGCAGCATGGGAAGCATTCATGCTGGTCGTTCAGAATTTTCTCGGTAACCACAGATCAGAGAATTATGTGGAGCTGGTGGAGAATATGTTGACAGCATATCAGGTAATGGGTGCCAGAATGTCACTGAAGATGCACTTCTTGCATTCGCACCTCGACTTCTTTCCATCCAATCTTGGCGATGTAAGCGATGAACATGGGGAAAGATTTCATCAAGATATGAAGACGATGGAAAGCAGATATCAAGGAAAGTTCAATCCCAATATGATGGGAGACTACTGTTGGTTCTTGCATAGAGAGACTACTAAACAGTACAAGCGTAAAAGCAAGTGTCTTAAACATTTCTGAACATGCTGACATCACTTTTTGTGAGTTAAGAGAGCTATAAATGTATGCTGTAACATCTGTCTGCATGCGTGTTCATGATTATTTTCACAGTAACTCCTTAACACAAGTTTGGTATGACAGTTCATACACGTAATATTGTGCCGATAAGGCAATTTGTCTAAAACATTAGCAACGTTCATCTCAGAAACCTGACGTGGTAGCTGAATTTCAATTACAGATCTGAAATCAGCGTCTAAACATGAACTAGGAACAGTTATTAAGTTCTCAGTAGCAAACAAAAAGTTTTTTTTTGTTGACCAGTGTATCCTTAGTTCCAAATCACCCTTGTAGGCCCTGTTTATTCTGACATATAAACAGACAGATTAACATATGTAAAGATAGATAGATAGATAGATAGATAGATAGATAGATAGATAGATAGATAGATAGATAGATAGATAGATAGATAGATAGATAGATAGATAGATAGACAGAGATAGATAGGGACTCTACAGAACAACAGTTACAGAGAATATAAAATTTCTCCAGGTGGGCTCTTCATTTTTGTGATTCATTATATTTGGGACATGATCTCATAATTATTATTATTATTAGAATTATTATTATTATTAGTAGTAGTAGTAGTAGCAGTAGTAGTAGTAGTATGAGTATTGTTGTTGTTGTTACTATTATTATTATCGTTATTATTATTATTATTATAGTATTATTATTATTATTATTATTATTATTATTATTATTATTATTATTATGTGTATAAGACAAAAATGCTGGTTATGACCAGTATTGTTCTCCCTTATTTTTCATCTACGAACTACTGACAAAGCTGTTCATAATGGAAAAAATGTATTTTATATGGAAACAGCATATGCAGAAAAACTGCTTAAAGCTTTATACCAAACTTTACATCTCCATGCCCCTATATGAATTATTCTTGTGTGTCAGTGATATTTCTTTTTCAATGCATACCCCCTTTATATTGCATTTACTGGATAAGAGATAAAGTATTATTTTAATTCTAACTTATTGTTTGACACACTCACTGCTAAATGTTATTAAAATGAATTGGTGTATCACTAATACCAAACTGTTTACACATTTTTTCATAATCAGAGTGCCATTCTACATCCACTTGAACTGAATTGTGCATTACCAATAACCCTTAATACAGGCAAAGCCCCATCCCACACCCATTTGAACTCAATTGTACATTTCTAATATCCTTTAATACAGGCAAAGCCCCATCCCACACCCATTTGAACTCAATTGTACATCACTAACATCCTTTAATACAGGCAATGCCCCATCCCACACCCATTTGAAATCAATTGTACATTACTAATATCTTTTAATACAGGCAATGCCCCATCCCACACCCATTTGAACTCAACTGTACATCACTAATATTGTTTAATACAGGCAAAGCCCCATCCCACACCCATTTGAACTCAATTGTACATTACTAATATCCTTTAATACAGGCAAAGACCCATCCCACACCCATTTGAACTCAATTGTACATTACCAACAGCCCTTTATACAGGCAGAGTTTATCCCATACTGACTTGACTGAAGTGTGCATTACCAATAGCCCTTAATACTGAAAGGCTTAATACAGAAAGAGCCCCATCCAACATATAATTAAACTGAAGTGCATTTAATACACACAGGGACCCATACCACACCCACTTGAACTGAACTGTGCATTACAGATTGCCCTTAATATAGGAAGAACACCATCCCATGCACACATATATTTAATTTTCCATTACCAATAGCCCTTAACACAGGCAATGCTCCATCCTACATACACCTGAACTGAGCATTACCAATAGTTTTAAATACAGGCAGAGCATGATCCTACATACACTTGAAATGTGCATTACCACTAGCCCTTAATACAGGACGAGCACTATCCTACAAACACTTAAACTTAGCATTACCACTAGCCTTTAATACAGGCAGAGCACCATTCTACATACACTTAAATTGAGCATTACCACTAGCCTTTAATACAGAAAGAGCACCATACTACATACACTTAAATTGAGCATTACCACTAGCCTCTGATACAGGCAGAGCATGTTCCTACATACACTTGAACTGAGCATTACCAATAGCCTTTAACACAGGCAGAGCACCATCCTACATACACTTTAACTGAGCATTAACACAAGCTGATAGGCAGAGCACCATCCTACATACACTTGAAATGTGCATTACCAATAGCCCTCAGTACAAGCAGAGCTCAATCTTACATACACTTGAACTGAGCATAACCACTAGCCCTTAATACAGGCAGTACACCATCCTACATACACTTAAACTGAACATTACCAATTGCCCAAAATACAGGCAGAATACCATAGTACATACACTTGAACAGAGCATTACCACTAGCCCTTAGGGCAGTATAAGGCATATGCGTCACAGATTGATTTTTTGCAAGTTCCTGAATTCTCAATATATTATACCTACCAAAGAAAAGAACATAAGCTCGGTTCAAGATAATAACTGAAATATTTATGGCACTTTATTAAATTCTTATAAATTATATCATTTTCTACAATGTTTTGTGAGTTATTTCAATTACTTTTACAGGTGAATAACAGATGACTTGAATTTCTTTGTAAATTTAAGTATGCAGTGATCTGAGTATGGGAAATAATATCCATATGACATAACTTAAAAAATTGTCCTAAAATGTACAGTTTGGTTATTGTCCTATATATTCTGGCCAGATGATTTCAATTTGGCCAGATGACTTAAGAAATGATGAAAACAAAAACCGTCCATTACCATAACTACTGGGATTACCTGCCGATATTTTTCATTATAGGTTTTGTTCATAGGTCAAAATATTTAATAAAACTTAGCTACTTGAACAAACAGTCTAATATATATGGTTTCTAATACTTCACCAAAAATATGAGCATGCACAAATTATTTACACATGTAGCTTTGAAGTGAACCCATCAACATAAAGCTGTAAAACTGAGGTTACTCAACGATAATTTTTGTGACTACTGAATGCTCTTATCTATACCTACTGGGGCTGCTTCAAAAGGTCTTTAAAATTTTAGATTTTGAAACTTTTTACAGTTCTTATTTATCCTTTGAAGCAGAGCTGTTTTGTTTTTGGTAGGGTTTAACGCTATGTTTCAGCACACAATAAGCTATACATTATGGCCAGTATTAATGGTGGAGGAAAAACCTGGAAAACCCTGGAAAGATTACCACTGACCCACGAGAAGCTACTGGCAAGCTTTCTCGCATACCCACATTGTCCAAATCTGAGATTCGAACCAACGCAAACAGAGATGAGATGGCAGTGATCCGTAACGGATAGCGCTTTAGAGCACTCAGCACCCCGAAGCAGAGCTTAGTATTGAATGGTGATAAGGTGGGGATCTGGATAGCATATTATGTTTGATCCAGGGGGCCAGTTCTATTGAGAAAAAATGTATAAATGACCACGTCTGTGTTGATGACATCACAGCGCTTACTGAAAGGAATACAAAATACATGGAACAATTATGGTAGTTAGTAAATAAAGAATAAATTTAAAAAAATAAAAGATAATTAAAATCTTTTCATATTTATTACCATTAAATTATTAGAAAATTCATGTACTTTTTCAGTTCTTTTGAGAGTATATGGACATCATTGGTTTGATAAAAATAAGCAAACACTAAGTCTCTGGTATTCTACCATCAAGATCCGATGAATCAAATGGTTAGTCATTTGACTGTTTTATATAATGCCTGAAGAAGCTAAAGTAAATCATGCACATTGCTTGGAAACATTTACAATGTTTTGTTGAAAGCTGTTTATATTTCAAATAAACTTTATGCAGGTTTCCATCACATGGTTACCTTTTCATCTGCTTTAGACTGTGTAAGCATTGACATTATAGACTAATCACATTTACTCCGCTTATTTCATCAGAGCCAATATTAATTTTCCCCACACGTAGCCAATGGAAATGGCAATATCTTTATGCATCAGCTGGGAGAAAGTAATCAAGTAAAAGGCACCTGGATTGATTCTCCTCAATATTGACAGAGTTTTTCTTTGCATGAATTGTCACCAGGTAAATTCTCTTTACAGGTATTTGTTGTCGCCAGGTGACTGTTTACCATAGTGTAATAATCAAAAAGGAACTTGATGTCAGTGGAATGATATCTAGAATTGCCCTGTGTAAAAACTTTAATATCAGTCAATTATGTTTGTGGAATATTTACCAGTGTGAAGTGCATCATTTTTATCAAGGTAAGTTGTATTATTTGTTATAGTGGTATTATCTACAACTGGTTGGTTGCTACCTTGTATATTAATGCAATCATAAATATTATTATTATTATTATTATTATTATTATTATTAAATTTGTTGTTGTTGTTATTTTTGCTGTTTTTGTCAATGTTAGGTACCCACAGTGGCTATTGGAGTGGAAGGGTTAATTATATTTATTGTAATAGTCCAGGTAGAGGGAAAACTTTCATGGGTAAAGAAAAAAATCATTATTTGGATTTAGATAAGTGCTACTAAGGAAATAAAAAATACACCTGGCTAAATTGACATTAAAGTTGCACCTCACTATAATTAACATTAAAATGTACACAGATATGCAAAACTCCACTAATACAGTTTTTAAAAGTTGATTACTGCACATCACAGACTGTTTGCAAGCAGACAAAAGGAGCCTTAATTTTTGTGAATATTTTCACTGTTGATTTGATTACAAATTTGTCCCACCTAGTCACATTATCCTGACATCAGGATGACCAGTCCTAACACTTAAGCCTCAAATGCTGAACACCAAGTTAGGCAGCTCTAAGTACCGTGTTTTAAAAATGTTTTTGGTATGACTTGGCTGTGGTTCAAACACGTGACCTCCTGCATCCAGGGCTGACACTCTAACCACTAAAATTAATTAAAATGGATCAGGTTAATGTAGAATGACTGTTTGTCTCTATCTGACTCTTTTTTGATAACATGCACAAAGAGGGGTCTAAAAATGTAGACCATAGCATAAATGTAGGATAAGGGTTATTAATGTACCTCGGAAATATTGAAGAAGGGATTGACATTGAAAGAGATGAGAGGAAGTGTTGTGAATGTTAGGATGGGATGGGTGGGTGGGTGGTGGTATTAAAAGGCTAAATTCTTGTGTAATTATAATCATGCTGTAATTGATTTCAGTAGCTAGATTTGTATAATGAAGTTGCTCATCTATCTCAATAAATTACATTTATTTTTAAGATCATTAAAAACATCCACCACAATGTTTCAATATACATCATGTGTGCCAGCAGAATCGCCATGCATTGCATGACACAATCTGATGTGTAAAGGCGGACACATTCTTGAGTTATTGTTTTTCTTTATAAAAAAAAGTCATTTGCAAGTAATAATGAGATTTATGCTCATCTTTGAGCAGACCTCAGAGAGCCAGTTTGGGATTTTAAATCCACAAACTTCAGCCTTTAGATTCTCCCTAAGGGGCCCATAAGTGGTCGAGTGGTCTAAAGCGCTAACCATGGACCACTGCTATCACACATCTGTCAGCATGGGTTCAAGTCTTGAGTTCAGCCAATGTTGGTATGTATAGAAAGCTTACCAGTAGCTTCTCCTTGGTCGCTGTATTTTTCTGAGGTTTCCCCAGGTTCTTCCTCCACCATTAATACTGGCTACCATGTATAGCCTGTCTTGTGCTGAAAACAATGCCATTAAACCCTACAACAACAACAAACTGAGGTTTACATGCACAGAGTAAACTGTATAATGAACTCTTTAATCTATTCAACTGAGCTTTTCGTGCAAAGATTAACCTCTCACTTTGTTCGATTGCTTTTCTTCAATACTTCTGTGAATAATTTGAATATAAATCACTGAGCAATATTAAATATACTTTATTGATGTTACATACTATTTAAACTATTTTGGGTTGGTCAGGTGACAGATGACCATTAGAGCTTACTTGTATGTTTGTAGGGTCTGCATGCCTTTCAACCTTTCTTTATTCAGCCCCCTTGACTTGATAATGAGACAAACCAGATCTGTTTTTAACTGATGCAATGCAACAATTATTTCTGCAAGTTGCAGAATAAAACCAAATTGGCATTTAATTATGTTTTTATGAAACAGTCATGGGCTTTGCTTTGACGATCGATTGATGCTTTTCATGGTATATCACATTTACAATGAAGCCAAATTAAAACATAACACAAAAAAAATGAATTTTAATTGCAGGACTTACTTAATTGGTAATTAATTCTGAAAGTGGTGCCATCATTAGGGTTTATCTATATTTTAATTAATCAATATTTTTCATTTTTTTTAACAGTGCATACTATTGATAATTTTTAAAAAGACAATTACAGCTGAGTCCATATCATGTTCATGGTCAATATTATTATTACTATTATTATTATTATTATTATTATTATTATTATTATTATTATTATTATTATTATCCCTGTTTTAGAGGAATCTTTCATTATGTTGATTGTGACAATCAAGGTAAATGGAATACATACCAGTAACTAGGTACTAGATATGCATTATTACTAATGAATGAGAACCGCTCCTGTGGCCTAGTGTATAGTCCGCCATGGAATGCTAATCACACACACACACTAATGAATGAAGTTCAAATTAGACCATGTAGTACCATGTGTATGAAACAGATGCCATGTCTCAAGTCAGGTGAACTAGATTATAATTTAAGCATAATATTCACAATTTAGAGTTGTCTATTTCATCAGCAGTGATTGCATTTGGGGGACAGATTTATATCTGTTACTTGAGCAGTTAAACTACGAAAACTGTGAAGTGATATTGCAATCATAGACTATATGCTTAATACGTCCATTTTCACTCTTACATTTGTTGTCTTCAATAATGTTAATTCTTTTCAGAAAATCATATGAAACAATTATTTTATGAATTAATTTAAAGTTACTAGAGATCAGTTTGGTATCATTAGTACAAGATTTTGCTCGGATATATATCTCAGAGCACTCGTCACTACCTATATTTATATTAAATACTTGCATCCAAGTTTAATGCTTAGCAGTGTGTTACCTTTTAGTGTCTTTTAAAAAGATCTTGAGTGAATTTTGTTTTTGCAAGTTAATTATTTTATTATCCTGACTGTCAGAATTATTATATACTATATGGTTTTTATGGCATCTTTCGATGCTTTTGGAATTTTGGATATTAAGGAGAAGTATTTTAAGAAATCATCGCTTCTAGTTTCTTGTTTTATTGTTTTAAAAGCTATTAAATTACCATTATCATCTATATTAGATCACTCAGAATTTCAAAAATTAGCTTCTGTCCAGAATTTGTATTGATGGAATTATATTGTGGCGACCAAATTTAAAATATTCATTGATATATACTCGTTTGGACCTTGTGGTTTCTCTTTCCAATTCGATACTGCCAAAATTACATCTATCCAAAAACTGTTTTTAATGAGCTTACTAAGTTCTTCTAATTTCCTTCTGCCTAAATTCCAAATATCCTTTTATTTCTGAGTACAGCTGTATTGACTAAGTTCTGCCACGCTCCATTTTCCTTATCCAGCAATCGTTTTACCCATCTTGTCTTAATAAACCTAATGAATGAAAATATGTATCATATTTAGTCCTCTCTCGTTTTCAGCAGATACTAGTATATCGGGTTTTATTCTCTCTACTTAGAGTGCGATTCAGTTCTGCTTCACCTTTTTGCTGATGGATTTGGAAGTGCTGAAAAAGATGTATGAATATGGAAAGAACAAGAGTTTTTACAATTACCTTACCAACTAGATACATAGTGAATCATACGTTACATTATGTTTCCTACACGATAGTTTCTAGACTGTAATGTACCTGACTGTGATATTTCTATTAAAAACGTATTATTTATTAGAAGAAGACACCGAAGTCAAAGCATCAGAGGAGAGATAGTCATGTACGTGTCAAACAGCCTAACAAGCAAATCAATAATTGACTTCAAAACAACTGTAAAATTAATATGGATCAAGTTCAGTAACCCCAATAGTACCGACCTCCAAATTCCTCATCATTTGTCTTACCAATTTTAACTCCTATATCTTTCAACAACGATGTTATGTTTATGGGATACTTGAATTAAGGTTTCCTCTTTGATACTAACATTAAATGGATACATATGATAAAACTGCACGACCTTAAACTGGTGATCGATACTAGTATTTCTACACTTATCGAACGCCTCTACCCTAAACAGAGAGTGCAAAGATTATCAATTTACTCCAATATGAGGTACTGATTTAAAAATTTATTGCAAATTGATTTCTCTCTTAACAATTTCAAAATTTTAGTTCGTTTATTTTCTCTAATGTAGATCCAAATTAGGAATTGTCTATCTTCAAAGACTGTTATCTTACTACATATATAACAAACACACACAATCCCATAGTAATCAAACTAATGAAACGATTAAACGACATACTAAAATCGCCGATGCGCAACATAAATGAAAATATTATCATTAATATAAAGTGTTTACAAATTATCGTTTATGGTCGAACAAAGTAAACTCTCTCATTGTAAAACGCAAGCGTTCCTTTTTAAAGCAAGCCGTTGCCTCAAATGATAACAGATCCATCTGGAGGTACTAAGTAAATTCAACAAATCCTGTACCTCTAAAACCATGTGAAATTATTGTTAATTTCAAACGTTAAAATAATGAGCACATACTTGCGAAAGAAACTGAAGCTCTGTTTTATTAATGTTTCCCAAATAGGTTTAATTTTACAGAGCCTAACATAGACAAACGTATTATTTTCGAGAATGTTATGTGTTTATGTCATTGAAAGTTTCAAATGCCACCTAATTACAATTACTGAAACTATTGATATTATCAATAAAACAGGCACGAACACATCAGATGGAATGCATCCTAAAACCAGGCGTCTTTCAAGGAAGTAGCTTCATGTAATATCATGTCTTGTACATTTCCAGAGTCATTGAAATTAACAAAAGTATTTGCAGTTCATAAAGGAAGTGAGAAGAATGACCCATCCAACACATGACCCATATCTGTTCTATACATACTTTTAAATAGTTTCAAACGTTTAAACTGCTTTTCGGTTAGAAAGTCACAAATACCAGCTTTTCTCTAATGTAGATCCAGTGATTTAATGTAGATGTAGATAATGTAGATAATGTAGGAATTGTCTATCTTCAAGGACTGTTATCTTACTGTCATAAACAAACACGCTCCCATATTAATCAAACTAACGATTAAACCACATACTAAAATTACCGATGGGCAACATAAAGGAAACTACTATCATTAATATAAAGTGTTTACAAAGTATCGTTTATAGCCGAACAAAGTAAACTCATTATAAAACGCAAGCGCTCTTTTTTGCCAAAAAGCCGTTGTCTCAGATAATAACAGATCCGTCTGATAAATATTCAGTATTTTCAACAAAACATATACTTCTAAAACTATGTGAAATTATAGTTAATGGCAAACGTTAAAATGCTGAACACAAGCTTGCAAATAAACTGAAGCTCTGATTTATTAATGTTTCCCAAATAGGTTTAATTTTACAGAGCCTAACATAGACAAACTTATTATTTTCGAGAATGAATGTGTTTATGTCATTGTACGTTTCAAATCCCCCACCCCAATTATAATTTCTGAAAGTATTGAACTGAAAACAGGCACTAACACATCAGATAGAATTCATCCTAAAATCAGGTTTTCTTTTAAGGAAGGAGTTATATGTAATATCATGTCTTGTACTTTTCATTGAAATTAACAAAAGTATTTGCAGTTCATATAGGATGTGAGAAGAATGACCCATCAAACACTTGACCCATATCTGTTCTATACATAATTTTAAATAGTTTCAAACAATTAAACTGCCTTTCGTTCAGAAAGTTAGAGTTAAAAAATAAAATATACCAAGGTGAAAGAGTTTCTCTTTAATTTCGCCTTATTGTCATACTATTTGGGACGGATATGCAAAACGACACACAAAACAAACTTTAATAGTTTTCTGAATTTCTTTGTGTACAAAATAATGTTAGAACTTCTGCCATTTTTTATGGCTAACATATGAACAGGAAGCTATGAAAAAAAATTTATCAACAAAGATGAGAATGACTTTAAATAAAAAGTATGTGACAATGGTATATTAAAAACAAAAATAAGCAAAATGTCGGCGATAAAACCCGAATTTAATAGACCAAGTAATTCGCCACTGACACATTATTTTCGGAAACCATTTTCGGAAAGCATTCATTTCTTGCCTTCCTTCTTTTTCATTTTGTCGCAAAGTGTTTAGATCATGGAATATTCCTCCAGGTCAAAGCCTACATTCTATGTTTTTTGTGTATTTGTAAATGTTTAAATAAACTGAGTTCAAGATTTAGTTTCAGTTAGAAAGTAAGAATGTTCTAAAAAGAAGTTTGTTTTTACAAATGTTATGAGAAAATGGATCTCATCCTCGCAGTGTGATTGTGTCTTTTCTATTTCAATGTTTACGTAAGAATTTATCCTTCCACATAAGTCTTCATGAAATCACTTTTTGTTGTGTTCATCTGAGAGTATTTAATTTACTTGTTTACATTATTCAGAAACTACAAAGTGCTCAACAATTTAGGACTGAACTATTATTTTGGAAATATTATAAATTTATTTTATATTTCGGATTATGTCATTGTGATATATTTAAGACTGTTGGTACATTAACACATTCGAAACGTCTGGCAATCAGTTAATTCAGCATTGGATATTATTCGGAACTCCACTGGAATTCATTTGGAATATTCTGCACTTTCGGTGTTTCGATATAACATTGAGGACAATTTAAGATTTAACTCACAATATGGTAAGTTCTGTTAAAAGTCCTTCTATCCTAAAGCCAGATGTTAAAAATTTCGTTCGAATTTTGAACGTTTTGTATGGTAGCGAGGAAAGTAAAATGGTTTCGCATTTTTGCAATGGAAAACCATCATAGTTGCTTATGTTGTAAAATGAATTCACTCATAGTAAAATTATGTCACAGAGAAAGGACATATATAAAGCTTATCTTTTGAATCCCGATATATACCATACCGATTATGAACCCAAAAACTAGCATACCGTTACAAGATTATATGCAAGGAGATACACTCCGTAGTCAAAACACTTTATTTCAGCTCAACGGCTGCAAAAGTTCAGCTTTACGGCTTGCACCACGTAGCCACTCTGGACATCACAGACATCTCTACACATTCCGGACACTAGACTCTGGACAACACCGGACACTTCATATACTGGACAGCTGAAAACATATCAAATACCGTGTACTATATATACATATATATATATATATATATATATATATATATATATATATATATATATATATATATATATATATATATATATATATTCCCCCGACAGTGCTACCAACGAGACATTTGGTTCAATGACCGGTCTATATTTGAATCACGATTTCTGGTAAAGTTAGATGACAAGCAAAGAGTCATATCATGCAACTTACATAGATGAAAACTATATATAGAGATTTGAAACATGTACACATATTCAAATTCAATTTGCCCTACATATAATCGACACAGGCTGTAGGTTATATGTATATAGATCATAAGTTCATGACCTTAATAGATAAACACATTATATATATATTCAGTTATATATCCCATTCTTTAAATGCAAAGGGAGTCGCTTGCTAGAGAAACATGGGTAAGATTTTATATTTTTAAACAGAATCCTTTGTATCTTTTACGACCGAAATTATTTTGCAAAAATATGTACCATCTAAGAAAACCTTTATTAACAAATGAAACTATGTCTAGCACAACAGATGAAACTCTCTCTCTCTCTCTCTCTCTCTCTCTCTCTCTCTCTCTCTCTCTCTCTCTCTCTGCGTGTGTGATGTGTCCCTTATATTTTGCTAGTAATAGGACGGAATCCTAATTTCAAGTTGTAGACGTCAAAGAATGAACAAACCGTATCATAATATAGACTGTGTGCAGCATATTATGCGACTAGCCAATGCAAGAATCATCAAAATATTTAAGATTGCTTCACTGTGAATTTTAAAAAACTTGAATTATCATTTAGCAGAAATGTTTTATTGAAAACTACATATTGTAATTAAATAGCATAATATACACATATACTTCAAGCAGGACGCATCATGTTATGGATCCAAATTATGTATTCCTTCTTCATGCTAGGTGAGTACATACACACTATTTACTTACACACTTGTATTCATATGAATATGTATGTTAGGATTGTGTGTGATAGTAATTTTGACACCTTTTATTTCCCTACTATACAAGCTACATCTTAGAGAAAGAGTAATTTTTTCAACGGTATGATAATATTCTTTCTGTCCTTAGCTATTTACTCGCCCATAATTACTATTAAAACTATGACATATCGGAGATACAATTTAGGGTTATACTAATGTATATTAACAAAAAATATGGAGCTATGGATCATCCATCAAACTGTAGACCGACATCACTATATTCAGTCCAAAATCAATCAATCGAAAGCCAACCTGTTGTGCAAAACACTTTCTAAGATTTGATTCTACTAGAAATAGTTATGTACATTGTTGCAATTTCAAAGCTTTTGTGTTTATTATTGTCGAAAGCGCACTGGCTTCTAAGAAACCAGTTTTGCACTTTTCTTTGTCAGTTTATATATATATATATATATATATATATATATATATATATATATATATATATATATATATATATATATATATATATATATATATATATATATATACAAAGAATGAACAATATATATATACAATCATTTTTAGATTTAACCAGCGGACTTCAGTGTTTAAGTTGTAAAGCCATAAAAAATATTATCGATTGTTATGAAGTGATCACCTGTGCTCACGACTGTGTGAGTATTAATTTTAATTTTGCATGTATTTGAGTGACAGGAAGTACTATATAATTTTATCCAAATGTTTTGTAAGGTGGTTTTATTCTATATGTTTAAAATCGGTAAAGTCAAAATTTGATACAAAGACAATTGCAGGTCTATTATTTGGCTGAACTGCCATTTATCGGTACATTGCACTTTATAATACTCCGACGACATGGTTAGTCTACGATAATTGGCACTGATCTGTGCATGTATATATATATATATATATATACAATATATATATATATATATATAT
This sequence comes from Unio pictorum, assembly GCA_030141615.1. NCBI lineage: Eukaryota > Metazoa > Mollusca > Bivalvia > Unionida > Unionidae > Unio > Unio pictorum. The sequence continues at coordinate 5,364,247 of JARLTB010000149.1, read as the reverse complement.
ATATATATATATATATATATATATATATATATATATATATATATATATATATATATATATATATATATATATGTGTGTGTGTGTGTGTGTGTGTGTGTGTGTGTATGTGTGTGTGCTTTATACAGTACAGAGGTAGCGTTTTTTATATTTAAGAGCATTGGAGCTCGATTTCTTTCTTTCCTCGAGACATGTGTAACTCTGTCTTACAATTTACAGAACTTTAAGACATACATTATGGTTAGTAGACAATTTTATCTGCTATATTACCTAACTGAAGGAGTTAGTGTAATAGGTAGCTCGACCACCAATAAAGGAAATAAGAGAGTATTAAAATTTCCCTTAAGGGAATTACTAAACCACTGATATTTGTTACGTTAGTCCATTAAATCACATTCAGAGGCGTAGCGAGGTGGGGGCAGGGGGGTACATATGTTCCCGGGCGCCAAGGTACAGGGGCGCCAAAATGAGGCTGACAACGTTACATTATAATAAGTAAACAAGGGTAATAAATTGGTCACAAGATTGCTGGGGCGCCAATTTTATAGTTCGTCCCCGGGCGCAAAATATCATCGCTACGCCTCTGATCACAATTGATGACTGCCCAGCAAATCAGGGTGAAGCACAAGCATTACAATGTCGTCTATAAGGAACTTTGTTTGCATGTTGTACATTCCACTTATGTTTTGGTTCTTTGTCATACTATAATTTGATTTCTTTAACAGTTCTTACGAACAATTTAATGTTGAGTATTGTGATCTAAAGTTTCCACCAGATAATAATAGCTTGATCACTTGGGTCTGTAGTACGATTTAAAAGTTACATATATGGTATGAATATTAATTTCATTCTCAGTTAATCATTTTCTCTTAATGGTTTTTTGTTTATACTTTTATGCTAATCTGTCAATCATTCTCAGTTAATCGTTGTCTGTTAATCAGTCTCTGTTTATCGTTCTCTGTCCATCTATTTTTTTTAATCGTTTCCTGCTAATCATTATTTTAATCACCCTGTTGATCAATCTGTTAATTTCCATTACATTTTCAACTATTGGCCCGAAATAAATAAAATGCATGCTCTAACAGAGATCAGTACGAAACATTTTACTGAATATGTACACATTGTTTCAAATAAAGTTTTATACTTACCATCTATGCTCGCTTGGAAGTGCAGCTACAAACAATATAAACCCTGATCTGCCATTACATAATGTGTTGGCAGATCTGGGTCTATGATACTCGTCTAACTGGTTACTCTTAACAAACTGCATAGATCCAGGTGTGTGAAATGAAGTATTATGTGATGGCAGATTTGGGTCTGTGTAGTCTGCAGTTAAATTTTAGGTGACAATGACTGCATGCCAAGATTTGACAAAATGAGGAAAGATGTAGCCCATGTGTATCAATAGTGAAGAACAAATAACTGATGAAGACCATTCTATAACACTATTACAGTCACCAACTAATCAAGACCATTCTATAACACTATTACAGTCACTAACTGATGAAGCCCATTCTATAACACTATTACAGTCACTAACTAATCAAGACCATTCTATAACACTATTACAGTCACTAACTGATGAAGACCATTCTATAACACTATTACAGTCACTAACTGATGAAGAACATTCTATAACACTATTACAGTCACTAACTCATGATGACCATTCTATAACATTATTACAGTCACCAACTAACAAAGAACATTCTATAACACTATTACAGTCACTAACTCATGAAGACCATTCTATAACATTATTACAGTCACCAACTAACAAAGACCATTCTATAGCACTATTACAGTCACCAACTGATGAAGACCATTCTATAACACTAGTACAGTCACCACCTAATCAAGGCCATTATATAACACTATTACAGTCACTAACTGATCAAGACCATTCTATAACACTATTACAGTCTTTAACTGATCAAGACGATTCTATAACACTATTACAGTCATTAACTGATCAAGACCATTCTATAACACTATTACAGTCACTAACTGATGAAGACCTTTCTATAACACTATTACAGTCACTAACTGATCAAGACCATTCTATAACATTATTACAGTTACTAACTGACATTAAATATACAACATTCCGCTAATCTAATGATAGATTCTGACAGCCTCACCCATGTTTTACACCATCTAGATAGTTACACTCTTCTGATGATGATCGTATACTCATTGTTTCCACGGTGAAAACAAAGTCATATGGACAACATTCGTTTGCATACCCATTGAAATTAGACACAAAGACACAGAGGTCCCTTTTAAGAGTGCTCTTAAAATTCACCTGTTTATTATTCTCTGCTAATCATTCTCTTCTAATCATTCTGTTAATCACCCTGTTGATCAATCTGTTAATCGTTTTCTGCTAATCATTATGCTAATCCCCTATTGATCAATCTGTAATTGTTCTCTGCTAATCATTCTGTTAATCCCACTGTTTATCAATATGTTAATCATTCTCTGCTAATCATTCTGTTAATCCCCCTGTTTATCAATATGTTAATCGTTATCTGCTAATCATTCTGTTAATCACCCTGTTGATCAGTCTGGTAATCGTTCTCTGTTAATTATTGTTTGTTAATCACTCGCTTCTAATCCTTCGGTCGGTTCTATGTTGATCATTCTTTTAACCGTTCTTTGTTCTAATTCTAAATACTCTGAACAATAGTATCTTATACCTTGACGAAATCGTTCTCAAATTTACAATTAGCGATTTTCGTTTTCTTAGTGTGATTGATGCACGAGTCTCATGATTCATTCGTGTAAAATCCTAAACCAACCTTCATGCTTAAACTAAGACAGGGAGATACATATCTATTAATATGAAAGTTATATGTTAATGCAATGGAACTATTGACGCTAAAAATGGATTGCAGTTTTGCATAGGAATAAAACAGACTTATACAAATGCATCAAATGAAAAATGTGTTTGCAAAGATGAGTTTAAAAACAGTGCGATTAATTTGGTTGTTTAGATTGTAGTTATGCAGTGTTGAACTAGTGAAAAATGGGCAACATCTACTCAGATTAAATGTGTGCAATTTCAATACGTTTGTGACGTCTTGAATGAAGCATACAGAAATGTAAACTCAGATGTAGGAATACATATGAGTAATGTTCCTTTGCCCTTAAATAATACTTTCCATAAAAATTGTTCTCATTTGAGTAAACTGAAATGTATTGATGTTTCCCCTTTCAATCAATTAATTTTTCTTTAGTAAAACTTCTTTCCCCAGATTAAACGGCAATGTCTCTCTTTTAAAATGCATAGGTATCAAATGTTGTGATTTCTTCAAGTTGTACTGCAAATTTACCCTAAGACAAATGTATACATTCATTCAGATTCTTTCCTCCTGTTGTACATTTTTACATATCTTGACATCATGCTTGATGCTCACTGTTAGAATATATTATTATCATTATAATAAGGTTTAAATCTTCATCGTTCCTTAAACATTGCGGAATATTTCTTTTGGTGCTTGTAAACAAAACATTCATATTTATTTATTATTTTTCATACATTAACCAGAAAGCCACATCTTTAAATAGTAATGTAATTTTACTGAAAGTTTCTTCCCGCTTTAGACATTACTGGACACAATCGACAAGAAAATGGAATGCAACTATAAATCTTAAACAATTAAGTAACTATAACTATAGCAGGATCCACTAATCTTGATATTGTATTTCATATGCTCGTAGACACATCGCATTCTTGACATAAATAATAACTGCTTAACTTACGTGAGTATGTTTGCTTAATGTAGGTACAATAGCTGTTTCTAGAAGTTGGATTTTTCTGTATAAAACTAGGCTAAACTCTTAAAGGCATTATGATGATACCTATATTCAATTAAATTCCATCCAGTACACAAATTCAATTACATTTTATCTAAAACAGCAATACAATTCAACCTATCTAGTCCATAAATTCATTTGAATATTGACTAGTGTGGTTTGCTATCTGTCAGGTATAAATCATTAATACAATCAATTTCAATTCTTAATTTTTCTTAATTTTCAGAAATATATTGTAGTCATTATTTAGTTTTTTATGATGACAATTGAGAAAATTGCTTTCAAATAATTCTCATTTTCCAGATATGTCATGTATCATACCAAAATACCTTTAGAATTCCTGGCTTATATGACCTATCATGCCTGCCAAGATCGGTGAGCTTTCTAACATATAACATTAGCAAGAAAATGTTTTGAACAGCCTAACGAGCAAAGTTAGTCTAGGTTTTGTGAAGAATATTGTAAACCCTTCTGCAGTGGTTTAAAATATTTCCAATGTGCATTTTAATAACGTGTTTTTGCTCTCTATGAACGGAACGTGCGTTCCGACAATATTTGATAATTATTAAAAATATTGCAGTTGATTTTAAATATAGTTGGTCAATATAATTATTAGTGAAATATCACTATTTGTATTTTAGGATTTTCTGTTGCAAATAATCACATACAGTAATATACTATTGAAACCATGATACATTTATTTACTTTAATCACTTGTTTATTACGTGTATATATAGCAATGTCCTTCTCGACCGAGCTTCTGGACCGGATATGGAACCTTTTTCGATGGATGCTGTGAAAACGGAGACGTTTGTGTGTTACATATGCCAGAATTATTTCGTAAGTTTCTGGCCGCTGCCCTTCCTCTAGTAGAGAGAAATTGAGATAAGTGTACCAGCAAAAAGATAAAAATTATTAAACAAAATTAGGTCAGACTAAATAAGACACTCATTGGTACGTTTCCGAAAATCCCGTATTTAAATTTTGATCGAATATTCACACATCTTGTGTGGCAACATATAAGTGCTTCTACACGAGAGCCCTGTGTCAGATGGCAAGACAGAGTGACAAACCTAGAAGTGCTGGATATAGCAGGCTTAACCAGTATCGAAACTACGGTCATAATTTCCCAACTCCGGTGGACAGGTCTTGTCATACGTATGGAGGAGTCTTGAATGCCACGTCAGCTTTTGTTTGTATCTAGTGAACATAGAAAATGTGTTCACCAACGAAAACATTTAAAAGACTCTATCAAACGCAGCCTGAGATGCTGCTCGATATTTGTGACAAACCTGGAGTCCTGCGCTAATGACAGAACTGGCCGGCGTGCAGTTGTCAGTAAGAGGTGCACGAAAATCGCCGACGCCAAGGAAAGCAGGAAGGCCTCAACGTCAAGAACCAACCAATGCCTCCAGTGGACACATTAGTCCAGGACATGCTTATCTCGTATCGGACTCATCAGCCACACGAGGATCCATCAGCGAAGAGCAACGCAGGATTGACGTACTCTAGCCACGATGGTCAACCAACATGTGAATGACCTCGATTTGTCTGGACTAGTCATTATAATTAATATATCATACACTTTGTTTAGATTATACACGAATATCAATGCAAAGTTCTTAATCGCAAGAAGACACGTAAACAATTCCTGAAATTTAATTATATTGCTCCAGAATTGAGAGAACTCTTTTCATGGAACTAAATAGATTGATCCAAACGTTCGTGTTGTCTCCTGTTTTGCATCCTCCCAACAATAGTCGTGTTTATTAATATATGAGGAATGTTATTTATTCTTCAGTGAACCTTGTGCAAGTTTCTGACACTAAAGTGTGGATAAAATCTTTCCACATATATTGTCTATTAGGTTATGTCTAACCTTTCTATTACCAATGCCTTTCATCTGAATAAGTTGAAATGTTTGCTGCAAGTTTTGGCAGCATCTCAGACAATACCAATTTTCGGTTTGTGTAGACGCAAACGGAAGGGGGACATGGAAAATATTTTCTAATATTAACATAATATTTCTCAAAACTAAATAGTAATTTTATATGAATACCAATTAAGAGCATGCACGGTTTGACATAATGCGGGCTTTTGTTATCAGGAAGGATAATATTTTAATGGGATACGTATACTAAGCTTTATTGTTTTAAAATGATTGCTAATGATGTATTTCTTACGTATCCCTCTTCTGAGCTCCGTGTTGTGTTGTGTAATCGTGATTTAGCTTCCTGATTCATAGTTTGCACATGTAAATTTCTTCCTGTTTAATCTGTATACATTCTTCTATTTTAATATTCAATATTTGTTTCCAATTGATAATATTTGTGTATTATCAAATAAGGCGGAAGTTATAGTCTAACAGTAAAATTTGTTTTCTTTTAAAAACTTTCTCTGTGCGACAGAATCGCCTACGTGACATCAATACATGGCAGACGTGAACTATTTTGTTTTTCATATATGTATATAGAGCACGGAAATTCTTATATAATTGCCAAACTTAACTGAACATATGTTTACGAATCATGACATTATTGAAGCAACAATACTTTTTTTCAGCTCCAAAAGCTACACACCTTGATCCGCCGCGAATATACAGAAGCACTTTACTGGAACTTCACAGTACCGCATACCTGTCTTGTTATGGCAATTCATCCATGACTGTCAATCACACCTGGCTATATAATGGGGTGAGAATCTTAAACAATAGCAACAAAAACAAACACAATATCCTATATTCGATGGGAAAATAGACAACAGAAGGTTTTGGTCAGAAAGCAAGAGCCTCAGAGCAAAATGCCATGACAACGAGAAAGTATTATTTCTGCTGGACAAATATAACTATTTTGAGACAATGTTGGGCTAGCGATAGCAGACATACAATGCATGACATTGTTCATAGCTGGTCATCTTTGCAACAGCGAGATGAAAGTAACAAGGCATACACATTGATTGAATGTATTTTTACGACGCACCAGCATTGTTGGGCTATTTAGCGCAATACTCTAAAGAGCATCATATTATATGAGCATTTAAAAATGATAAAAGGTTTCATATCGACCAGCGATATAAAATCCAAATAGTTGAATGTAAAACAAGATAGTAAGGGGTATGTATAAAGCTTCCCCATAAACGGTGTATGTTAATAAAGACAGATGAAACACTATTGAAAAAAGGACGGCAAAAGGTTATAGCATATATGAAATATTTACTTGTTTTATTATTCTATAATGCAATTCAAGTTTATTGTTAGAAAATGTTCCTTCATGTGATGCGCATTCTAATGCCGATTGCGCGTGGGTGGCAGGTTGAAACACTATATAATAAAGTGCTTAACAGTGATTGGTTCATTGTAAGAAACGCACACTGTATGGTTTTTGACTTTTAGTATGTGCGTGTGGGTTATATAGTTAAGACCAGTTCGAATACTTCCAACGACTACCTGCTCCCAACGGATGGTTCTGTAAGACGGAGTCCATACTCCTAGGGTGGACTTGCTGGCGTGAAATTTTGCATTCATTGCATCATTCCAAGATCCCAGCCACTTCAGACGTAAAGACTCTTGATACGATGTTTACAATCAGTATGATGTATTTTAAATCTGATGGTTTTATGGATTGGGCCGTTTTAGCAGGGCGATCTTCTTTTCATTACCTATAATACCAATATGGCTAGGTAACCATCAGTATACTATATTGTGGGAGGTATTTAGCTCTCTATTTCTGACGAGAATATTGGTTAATATTGGGTTCTTGAATTTTCTATTGTGAAGTAACTGAGGTACTGATAGCAAGTCGGAGAAGATGATGCTCTTTAAAATACGTTTGTTTCGGATATATAGCAGAGCAAAGTCTATTGCTTTGATTTCGGCTGAAAAAAATCGATATACCCTTTGGTCAGCGAACTTGTGTGTTTTCCACTAGCGAAGGGTGCATCAGCCGTTTCCGCATTCTTTGATATCTCAGCATAAGTCCTGAGCAGTTTTCAAATCCGGTGAGGAGTTTATGATAAGAGTTGTGGAAGATGGAAAGTTTTGTCTCAGATTTTGTTCCATCGTGTAGCCTAAAGTGTACTTTTCGTTGTTTAAATAACCAGAGAGGTGTTTCGGGATTCGGACGTGTTCTGAATTTTAAAAAGATTAATATTTGTAGTCTCAAGGCAGGATGATATTCTAATGCCAAAATAAATGTACGGTGTTTTAATTAGGTTGTATTTGGGTTGAAAAAGCCGAGTTTAGAGGGCTACGCAATGTGTTACGATGTGATAAAGTTGGTTTGTTCGCTTAAGCGAGAAGGCATTTACATGGATATCCCTATATGCATGCAGAGAGAGTCTTCTTTTTGATGAAGGATTGGGTCAAGCATGTTCAAATGCGACTTCCTGGATGAACTGTCATAAATGCATACATATCGTGTTTGATTTTGAGAATTACAAACTTTAACTACAGGCCCAATTTCGAATAATGTTCATACTTTGCTGTAGTTGTCTTTCAGTTTTATGAATGTGCTCTGAAGGATAACGTTATAAAATCATCAACGTATCAGGAGCAATCCACACTGGGAGCCAAACACTTAGTGATGCTATTGAATTTGATGTTCAAAGGAGTCACAGATAAAACACTACCCTGGGGCACACCCATCTCTTGCTGTTGCATATCAGAGAGGGTGGAGTCCTCTCGTACCTTGAATTCTCTGAGAGAACGTTCGATATGAAAGAGTGCAGACATCATTTTAGACACACATGGAGCAGGTAATTTAGTATCCCGTACTTATATGTCATATCATAGGCATTATCTAAATGAAGAAAACTGCTAGTAAATGTTCCTTCTTGGCGAATGCGTCGCGAATAAATGTTTCCAGTCTAACCAGATTATGTCTGGGGCTATGGCTATCCAAGACCCCTTCGAAATAAGATACTAAATTGCTAGTTTCCAAGTACCATAGAAGCCGAGAATCGATCATTCATTTCATTTCGCACACACAGCTCGTCAGTGTACTTTGTCGATTGTTAGAAGAATCTGCTCTATTTTTACCTGGTTAAGGAACCTGTGTTACTGTAGTTGTTTTCCAATTCTGAAGTACATTACCAGTAATCCTTAAATCATTGAAGATATTCAAAAGAGATTATGAATGATGATTCTGGAAGGTGTTGCAAAACCTGATAATGTATTTTGTCTTTTTCAGCGGATGTATCATGGGACTTGTCTAAAACTTCCATACGATCCTTTAGTGAGATCAGTTGGTTATAACTTTCCGAGTTGATGGATGTGAATTTTAAACGTGATTTTTCCTTTTGAGGTTTTTATCTTCGGAAGACTTCTGAAAAATTAGACGAGGAATGTTTCGAGAAACTGTCAGAAAGAATATTTGCTATGTCACTTTTAGAACTAAAAGTGATATTGTTCAGTTTCAGATGTAGGAGAGAATAATGTTTTCTATTTCCATTTCTTTTGCGGATAGATGTCCCAAATTTCATAACAGAGGAACAAAAAGTTATAGAAGTAATATATTTCTTCCATAATCATGGTTTGCATTCTTTGAACATGCAGCAAGCTCTGACCAAGAGAATAGGGTCTTTACCTAAATATTCGGGCGTCAGACGATTGTTAAGTGTTGTCAATGCTTCTCGGCTTTGTCTAATGTCTTCCTTTCATTCTTTAAGTAACGTTATCTGCATTAACGTTCTCATGGTCTCCAAACCAATTTTAGAATTGATGGGGTCATCTGACCCCTCTCTTTTCCTTGAGAATTGTTTGTACTCCTTGGTGATTTTGGTGGTGAGATAATATTGAAAGTTGTTTGAGCAGATCCCGTGTTCTTCTTTGCTTGGTAATCGGGGATGATCTAGCTTGATGGTAAGTCGGTTTGATCTGTCTGCGCTTGAGCGTCCTTTGTTGTTTCTGGATATATTTTCACTACAGTGTACAAGGCTGGGACTGAGAGGGATGAGCTCGCTTGTACAAGCTTTCTAGCCTCTGGATAGGGAATCTTGGAGGTGTACAAAACCCTCTGTATTCCCATCTCCTGTTTTGAGCTATCCGAATCATTTGAATTAGCATCGTGCTTCTTTCCACAGTTGACGCAATGCAGCGTGGCACTGCACTCGGATTCCCAATGGTAAGGTTGGCCGCATTGGCCAAATACTTGGCTTCTTGGCATCTCTTGCAACGTTTTTCGTGATGGTTGTATTTTGCATATTTGAAGCATGGAAAAGATTATATATATATATATATATATATATATATATATATATATATATATATATATATATATATATATATATAAACTTCTAAGAATCAAACTTTGACCACTTTAATTACTGTACGTTTCTTAAAGGTGAGGATAATAGTGTTCCTGTCATGAAGATTGTTATTTCGTTTCAAACGAATTCTACGGAATGTAGTGACACCTTCATATTTCATCCTCTCGATGTTTTCTTTGCTGCTAATTCCAGACAAATTACGGCAAGGAATGACGCCATTTGATGTGCTAAGGGTTATATGTGACAAACAATTTAATGGAATGTCATGAAAAGTGTTAATGTTTTTAATGCTCTGAGTATGTGATTTACGTTTGAACTTTACTATCAGACCACCTGTTTAATATTTTTAAAAACACTTGGGTTTGTCTACTAATTCATGTATAGTCTTTGCAACTATAAATAGCGTTAAGTGCGGCTAGTGTTTTAGTTTCTTTTTTGGAATCAATGACCATGAAGCGAGGAATAGATTCAATGCCACATGGCTCATCCTCAAATTCTGAAATAGTAATTCTATTCTTGTGTTGGTTTCCTTTTGGATTTTCCATTTTTTAATGTTATTGCGTCACCCTTATTCGCCCACCCGCCACAAAGTCCAACAAAGGGACCCTATCCAAGTCTCAGGAATATAAAAGTGGAATACTCAGTAGTTAAGATTACCTCCAGATTGATCCAATAAGCATCCGACTTCTTGAAAGTCTTCTGAGAATAGAAGAAATGATAAAGAAAGTGGTAGACAGTATGATCAACGGTGGTATCAGGAGAGTAACCTGGAGAAAGGAAAGTGAGCGAGTAAGTTAAGACTTCCTAGAGCTTGGCGTGACTAGCGGATTAGTCGCGAACGGGATCGCTTGATCACCCATCTAGGAGAAGTAGAGACGAAAGCAATATATTGCACCGGATAGCATCTGCTCAACTACCAGGATCATTTGCTCTCCCGACACGGGATGCAAGCGACACCAAACAGGTTGCCTCTAACGTACAAAGGACACGTCAGACCAATTCTTCAACCCCGGATATAAATTAAATTACGTTGTTACTTGTAATGTATTCTTCTTTTATTAAATATTATACAGAATAAGAAACTTAATATATAATAAAAAGGTTAATGCATTTGTATTGGAGAATATCAACTCGATCTCTCAGATGAAAACTGCACTCCAAAACGTCGTGCAGTATTAATCCGAGAAAAACCCATATTTTCCCATGTAAATGCAATAACCTATGAATATTGACACACTATTCGACTCCTAGTTCTGCTAATATTTATGTCTTTCAAGGATACAAAAGTAGTAGTACATTAATATATTTGTACAGAGCAATGCAAGAACTTACTGTACTCATTCATTCACTGCTTTTATTTTAACTGCATATCCTTTTTTTCGTATAACCGCACCTCCATCCTCAATAGCTCGTGGCCGTGAGTAAGCTGACACATACCTTGAAAACAACTAAGCCCACCAACATACAATCATACATGTGTATGTATAAGTAGTGTTTCACTCAGATGCACTGCATGCAACTGGTGGTTATTACGTATTCTACTGCTGCTACGATGGCCTAAGTAGTCTGAACGCCCGCCACGGATGCGGGAAGTCACAAGTTCGAACCCCGGTAGAGTCATACCAAAGACTATAAAACTTGTACCAGCAGCTGCCTCGCTAGACGCTCAGCATTATGAGGTTAGTGTTAGGACTGTTCGGTCTGGTTTCAGGATAGTGATTGGGTGAGACATTGTGCATCAAGTCTGCGGCATGATGCATAATTGATAGACACCGCTATAAACTACCACACTATAGGCAGGGTAGCGATGAGTTGAAAGGTTCTTGTAGCTACGTGAAAAATCGAAATAATATACACACATGCATACCGCAGCTGCTGCTAGTTCAACTTCTGCTGCTTCTAATGCAAATTGTGCCACCATCGTTAATATCAGTCCAGGGTTCAACGCTTGCACCACATGCTGTAGCTCGCGATAGCGCATATGGAAGAGGAGATTTGGAAATTAGAAATATAACGAGGTCAGAGGTCGGGAACTATACCTGTATCATAGCAAAAGATGGTGTTACAGCGAGTACTTCGGTGATGGTTACTGTTATTGAAGGTATTGCCTAACCTATTGCTGAAAGTTTATTTATCTTTCTTGTTTATGTTTTATTGAATTATTTATAGCTTTGTTGTTTCCTTTCTCTTTACAATTGTTTTGTTGGATGGACGTAAATTACAATGAATAACTGCTTACTCGCGAATCCTTTAAAACAAATCCAAATATTTCTATTTAAATTGTAAGACCTTGCTTCAATCAACGCCATATTGATGTATTGTATTAACGTGCCTTTGGCCAGTTGTACAATCATCCATATATATTCATCCATACATATTTGCTTTTCGCCAACTTCCCATATAATTAAAATTAGTGATAGTATTGCGAGATATATGACTAGAATTGAACTGCACATATCATATGACGCCATATGAAACATAATATTCTTGTAGTGACAATGATAATGAGTTTTCTTCAGGGTGATTAAACATAAGCGGTCACAAGAAACGGATCTAACATTTTGTGCATATCTGTAAATTCTGTAGACTACTTTCGGTTCATAATCAGTTACCATGTCACCTTTGGTGAAACTTTGCCTATACCAACGCCTTAAACCATAACAATCATCCACACCTCACAGCCTTGATTTGCAATCCCAAATTTCATCTCCACATTAAATAATAGGCCTGTACGAACAATGCAATAACACAGTCCTCCCTGCACACCAGCACTCACATATCACATGGTGGGCTCTACGTTAATACATTAATGTATTTCTGCCTTAGACAATATTTTCCTACAGCTGTTATTAAAGGACATGGCCAAATAACGAGCAGGTGCGATTACGAAAAGTGGGGGATATTATGATTTTGAAAGATCGATTTAAGTAGAAAGCAAAAACAACTGATAGTAAGGAATGTACAGTTTGTAAGATATAAGCTAAAAGAGAAAAACATTATAGCTTGATTAGGGGAAGAAATCATAGTGAGTAGTATAATTTCTTCTGATTACTGAAACGACACGCAATGACATTTAACTATACAACACTACACAGCATTAGTATCGATATCCCTTGGCTATCCGATGGTAGGGTTAGGTATTTGTTTTAGCTCTAATAACAAGGCCACTGGAGCGGTGAATTCTGGCCTAGTACAAAGAGGCAAATAAAGAAACCGGCTAGCGACCTGAAATATAATGCTTTATTGACTAAATCCGCTGAAATACGACTGAAATCAAGGGAAATGTTATTATAAGGATTAAACGATCATGGACAATTTTATAGAACTGTAAATTTTTACCTACTCGCTTACAAAGGTAGTGTAAAATCATTCGGACTTTATTTATTTTGTGAGTGCTTAAGTAAAGAATAAATGCCCCAGAAATGATCATTTAATCCTATAATAGAACCCTGTTTAATACAGTAGATGTTTCTTGTTCTGTTCGTTTAATCTGGACTTTTCAGTTTTGTCTGTCAGTATGAATACGTATTGTCCTACACGTGTCACTCTTTTGTGTTTGTCGCTGCACGCATTGCATTGTACCCTTAGAATGGCCTTATTTTAAATCAACACGTAGGTACTTTCTTATTTTCCCTGTGCCCATTTCCAGCATCGTTGTCAATAAATGCAAAGTCTCTACGTATATCATGTTTTTAATTATTGCTGTACGAAACTTCTAAATAAATATAAAATACTAAGAACCGAAAACGTTCCATCAACAAGAGCAAATATAAAGAATTTTGCAAGTTTCATCTCATTTTGTCAAACGTTATAGCGATCTAACGGATACGTTTATCAATTACAATCACGATAAACAATGTGCGGATACCTAATGAAAAGGATGTACTATTTGACGAAATCTCAACAGATGATATGTTTAATTTTCATTTTAATTGTTTATGCGGAACGTTTTGGAAAATTTGAATTCCTAAAACCATATGCGATATTAATTAGTGGCACGCATTTGGTATGTTCTTTATGTAAAAAGGGCGTAAACGTGGTCTATATAGGTCACGCACATGATTGTTGATAGTAAAAGAAACCCACAGCTGAACATTACAAAATAAAGTAAAAAAGTGAATAGTGATCTTTTTAGAAAACAACTTTAATGTACCACATCACCAAGGACATTTATCCCACTCTTTCACCGTTAATTCCATGACATGATAGCAATATAAACAATGTATAATTGTACAGCTTAAATTTTGAACATGTCATGCCAAACTAATTTGTTTAGTACGTTGATATCAAGTAACTACCTGTTGCGGTATTTAAGATAAAATAGCCACATCAAAACTTGTATTTATCACATAATCGTCACACCTTGCATATTGTATGTCCAATTTAAGAACTTGATATGACATGTTAACTTATCACTTTACGTGATTCTGACTGGTCTAAATAACATCAATAAATTATTGCGTAATAATGTATTTGCTGGGTGGCTAAGACAGTTGGAATTTTGTTTATCCCGGCCATCTGGGAAGAGTTCCTGTTTGTTTTACAATTAGTATCAACAATTCAGCGGCCAAGGAGAATTGGGGGAATAAATTACATGTCGGAATATGGTCAATGTACCCGAGATGTAAGGGTGTGTGTGTGACTGTAATGGGGGCCACACACTGAGAATGGCATCCTAACGTTTCGTATTATGTAATGCAATTCCGATAGATAGATAGATAGATAGATAGATAGATAGATAGATAGATAGATAGATAGATAGATAGATAGATAGATAGATAGATAGATAGATAGATTTAAGTCATGCATAACAACGATTGTTGTTCCTAGTTATGTAAGTTAAGCATACACACTTGAGCAACAACAATCAGATTTGTTTTTTCAGCAAACTCACCCATCGGAGTTCTTACTTTTGACGCAAATCGCCCGATAACTAATGGAAAAATGGTACTAGTCCTCCATGATTCAGCATTGATTGATTGTCATTCACAGAGGAATGACGTCACCTTTGCGTGGCAATTTAATGGGGTAAGAAGAATGATGTCACCTATGTGTGTCAATTTCATGGGTGTGTACGTCATATATTGCAATTTAATGGAATGAATGATCCACCACCATGTGGTAATTTAATGGGATATTTAGCTACTATTTTGGTCAGTTGTTGTAGTAATCACCAACATATGGCAACTTAATCGGAGAAGCACCTGCTGGATAGCAGTTTAATCTGGTGAACGTGTACTACGTCCGAATTTAATTGGGATAATCACTCGGATGTAATAATGTAATTTACTACTACTACTATTAGAAATAATAATAATAATAATAATAATAATAATAATAATAATAATAATAATAATAATAATAATACATTGTTTTTATCATTAGTGTTATTATTACGGTAGCTTGGCTTATAAAACATACTAATACAATAAACAGAAAAGATCCATTGCAGTATCCGCGGTATTTACATAGGGGCTTTCAAGTAAATTTTAATATAATTCATGCAGACTATATTTGATTTGCAATTCGTTTTCTTTTTTTAAAATTTACTACTTGATTGGAGATGAAGAGACAAGAACTCAGAACATAAGGGACACAAGCTACACAAGAATGAATGCATAATTATCTATCAGGGCAACCCAAACTCGCACAAAAGTCCATTTATTTAGCACTGGACACACTTTCCATATATTTCCATTTTACAACAAAGAGTTCTAAACCTTTTTCTAAGTTGTTAATAGTAAGATTTTCAAAATAATGAAGTTTCTTTCCACTACAAATTTTAATTGATCCATTGTTTTATATTCCTTCATCAAATATACATAATCTTTCTACTCATATGATGACGCTATACAATCATGCATATCATAACCACGTGTTGTATCAAGTTTGTACCACGTGCTCAAATTCGTCTAGTTTTCGAAGAAAGAAGAAGCCTCCAAAGTTACTTTCTTTACCATTTCAGAGTTCAGTTTTGACTCCAAATGTAAATGCGAGGAATCAGGGGCTAAATATTGGTTTTATGACTGGAGCTAAGGTCGGCAATTACACTTGCATTGTATCTAAATATGGTTTGGCGACGTCAGCTTCTGTTTGGGTGTCTGTTAAAGAAGGCAACTACAGAAATCAAGAGCTATATTATGATCCACAATAATAACACACGTTGTTAAATATATTTGATTGCAAGATATAATTTTGGCGGTGAGTCAGTGTGACAAGCCATGTATATTTAATTACAGATACATGTAAATCTCGCTACAGAGTTAAAATTAAAAGAAAATATTTGTGATATAACTGAAATTAATTACTTTTGATACATTCCACGTTGACTGTAAATAGCATACGTTTTTGCGACGTAAGAACAAAGATTTATTCATATATAGATACCAACAAGGGATTGTTACTAGTACCTATCTATTTGATTAACTTTTTTTGAACGTGTCCTCAATTTGTCAACATATATATATATATATATATATATATATATATATATATATATATATATATATATATATATATATATATATATATATATATATATATATATGCATATGCGAATATTTTGTTGGTTTCAAGTTTATATCCAACCAGAGAAAAAGATTTAGGAAAAGCAACAATACGAAAGTATTGCAAGTTGCAATCAGAAATAGATAAAGGTGTTTTAGTTATTTGTGTATTATGCTACATTGAAATATATGGTGCACAGAGCACTTTGTCTATCAATTACACGTTTTCGGAAAAATGAAATTGATTCTCGGTGGCAGAGAATATTGACATCCAATCCTTAAAAGAAACCAGACATGAATATAAATAAGTTTTAAAGGTAGCACAAAGAATAAATATTTAAATCGTGACAACCTGAAATATACAGGTCGAATAGGAGAATTATACATTTACAACTAAAATGATACGGGGCTGCTGTAAAAGTAATAAGTGAACACTTGTTTTAGTATTCAGACAAAAAGATATCCGTAAGAAGTATTTATATAATGCAAGAAAATAAACAAACAGGAATGTCTAAATTATTTATCCAAAAGCGCTGCTATATGCATCTTCTACCTTCATCAGTGAATATAAAACATTTATTAACGGTGTGAAGATGTTGTTACAATTGTAGCAAGAGATATAAACTACAGATCTAAATTATGAATACCTAATAACTAACAATTTAGGGGCCCCGAGTGGCCGAGTGGTCTAACGCGCTTTCCGTTACTGATCATTGCCGTCTCACCTCTGTCTGCGTGGGTTCGAGTCTAAGATTCGGCTAATGTATATATATATATATGTGTGTGTGTGTGTGTGTGTGTGTGTGTGTGTGTGTGTGTGTGTGTGTGTAATGTCTAAATGTAATTTCAGATAAGATATAGATACCAAAATATAAATCGATCTAAGCCAAAAAGTACCAACCACTTTTATAGAAGAGATTTTTAAAAATAGAAACGTAGTAATAGTTGACATTTATGAGTAAAATCAGAAAAAAAGGAAACTAATAGAGAAGTGATATTACTTGAAAATGAAATGACGTGTGTTTCTGCAGTTGAGAATATGACGCGAAGAAACTTAAAATAACACGTTTTAATTCCTTTGGAGATGACCAATATGAACGACAAAATGTGTATTTAAAACGAATGGGAACTCCTCACGGTTAAAATAAATCACCCAATATGTTTCGTTTGAAAATTAAGCTAACCAGTCCAGATTATAATAAAAGTGATTTAATAAGGGGCAGATTGCGTGACATTTTACTACATGTATTAATCCTACTTAAATGTTTCCAGATAGCTACTCGGGTTGCAACATTTTTTGGGATGATGAAAAAAAAATCATCAAGACTAATAATCTAAATATTTTATTTCTGCTCAGAATTTGCAGGTACTTATGGGTTTACCTTTTTTACTACTGGCGAAGGAAATATTTATTTATTTAATGATTATGAGCAGGCCAAAACAAATTGAATTATTGGTGACTAAACGATGCAAGAAACAACTTTTTAGTAAACGAGTATTATGAACTATATACTGGGAGAAGAGATTGAAATCGACCATATGATACGAAGCAACAAACAAGACTATGGTGTAAAGAATGTTGTTGATGTGTGGATTTTAACGCCAGTTTTCAGCACTAGATAGGTTATATATGGCGGTCAATATATGTTGGTTTAGTTAAATCATATTTGTAAATATTTGGAGGAAATGATAAGATCTATGACACGCACAAAAAAACATTTTTCATGATAACATTAATATGGACTTGTATCTATGAATACAATATCTCACGCCATACATGAAGATTGTAACGTATAGAATGTTCTTAGTTCATATTCCAGACAGGTATAGTACTCGTATTATTGATGAGGACAGAAGACATACACACTTTTAGTGATTGCTGTCCAAAAGACAAGATAATAAATATTATAAATAGATGTGAAACGCAAACAATAAACGATGCTCTATTAAAACTTGGTGAAGATACAAATTATACTGTTGGTAACAAAGAATATAATATTACGTGTATAAACTATCAAACAGTGTAATACTGATCTCACGTAAAATCACCAACTATCCTAAACGAAATAATTGTTATAATCCCTTTGAATTATAGATAAAAATAGTGGAATAACTAGATATAATCTGGTCGTCTAGCTAAGGGCTACTGTTATATAAGAATGCCGATCAGAAAAATGTATAATTCTACTATATCAAGAAAAGACTGTGTTTTATACGACTGACTGATTCATTATTGTGTTAACACCGCTGTCCCCATGCTCAAGTTATTCGAGTTATTTAACTGATCTTCTAAATTTTGAGGCATCTCTATACTAATCGATTTCTTACACATTCCTTTCACCTGTCTGCATTTGTCGCGAAAATCAGTGCCTCATTTGTAAATTCACATACTCCATGATCACATTCCATGTCACAACATTTCAATCTCAGTATAGACTCAGTTATTGTTTTCTCCTATCTGCATTGAGATGCGACCAGCCAAATAACTCCTTTATGCGTTCTCATCCTTAATAAAAACTACGAGGATGAACTAAATAGTGTATTATGTGTTTAGGTTTTGATACAAGTAACATTCTTTTCTGGTAAGAAAATCACTGGGTAACATGAGAAATTAAAGATACTTTTTAGGGACCGCAACAGGATGCAATAGCAGCTGACTCACTGAGTTAGTAATAGCGTAAGGCTAATTCATTGCTTGATTAGACTGCGTCACCTTATGTGCTGAACAAATCATTTTTAAATTTTAAATCTCACAACTCTTACGACTGGAAGAAAACAATCTTGATATGTCATTATCAATATGCCCACTCACCCTAGGCCTAAGCAAAAAGGAAAACAAAGTAAAAAAATAAGTCATAGTTTTTAAACGTTTAAGAATACAACATTTTCTTCTGATCTAGATACAAATTTTTTGTAGAAAAAGCTCATGTGTCACACGTGACAACTTCTCCAGCCCACCCTGGGACAGCCCAACAACTCGATGTCGTATGTCACGTTATAGGGTACCCAGAGCCCACTATCCGTTGGAGCTTTACGGATGTGAGTATGGTAAACTAACTTCCCTGTCCCAGTAATTAATGATTAATTATCACAGATCTTATCGCATACAATCTGCAAATATATTCGATTTAGATTTCACAATACTTTCATGGCTTTGAGGTAAACATCCGCGATTTTCCCTTGTATATCGTTTGCTGCGTAGATATCAAAGATATTCTTCTTGAACTTGCATACGTAAAAAAGTACAAAATAAATCGCACAGACATATATCTTTCATAAGTTTCTTTCGTAAATTTATAATGCTGCTTGTGTTTTTTGTTCGGCCTGCTTTTCTTTCTCGAAATTGTCAAAATATGTTAAAACGACAGAAAATGCTTTGTTTCGCTTCGTATAGACAAAATTATCTGAATATTCGATTTTGCATGGCAGTAACGTTGTTGCATTGTATATATTTCAGCCAATGGGAGAACATTATATGCCACCAATTTCATCTAACCTAACTCCCAACAAAGTTCACATACAAAACTTCCAGCCTTCCCTTCACAGTGGTACATGGACATGTATGGTTCGGAACTCCTTGGGTGCTGACCAAAAGTCCATACAAATATAAACTGAATTTAAGACCTCAATTAAGGGACTCTAGAATCGACAATATAAAATTAAAAGCTCGTCTAAAGGTTTGATACGATTTGCTTTCAAATATCCAAGAAATAATTTTTCCAACCGATGTCAAAATCATATCAATTATCATCAATGAAGGACTTTGTAAAACTGTGCATCGTAACTAATGAAATAACAAATCATGAAATTAAGAACTAAATAAATTTTATTCTGCATCTATGTTACTTTAACAGTGATATTGCTGTATGCAATTGTCGGGGCATCGAAATAATGACCTTTCAAATGAATATGAATGTACACGGAACCAAATGAAATGAATACTTGTCACTTGAAGGTATGTAAAATCAAATTCTAAAACGTAACACCCATTGCTGACATAGTCGGTGTTAAATGTCTACATGACCCGTATGTCTTGTACCATAGTCTGACTGCTTTCGACTTTAAATTTCTTAATTTGAAAAGCAAATATAAAATGTAAACAAGACAAGAAAGAAATATAACAGAAAAACCGTTGTCGTTAAAACATTTACCGGAGTATTTCAAAAGAAATTAAACTTTGACAATGTATTATCTTTCAACTAGTTTACTTAATCATGCTGCAGCTGCTGAAAATATTTTATTATTATTTAGAAATTGAGAGACATAACGATATCTGTTATTTTATGTACATTTATGTAAGTGCAAATTGTATTCCGGATATAATTATATGGAGAGAAGGATAAGACTGGTCGACTACCATTGATCATGACCTACCATCCAGATAATCCCAAAGTAGGTAAAATGATCAGGAAACACTGGTTTATCCTGGATCGTGTGACACTCTAAAGTTAATCCTCTCGAGCAAACCTGTATTAGCCGACCAGAGACCAAAACACCTCAAAGACGTCCGAGTCGGCGAAGCGAACGCCAATCATAATCAAGACCAAACTAGTAAATATGGCCCCTGTGGCGATTAAGGGTGAAAACCTATCAAATGTAATATAGACCAGGACATTTTATAGCAAAGCAACTAGCTAAAATCTAAACATGCATAGTCCAAATGAAAACGTCCAACACCGATAAATTATCGCATGAAATATAAAGTATGTAAATGTACACAACAAGGATTAACCTTGATAAATCTAACTGGATGACACAGAAAGCTGTACAGAAGAGCAGTCGCAAACTATTTTCCCTCTAGCATATAAAGTCAAAGATGTGACGTCTATGGAAACATTACATCTATCTAACAGTAATGGTTTGCTTGATTTGACTTTTATAAGGTAATCTGTCGTGTCATGAAGATATAAAAGCAAAGCAAGCGAATCTTTATTGTCAGATACATTGCTTGTTTCTATAAATGTCATATTTTTGTACAAAACTACCTTGTCTGATTTATTGCATCTAAAACAGCATATGATTAATCATGATTTCTATTTTTACAAGTATTAATTATCTTGAGGTTAATGAGACTAATTGAAAATTGCAAACTCCTTTGAAGAAGAAAAAACAGAGAATACCCAATAACAGATGAGTTTGCTGTCAAACCAATAATTAAGAACCATACAAGTTTGTTTTAAATTTAATGTTCAAATTTTTAATAATGAAACATACAACTGATTTGTAAATATACAATAATAATCTTTGGAATGTGTTTGCTGTGATGAATACAAATGTGCATTTAATATAATATAATTGATTAAAAATTAGTTATGAGTTTCTTACAGACAAAATATACCGACATACTGAAATGTCGAGAAAGTATAGCATTAAGAACAAAGAAAGAATATCACAGTAAATTGGCATAACATTTATTCCTTGTACCTCTGTTAATATGAAAATATCTATCATTCATTCTTGTATTTACCTTGAAAGATTTAAAAAACATTTTCCACTGCCTAGTTCAGATGAACTTTGCAAGACTTCCGTTAAACAGACTGATACATATCAGAGGGAAAAAACTTATTTTGAAACTTTTAAAATATTTTATTTCAGATTATATTATTTGAATATCTTTACAGAAATAATGGTTTATAAATTATGGTATGATTATCATTTTACATGTAGCTGTTTGCACAGTATGATGACTTCTATCATAATGCATTGTCCAGCCTGCATATGTAATAGTAATATTAATATGTATAAAAGACTTGAAAGTAGTATTGCATAGAAAGTTCAAAGTCCTATACGTATGACAATAAAACATTTTTATTTTATATTCTTAAGGCAGTGTGAGGCATTGTTCTAGTAACGTACATCATTTATTTCAAACGACCAAATGAATGTTACGCTTTTACCTGGGAAATAGGGTACAACTAATACTTGTTCTTTGGGATTAACGATGCATTAGTATTACTATCCCGGTTTTGCAAATACGTCAGTCTTACACTTATACATGGAATCAGGGTAATGTCACTACATGAGTTTCATGATGAACAATAGAGTATTTTGGCTATATCAAGTTTTGGAGTGAAAACAAAAATCAAAATCAGTTTTGCACGGTGACTTAGATAAAGGTAAATTTACTACTCAAATTTGGGAAATTACAATATGGAACACAAAATCATTACAATCTCACTTGGAAATAGGGTAGCATTACACATGGGTTTGGAGGAGAGCTATGCAGTATCGTTAATATATCAGGCTTTCACGATCACAAAACCTGTGCCTGGAAATAAGATATTATTACAACACGGGTTTGAGGTATAACTATGTCCAAGTGTTGACAGAAGAAAGAGACGCCGATCGAAGTTACGTCGACACCAGTCAGTAACGTTCTACCGGCCTAATTGAGGAAGCAACAGAAGAAATACATAACTCTGGCGCAGTTGCACAAATTAGCTTCAGCAGAAGGAACGGGGAAAGAAACTGCAATTAAATGGTGAAGTTTGTTTACAAAAAGTGGATCCTGCCAGGAAAGGCAACGAAGACTTAAAATAAGTCGTCGTGCCAAAAGAGAAGCGAGGTAAAGTGTTGAATCTTGCGCATGAAGTCTCATGGGAGAACACATCGGTACTGCCAAGAGGCGCGACCGTCTTGTCAACGAATTGTGCTGTCCAGGATCAGGAAGATGTTAATCGGTCATCTGAAAAGTATCAGAGAAAGACACTGAAATCGGATCATCAATCCATTCCTTTAGGTTGTCCACCCCTTATCGATGAACCATTTAAATGAGTCGCGATGAAGTAGATCGGACCGATAAAACTCGCGTCGTCGCAAGGTAATCGATATATTTCAATGTTCGTAGATTACTGTGCACGGTATCCGGAGTCGGAAACTGTATGTTGCCAAGAAGAACTACTCCGCGTCGGAGAGGGAATGCCTCGCAATCGTGTTAAGGATATCACGATTCGTGCGATACTTGAACGGGTGGAAGTTATTTTGGAAACTTACCACCAAACCCTCACCTAATAGACCCTTGATGCGAATGTCGCTGTTCTTACAGCAGTACCAGATGCAGATCAGACATGCGATAAAATCCGAGAACGTAGGCACTGATTTCATTAGTAGTAGAGTTGAAATGACATTGATCCGTAGTAAAGTGTATGATCGGTATGATTGTGTTGTTTTATTACGTGTAGTAAAGCGCATTTTGTTTTAAAGCAATTGTGTGGGAATACAATCGGGGTGGGTGACTGGTTGGTTGGTTGCCATATTGCCCTGCCTGAGATTGCGTAAGTTAGATGAACAAATAAATGTTTCGAAGCCATCTATATGTGTTAGACTCCGCTGCTATATTTGAAAGGTGCGATAAACCAGCTGTTTTAGTTTGAAAAGTCGCACGTGGACGTTGAAGACTTTGTTCAAGAAAACTGGACCGTTATTGACGTCTCAAATCTCACCACGTTAACAGACGATAGAGGGCATTGTCTGTTAAGTTGAATTGAACATGGTAGTATCGACATTCAACCGGAATTGAGAGAAAGTGGTGTGGCTACAAGTTTTAAATTCGAATTAAATTTAGGACTTTCGAAGCTAGAAACTCACTAATTGTCCAAACATCGGACTGAAAAGGTTTGACGGCAAAACTCTGAGGACGCGACTAGTAGTTTAGTTGCAAAACTTAGAAAAGTCTTTAAACAATCAAAGCTTCTTTTAGGTCAGTACGTTATTTGCCCTATTGTTGCAGAATATCACGGCATTGTAATTTGAATTAGGTGCAGTATGTATTCTTCATTATTGGAGTCGTTTGTATGTACAGTTACCTTTGTTGTGTTTAATTTACACATTTAATTTACATGCGTATTTAAGAAATGAGCTATAATTATGTAACATATAATCTAGATGATCAGCTCGTGGTGAGAATGAATACTGTAATTCACAATTCGGTAACTTCGTAGTTAACAAGGGCATGTATTGCTATGATACTGTAGCTTTTGCAACTGTTGTGTTGAATTATAATGTTGCAAAATGATTGCAGTGTGTAAATTTAGTTAATATGGAGGCAAGAATATATCAGAGCATGCGGATTTGAATATATGTGAACACTTTTGTAGGAGTGAATGTACATACATGCGTGTGATTGTTGTGTTATTGTTCAGCACAATGAGATAATATCTATATTACCAGACAAGAATATATGCGTGACCGAAAAATGTAATAACCTTTATCTGATGATTGGTGATAGGTTAGTGTGAGAAGATATGACTAAGGAAATATGCTAACGTCTATGTATTTTAGGTGGCAGCTTTTAGGGGACAGGACTCCGCTACAGTTAGTTCCGTGTCTCTAAGAAGCAGGAGAAGAGGCCAAT
This sequence comes from Unio pictorum, assembly GCA_030141615.1. Taxonomy (NCBI): domain Eukaryota; kingdom Metazoa; phylum Mollusca; class Bivalvia; order Unionida; family Unionidae; genus Unio; species Unio pictorum. Next base: position 5,339,308 of record JARLTB010000149.1, on the reverse strand, counting down.
GAGGAGAAACTGAAGAAGGAGTAGGAGTATAGATATATCGAGAGGAGACATAATTTGTAGCAAGTCTTGAGGAGGAGGAGAAGAAATTAGAAAAATAGGATAGAATCTAAAAATGAGTAGAATACAAGAACAGGTAGAAACCTGTCACACATTATATATCAAGTGATGCTATAGTCTGTGACAGGATCGAGAGGAAGAAGAGTGATCGAAGAATTGTTGTCATTTGATTATTGACTTGTATTAAAACGTTTTTTATTTGAATTTCTCCTTATGAACCGTATACATAAACTATCGGCATTGTTGACTGGGGGGCTCAGTGCTTTACCTCACTCTATCACTAATTTCACTTCCTACAACAAGAAGCCTGGGTGGGACTTCTATAGTAATTTAACAAAGAATATCTGGAGCAGCCCACCTCAACCCTAAAAACTCGATACATCTATAAACCGAGGATGAACAGTGTAAAAATAGTATATATCTATCTAGTCTGAAAATGTAACTTATCTTATCACATATAAGATCTGTAGTCTTCAGTATGTCGGAGAAACTGAAAAGCTACACATAAGGATTAACCTTCATAGATCTGATTGGATGACAAAGGAGCTCTACGGACTCCAGGTCGCAGAAGACTTCTCCCCTGATCTCACTTTTAGTGATATAACACATTGCAATTGCTCCAAGATCAACTGGAGTTCTGCAGGCAGGAGGAAAGTGTGATCTTCCTGGATAATAATAATAATAAGGACTTTGTAAAGCTCCTATTTTTAGAGGCTCTAAGCGCCTTACAACATTTATAATGAAATGACTACTAAAAACAACAACACAAAAAAACACCTTGAATTTAGAAAACATAAACAATGTTGAGAATAGTTAAGGTAGGAAACATTATTAGGTCCTAAAGTTTTGTTATTCCAGTCGAGAAAGGTTAGTTTTAAGTGCACTCTTGAAAGAGATTACGTGGAAGTGTGCTCTGATCATATGGATATGCCACTTTAAAAACATTGATACCATGCGGTTTAAACATAGAAGACTAGAAAGGGACAGCCATAAAGAAACAAAACGATCTTTTGTAGCCCACAAATTTTCTGTTAAACAGTTTTCTAATTCTGCTTAGTAACCTATAATTACTACTAAAATAATTACTACTATAATAATGAAATATCCGGTATGTAATGTGCACTTCAATAAATTTACATAAACAACAGATGACGCAATGAATCATCAGTTTGTTGGACATCAAAAATAGTTTCAAACATCCGCAACCACAAGTGCTCGACGGTAGTTTGATTATGTGAAATATAATCTAGATTGCCAGCTCGTGGTGAGAATGATAAATATTGTAATTCACAATTTGGTAACTTCGTAGTTAACAAGGGCATGTATTCATCTGATATTCTAGATTTTGCAACTGCAGAGTTCAATTGTAATTTTGTAGTTCTTTCCACCGGGTGTCACATGAGCTAGCACTTGTCCCAAGATGAAACATTCGCAAAAATTGCACATTTCGGAAGCCGTAACTTCAGTTTGGTACAGAGTAGAAACGTCAGTGATGGCTTGTTGAATAGAACACTATCTCATGAGTAACACAATACTTAGAGAATGGTCGTGTGCTTTTCAATACGGAAATATCAGAAGAAAATCGAGGGTCATGAGTGGAACCAAGTATTTGGAAGTTACGTTCTCCCTGCGGGATCGGGGTTGTAGAATTGGCCCGACGTGCCTCGCCAAGTGTCGTAAAAGGCGAATAAATAGAGGCAACCTGTTTGCCGTGGGTTGCGACCCGTGTTGGGGGAGGAAAGGATCCTGGTGGTCGCAACTCACTACTTTGGCCTCTACTTCCACTACACGGGTGGTCGAGATAGGCCCGGTCTCGACAAATCGTCTGGTAACGCCGATCCCTAGATGGTCTTTGTTTACTTGCTCATCCTCTATATCTCTCTTATATTTCCCTTGATACCACCGTTGCCCCTACATTTTATCCCTTTAGCTTTCACTTTCCCATGCTATAGAAGACCTCATAGAAAGCGATGGCTCAACGGGTCAATCGGGAGGTAATTTTAGCGACCCTAGAAGGAAACTTCATGGGTCAATCACAGGTAATTTTATTTAACGACTATACATCTGTGTATCTCTGGCATTTTAAAAATATTCCCTCGTTGGGCTCCATGGTGGGTTTGGAGCAAGGGTGCTGAAACGTTAACAAATAATCATGGAAATTTCAACACAAAGCCCTAACAACAAAAGTACCAAACCACTGTCTGACTCAGATGAAAAACTTTGCGGCGTGGAATCATTTCCACGCTACATGGTTATTTAAGCTAAGGATGGCGCACTACAACTTGCTGTACTGTCGCCATTTGTTATTGAAAAAAAACGTTATGGAATATATTGGCACAATAAAAATTGTTTAAAAAAATTGAAATCGGGCTGTCTTCTTGTTGAGTGTGAGCGTAAAGGTCAAGCGGAAATGTCAAAAACATGTGACATCATTCGCTCACACTACCTTGATTACGTTAAAAGGCGTGATGCGGTGTTGTGACTTGGCTGGAGTCACCGACACAGATATCATCGAAGGGTTGAAACATGAAGGTGTTACTGCAGTGCGTAGATTATGTATTAAACGTAATAACAATTTGCAGGACACAAAACACATTTGTACACACCTTTAACAAACTAACAGTGCCCAAAGTGGTCAAGGTTGGGTTTTCGCATGTAAAGGTCAATATATATATATATATATATATATATATATATATATATATATATATATATATATATATATATATATATATATATACCAATCTCATCAGTAATCTGTTTGTAGACCAACTCCGCATTGTGTCCACTGTGGCAAGGAACATCACGACAATTCCAAGGATTATGATAATTGGAAACAGGAGAAGAAAATTCAGAGGGTAAAGTTTACATCACACATTCCCTACCCATAGGCCAGAAAATTGTCCAAGCAAAAACATCCGTTCCTGTCCCATCCTTCTCTACTGATCAACCCGACTGAACAACAAGTGCCAATATCCCCCATTACCAACCACAGAAAAAACAAAATATCAACCCAAACTACATTGAGTAACAACCCACCACCAAAATCACCACGAAATAAACATAAAACACAAACAAATAAGCAGCAAAAGGGGTCAGACTACCCCATTAAACTTTATAATTAGTTTGGAGACTTTGCGAGTATGGATGCAGAGGAAACTGCTCCTTGTCCCCATGGTTGCTCCAAACCTACTAAAAACAGATACACTCTCGTACTTCCTCTAGATAAATAATAACACAAATTTCCTCCACGAATGATCTAACCTAGCTCCAGAATCTCCAGCATAACTTTATAATGATGAACACCATCAAACAATGGAACTGCCGAGGACTTAAAGCGAAGTACAATGATATTCTTCTACTTTCAAATGTACCCGATCCTGCAGGAACATTCCTGAAAAAGACAGATAAAATTACATTTAAATAATTTTCCCTGTATAACATGTACTTTCAAAACGCTGAACGGGGCTCAGGCGAAGTCTCGGTTGTTGTGAGCAAAAGAGCCCTTCACATATTCATCATTTTAAATACAACATTACAAGTCAACGCACTAAACATCACTCTACATCGTGTAATTACATTTTGTTCTATTTACTTACCTCCAAACACCAACTTAGTAGCAAACGAATTAGAAAATCTTGTTCAACAACTCCCTGCGCCTTTCGTTCTACTCGCCCATAATATTCTATGGAGACCAAATGACATAAACGACAGAGGCCATAAAGTAGAAGATTTCATTTCTAGACACGATTTGTGTCTATATAATACTAACTCACCGACATATTTACACCGAGGAACGGATACATACACCTGCATAGATTTGACAATTTGCTCTCCTTCGCTTCTTTTGGACTATGAATGGAAAGTTGCTGATGAACTTTACAGCAGTAATCACTTTCCAATCCACCTTGAAAATAACTCTACAATTCATAACGCAATTTCACAATGGAATATAAAAGATGCCGACTGGGCCACGTTTGAAACACTATGTAAAACTATACTAAATAATGATACAGTATTCAACTCTGTTAATCCTATACAGCATTTCACTTCAATTTTAATTGCGATTGCATTAGACAACGCGGACAAGCACTGAAACAAGTTAACAATCATCCAACGCCCGAAAATTTAAACAAGTATCGTATTACGCAGGCTAAAACTCGAAGCACAATCAAGGAATGTAAATGTGTATCATGGAAGAAATATATTTCTTCTTTAAACTCTTGTTCCTTAATGAAACGAGTTTGGAACACTATTCGAAAAATAAATGGAAAGAGGAAAAACAATTTTATTCGACACCTGAAAACAAATAATAACAATTTTAGTTCCAAACGTGACATAGCAAATATTCTTGCAGACAGTTTCTCAAAATATTCCTCATCATCTAATTATTCAGAAGCATTTCGAAGCATAAAAGCTCACACTCTGAAAGCTATAACCAGCTGTTTTCACTATTGGAGCTGCTTTAGACAAGGTCAATGATACATCCACTGGGCCTAATGAAGTACATTACCAGTTCTTGAAACACCTCCAAGAATCGTTTCTAACATTTCTTCATTAATCATTTATGGATTGCTGGTAATGTACCTAAGAGTTGAAAAGAAGCAACAGTAATACCAATTCACAAACCAGGTAAAGATATTGAAGATCCCAACAGCTATCGGCCCATTATACTGACATGCTTAGTGTGCAAAACAATGGAACGAATGATTAATTCTAGACTTGTATGGTACTTGGAAAGTAACAGCTTCATATCTCCTTTCCAAATTGGTTTCCATTCTGGTTCTAGTACCAACGATCATCTGGTTAGACTGGAAACATTTATTCGCGATGCATTTATCAAGAAGGAACATTTAGTAGCGGTCTTGTTCGATTTAGAAAAGGCGTATGACACAACATGGAAGTACGGGATACTATATGATCTGTATGATGTGGGTCTAAAAAGCCGTCTGCCCTCTTTCATATCAAAGTTTCTCTACGACAGAGAATTCAAAGTAGGAGTGGGCTCTACCCTCTCCGATATGCACCAGCAAGAGATGGGTGTGTCCCAAGGCAGTATTTTATCTGTGATGCTATTTAATATCAAAGTCAATATCATCACCAAGTGTTTAGCTCCCGGTGTGGATTGCTCATTATACGTAGAAGATTTTTTTAATTTGCTATCGATCAAAGCTCATGCATACAAGTGAAAGGCAACTGCAACATAATATCAACAAGATCCATAATCGGACCAATACAAACGGTTTCAAATTTTCAAATTCGAAAACAATATGAATGCATTTTAATCAGTTACGATGATATCATGATGATCCTAAACTAACGCTGGATGGAAAACGTATTCCTGTTGTTGAGGAAACAAAGTTTTTGGGTATTATCTTCGACAGAAAACTGACTTTTATTCCACATATCAAAAAGTTTCAAGCTAAATGCTTGAAAGCTTTAAGTCATCCTCAATTTGTATAGAACATTCATCCGCTCCATACTAGTATATGGATGCTTTGTTTATGGTTCAGCTAGGAAGTCATATTTGAAAATGCTTGACCCAATTGATCATCAGGGAATAAGGCTCGCTCTGGGAGCATTCAAGACACCTCCATGAGAAAGCCTTTTTGCAGAAGCGAATGACCCACCTTTATCGCATCGCAGAGAAATGCTTTCTGCACAGTACGCTCTCAAATTAAGATCAAACCCTATAAATCCTGCTTTTAAAAACTGTTTTTCAACCCAGATACAAAAATTTATACAAAAACAAACCAAATGCCATACCTTTATTTTGCATCAGAATATCATCCAGCTTTGACAATATGAAAATTAATCTCTCTACAATTTCGGAAACGTTTGTCTCGGAAACGCCACCTTAGCTTCTTAAATAGCTCAAAGGATTTTTACGTTACACGATGGGAACAAAATCTGAGACAATCCCTTCCATCTCCGAGAACTTTTATCATGAACTCCTAGCACAATTTAGATAATACATACTGATGGATCAAAAGGATGAGGAAACGGCGACTGCAGCCTATGTTAGCGGCAAACACATGAACAACAGTTCGTTTGCCAAACGATGCGTCCATTTTTATCAGCGGAAATCAGAGCAATAGACCTTGCTCTGAAATTTATTGAGAATAAACGTATTTTAAATAGTATTATCTTCAGTGACTTACTATCAGTGCTTCATTCAATACACAATAGAAAACTGAAAACAAAGTGTATTAACCAATCTCCAAATCAAAAATACTGAGCTTCGTAGCTCATAAGTTATGGTATTTTGTTGGTTACCTAGCCATATTGATATTAAAGGAAACGAAGAAGAAGATTGCGCTACTAAAATCGCTCTATCCCAAAAACCATCTGATTTTAAATTACCGTTTACTGATTTTAAACCTCTTATCAAAAAGTACCTACGCTAGAAGTGGCAGGCAATATGGGATGATGCAGTGAATAAAGAACTTCACGCCATCAAACCAACCCTGGGAGAATGGACTCTTTCCTACAGAACCATCTGTAGGGTGGAGGTAGTCATTGCAAGAATCAGAATTGGTCACTCATACATAACCCACTCCCACATACTAAAAGGTGAGGATCCACCAGAGTGAGTTTCGTGCAAGGGACCATTCACTGATAAGAACATTATGACCGAGTGTTTCGACCTGCAACCTACACGTGATAAGTAGTATAATGTACATGACATGAAGGAACTTTTTGATACTAAACATATCACTTGTATTTTAGATTTTCTGAATTAAGTAAATCTTTATTATAAACTATAACCTTTATGCCATCACCTAGAGCATGGTTATTTAATGTAAATACCGTCCCTTATTTTCAACATATTTTCATCAACATACACCATTTACATCTCCAGCTGATTGGGAAGCCTAATATTTTACTGTTACCAACATCTTACCATTTTACTTGGAACTATATGGTTTTCTATTTCGCTTGTCGATATTAGGCCTTTCAGTATTTTAAACATGGATATATACAGCCTATGATAAGGCGCTAAATTGCATAAAAGTGCCAGTGCGCCGTTAAAAATCAACATATCAATCAATCAATCAATCATGGAAGTTACGTACCTTCTATTTTTAAATAGTATGATTGTGAGGGTTGTATGTCCAAATGCGTCGTGGAGATAATCTACGGTATTTTTGTCACTTTGATTGTTTTCTTGTTTAGATTTTTTTTGCTTCTTTCAAATCAAGCTCGCATCGAGCACCTGTATCGGCAACAGGTGGAAAAGCGATGCTAAATAGGTATCTTCCATAGGTCTAACATGTGGATGACTCGCGTCAAGTTGGGAAATGTCCATTGGTGTAATATTATGGACCTGTCTGGTCTCTAATTGGTCATGTAATGTTTGAAATGTATATTAGTTCTGCGGCATAATTATCTCTTGACTCTAACGAGAAATGTTAATAAAAACCACATGAACTTTCCACAGCGCCGTGTGGAGTGACCAACAGGAATTTTTCTACAGACACCAAGCTTAGGATGCAACACAGTGGATGTAAAAACATATTTTGATTCAGTTATAAACAAAATTATAATTTCCCTATAACATCCCAATTCTGTATTAACCGAAGTATACGCCTATAACCGTGTAAAGTTCCCTTCATCCATTTTTGTTTCAATATCCACTACTATCTTTATTCTTTATAACATCCCAATGATTCTGTAGCAACGATAGTAAACGTTCTATAACCGTGTAACGTTCCTTTTATCGCCTTTTACCAGTATCCACAACTAACTTTAATCGTTATAACCTTTTCCCATATATTTAGTCACATTGTTTTCTTATGTGCAAATCGTAATAATGTTTCTACTGTAATAACTTTTGCGTACATATTGATATAGATTTAACACGAGATGTTTAAATGTGTATTGCTTCTGGCCTTCTCTTGACTTAGAAACTTTGTTTTCTATTGTTATTTGTTGCATTCTTTGTCGTTCTTATATAGAGTGAACATATTGCTTAAGAGAGATACATATTGCAAAACGGTTAAGCTTAAGTCAGAAGTTTGGCATGATGCTAGGATTATCTGCAATGTTTCTTGCAAACCCAGACATTATATTTAATATGTTCATTGAATGAGTTTTGAAGAGAAAGGATGGAGAGAAGAACACAGTTAAGGACATATGTTTACAGACGAGTTTGTTGTTCTAAATTTAATACCATAATTAAAATGAAACAGGATGGTGCTTTCGGCACACACTTAAGGACAGCATCTCAACTTCCTTATCGCTATTGAAACACTCAATCCGTTACTACAAAGGCCGGATGAGGTCAGGTGTTGAGAGGAGTTTCCAAAATTAGAAAAGCGTGTGACTTTATGAATGGTACCAAAACGAACTATGCGGGTCAGTTTACTTAAGGTGTGTATACTACGCAATAAACGTGTGCAAGAAGAAAACAATGGTCGTATTTCAACCGCTCCCTCACCATTACTGGCCTTGTATCAATGTACAATTTATTCATAATTCTAATGATTTGATGTTGATTTTTTATGTCTTGATACTGAGTTAGTTATGTAATAGTCTTTGGAAATCAATTATGAATCATGAACACAAGTAAGATATGTATTATAATACCCTGGGACGAATGATATTCGAGGGGGAGGGGGTATCCACACTTTGGGTCTATGATATTTGTATTTATGTCCACATGATTATCTTTGGTGGAATTTAGTGTTTATTTTGTTTGAATATTGAGATAGGTATACTACTGCATGTACGCTAAGAATGTGTAAAGCACTTGACTGACCCCAACTTGGCAATATATTCTCACATTAAAATACAAATTTACTGGAATCATTGTGTACACGAACGATCAAATATGCCCTGATTTGCATCATCACTTAAACACGTTTTTCCAATGATCAACAGAATCATTAATTGGAATATATTTATAACATTCTAAATCAAACAATGGTTTTAAGCGATGTCTCAGAAACACGTTTCGAGCTTATCGACCTAGTCACATGACCAGTTTTTTGTAGTCTAATTTTGAACTCAAAAAGCTGCTGTTGCATTTGTTGTTTTCTTCAATAATACATTTATATTCTTATCGTATTGTTTCTGAAGGGTAAATCATTGTTTCTCTAAGTTGAAATTAGAACTATGTCATTATTTTTGTCCATCTTGACAAATGACATTGATCCGTAGAAACGTGTAGCGTCGCTATGATTTTGTTTTTTATTACGTGTAGTAACGCGCATTTGGATGTGAAACATTTTTGGGGGAATTAAATCCCGATTCTTGGGTTTTCACATTGCCATGCCTGCGATTGCGAAAGTCAGATGGACAAAGGAATGTCTAGAAGCCATGTATATATGTTAGACTCCGCGGCTATAGTTGAAAGGCACGAGAAACCAGCTTTGTTTGGTGTGAAAAGGAAGAGAGGACCATTATTGGCGTCGCAAATCTCATCATGTTGACCGACGGCCAAGGGCATTGTCTGTTAAGTTGAATCGAATATGGTAGAGTCGAAATCCAATCGGAAGAGAGAGAGAGAGAGAGAGAGAGAGAGAGAGAGAGAGAGAGAGAGAGAGAGAGAGAGAGAGAGAGTCCACCAGCTTTGATCCGAATTTAATTTAGGGCTTTCGAAGCTAGGAACTCTGTAATTGCTCAAACATCGTGCTGAAAAATGTTAAAGGCAAGACTCCGAGGACGCCACTCGTAATTTAGCGGCAAAATTGAGAAAATTCTAAGAAAGTCAAAGCTTCTTAAAGGTCAGTAAGCTATTTGATCTATTGTTGCAGAATATCACGGCATTGTAATTTGAATTAGGTGCAGTATGTATTACCTTTGTAGTGTTTAATTAGGCCGATAAATCAGCCCTTCACCCGTTACGATTTTGATGTTGGGGTGAGGGGCTGATTTCACCTATTCATTAAAACCTGCAATTATCTGCAGACACTTTTGTCTGCACGTATCAGCGTAAATTTCACACACTTACCGGTATTTTTCGCGGCTGTTAAGATCCCGTCAGCTGAAGGGTTCTTTTTGCGATATGTACATCATATTTCCGAATCAAATCCTACGTCTGACAACTTGTAGATCCAAGCAGAATAACACAACCCTATAATACCGTTGACATTTAAGTTTCGTGATCACCATACTATACAGCAACCAATCCGATGCGACTTCCGCTCGTTCGCTCATTCGAAACACTCGGTACGCTTGGTCATGTGACTCGGCTGTAGCAACGTATCACGCGATTCAAGCAGACTCCGAACAAGACAGGTAAGAAACATCCTTTGTAGTACCATTCTCGTACAGTTAAGTTAACGCGTCATTAGAACGAAATGAATGCAAAAAAATTAAACAATGGCGGAAAATACATGCTCGCTTTGTGGTTTAATTTAATTTTAAGTTCAGGACATTACTTGTTCCCTTTGAAGAAACCATGGATTACCTGATTTTTTTCAAGCTAAAACTTATATAAATTCCATTGTAAGTGATATAGACCCAGGGTTATTAGTAATTTCCCATATTCTGATCATAATTACCTTAAGATTTCAAAATGTTAAGCAATATCTCACTGCCTTCATCAGCGAATAATGTTGCACTTGACTTATAATGGTCACATGGTGCAAGGAGATTGGTGTAGATGGATGGTAATTCAAGCCCTTCATCAATGTTTAGGTCATGTGATCAACATTTAGTTACCAATGATTATGAATTATCTAGAGCAAGGAAGCAACCTTTTCAATTAGATGCAGGGTATATTGTTGTGTTATAGTCAAGTCACAGTCTGTAAATAACTTTAAAGTAAACAAGATTTTATCATTCCTGTTTAAAGTTCAGCACTAAAATAATATTTTGCCATGTATAATTTTACAGGAATAATTTATTTAAAAACAATTAACATTCTGTATCATATCATTGGGATACATAAATCAGCTCACTCAAAGGACGTTTGTTCAACATTTATTTGCATATACATATATATCTGATCCTATTTCCAAGTCATTATAAAGAAAATCTCCAGATGTACCAATCTTACTTTTGACAAATTATCATACCCAACAAATATTTACAATATATAAGTAGTACAGACCCAAAAACTTTCTTTTGCAGGATACATTCAAGCTGTTGTATAGACCCCAAAGTGCACGTGATGTGGGCACGTTATATTATATTAGAAACAGATACAAGCACCACAATGTCAACAGCAAAACCAGCTCCTGCTTCAATTATGCCACCGATTTACTACGCTTTGCTACAGAGGGCTATGTCATAGCCAGTTCAAGATCAATGATAGACAAAGACCATATTCCCAAAGACATTGAAAAGTTATGGTGCTATTTTTAGTCTATTGCAAAGAAAGTGGCAACCTTAGGATTCCATCCTCCAGAGCTACAAGACTGTAATGCTGATTCCAGCTATTGTGGCCTGTGCCAGTTAGAGAGTGATAATGAAGAGTTTATATGTTGTGATAATTACAGTTGTCCTAAAGGAAGATGGTTTCATCTCACATGTTTGGGGTTAAGTGACAATGATGTCCCAGCTGATGAGTGGTTTTGCTCTGGACAGTGCGAGGTCATGTCAACAAAATGTAACAAAGACTACAACTCAAAGCAGGATCACGTATTTGAATACTCCAAGGCTCTTTTATGGAGAGGTCTAGGAAAAATGGCCCATCATGATGCTATCAGGGAAGGAGATGGAGATAGAATAATCAGCCACTGGAGACATGATATGATAGAGTTCTTTGATCAGCATCACCCCAATTACTTTGTATGTGGCTATAATCTTTTAAGTGCACTAAATGGTGGAGTGTCCTCTTGTCTGGCACACCAACTTCGATGGAACAGAACAGTTAATACTGCAGGGAAAGAGGGACACAATATTGAAATGGACTTACAAATGGAATTTTTCAACAGAGAATACAAGGAGGCAGTCAAGACCGCCAGTGGAAATCTTACTGATGACACCATAGCTAGACACAGCCAAATGGTGGGGATAAAGAAAACACTTCAGTATGTTTTTGATCACAAGATACTTAACCGTGGCAATTTCAAGCGATCAAAAGATGTTGTGAGGAGGAGTGCAGATATTGAGGACCTTGTGAAAATCCTCTTAGACAACAAATGCTGTGAGTTAATCTCAGGAAGATGTCACTCAGCATTCCCTGATATTCATTCTCTATCAACATTTAATCAAATGGAAGAGTTTAAGAAAAGGATTCAGAAGCATCTAAAGAAAATGAGCAAAAAGACTGGAGATTATAGTTGATTGAAACAAATTTATTTGCAACATTAAGTATATAAATTCATACTCTTCTTCATCTACTAATACCCAGTGTTACAACATGTGAGTTATGGATGGCTTTTGCAGAGAAGACATACCAGACTTGTTGGTTTACACCATGTTATATCACATAGAATGTATTGATGTATCTGTGACTGACTGTAAACCAAATATATATTTGTTATTTACAAGTACATGTAATATATAGTTTACATTAGGTTCTTTAGCATAAAATGTGCTGATGTGTTTTTGAATTTAATACAGTCCAAATCCACTGTAATAAATGGGATTATACAGCCATGATATGTTGACGTGTCAATTAAATAATGTCTAGGAAGTCTGGAATGGAAAGTGGAGCACATGACTAAGCATTTTTGAAACAAAATTTGTACTTCTAATCAGCTTTTTCTTAAATGTCAGCTTGTTTCCAACAGAATGATGTGTCAATGAATTATGTGCAGTCCACTTGTTAGTCACCAGTTCATGTAGTAAGCTTTGAATGTGATGATATGCCAATCAAATTTCTATGCATTTTTCATCTTATGGTAGTTTCAGTGTTATATTGCCCAGTATGTGCTGAAACATCATTGAGTTACATCAAAATCCACTTAAAATGGTAAAAAAATACATACATGTTACTGTACATGAGTACTGGTACATGCAATTTTTGTATGACTCATTGTTAGTATTTGTTTCCTGCACTATTATATATATATATATATATATATATATATATATATATATATATATATATATATATATATATATATATATACGTGTATATATATATATATATAAGCCCCGAGTGGCCATATGGTCTAAAGCGCTGTCCGTTACGGACCACTGCAATCTCACCTCTGTCTTCATTTGTTCGAGTCTAATGTTCGGCAAATGTAGTTATGTGAGAAAGCTTGCCAGTAGCTTCTCGTGGGTCAGTGGTTCTTTCCGGGGGTTTGTCCGGTTTCTTCCTCCACCATTAGTACTGGCCGCCATGTATAGCCTATATTGTGCTGCAAAATGGCGTTAAACCATAAAAAAAGTATAAAAAGATAATTTAAACCAATCTTATGTAGTAATTTGTTCTAAATTAGGTTAGAGAGCCTTGAATACTGTAATGTTTCACTGAATTACACATAGTGCACATTCCAATCTGTTAATATGTATTTCAACCAGAACTCTACAACCGATCAATGACATTCACAGGTTTTCCCGCACATCCACATCTGTACATACAGTTAACACAACACATGCAGGCTTTACATTCACACCAATCACAATCCTCTTGAGTACACATTCTGGATGATGGTAAAGATGAATGGTCCATGTTGGAGAGAAGGAATTGTTCCAGCACACAACGTCTCAGACAGTCAGATGTGTTACAAAGCTTCTTCATATATTCATCTGAACAGCGGCTAAGAGACCTAGGAAATATGTAACATAATCCAAGTCCTTTACGCCCATCCCTAGAACATCTTCCAACTTCTTGCCAATAGGAGAGAACTGAATTTTCAACCCCCCAATGTACAACAACATCTATATCCTCAACCTGAATTCCTATACCAAAGGCAACGGTAGATATAAGAACTCGGATGGAACCCTGCAGTTTCACAAAATCTTCCAGAATTATAGTCACTGATTCGTTATCTGTCCTGCTGTGGAACATCTCAACTAGACGATTATTGGAAGCTGGCTGTTTATCCTTGTATGCATTCTCTGCCAAGTCTTCTATGAGCCACATAAAAATGTTCTGGCAATCCCTCGTGCTTTTGCAATAGACAACTATCTTCTGGGACTTCTCCTTCCTGGACATGACATGATGTGGCAACCCTGCAAGCACTTCCTCATACTTCTCTGAGCACTTCTCCATATGTATGTAGATATTAGGTCTGAAAGGGAAACACTTTTTTAATACAAGTGTTATGTTGCACAAGAAACAAATAGAAGTCAGGACATTTTGTTTCACCTTACATTTACTTTATTCACTAATTTTGTTTGTGTCTGTTTAAATGTTCATATTTATCTGACAGAAAGCCCATGATCACTATTTATAATTTGTTGGAATTCATCACAAGAAAACTGAACACTGCATTGCAAAAAGTGCAGTCACTTTAAGCAGACAGCAAACGGTTGATAAGAGAGGTGGCAAGTTTAGATAGGTAAAATATGTATGTAGAATGAAGAGAATGAAATTTGTACCTTGCTTGAATATAAGAGGTTTTCAACAGTGGGGAAGGGTGTGTGTATTACCACTATTGGAGTATGTGTTGAATATTATAGAAGTTATGCTATAACAACTTACATTTCCCCTATTTGTTTCAAACAAAACAAAACTAAATAATGTGTTAACCCTATTTCTACTCAAGTATCCCTTGATTATTACATCTTACCACTGCTAGTAGTTGTTTTTATTTGTATGTCAGTTCTTTATCAGATAAAAGTTTAATAGCATGTGAATAGGTCGGTAAGATGTGTGTAATGTTATGGATATCCACAACCAATGTATACTTTTATTATGGTGTTGGGGTTTATTTCAGGCAAATACAGCTAGATACAGGTTTGTACAATAATTTACATATTTCTTGAAATAGTAATAAACAGACAAACAAAATACTTAAAATATAAGTGAAAGTGAATGGTCATAAAAATCATAGAACAGATGTTAAATAAAAGAATGAAGTACCGGTCTGGAAGTCTGGCAATGGTATGTGTGTCCCCAGTAGGAAGTGCAAGTAGAGTCCTCAAATCCTTCTCCACTTTTTCTGTTGCTGTGGCAGTAAGGAGAAAAGATGGAATGTGTTGGAAATGAGTCACCAGCTCAGCCACTTTTCTATACTCCGGTGTAAAGTCAAGTCCCCTGTTATGGAATAATTAAACTTGCTATAAGAATGATTGTACTGAACTTGAAGTAAATGACCCAAGGCACTAAGAGCTACACGAGTACATGCAATTTTTGAATGATTCAGATTCATAGGTAGTATTTGTTTTCCACATTATTATTTTCATAATGTCTCAATTGAATTTAGAGAGCTATTTTATCTGATTTCAAATACACACCTCAAAGTCTTTGAATTACAGAATTTTACTGCATGGAAACAGGGACAATATTGTATTTAACTCCTATAAACGAAAGACAGACTCTGTGCCAGATGTTACACAGTATTACATTATGTTGTACAATAAATTTTAGTATAAAGAATATAAAAATCACCATTGTGAAATACAGTGAGCCCCATCAAAAGCAAGGAGACATAGACAAAGGTTCTTGATGTACAATCTGTAACCATTTCTTCTTCATGATAGCCTCTGGACTGGCCAGAATAACATCTACATTTCCATATTTGATATCTGTAGAAATGTGAAATTTGATTACTATCCTTTTCCTATATTAACAGTTTTTACATTATGATTGTGTAATAGATTTGTTCTACATCTTGTCTTTGTAAAAGAATAACAAAAATATAAAACAGGTTATGTTTAAGATAAATACAGATCTGAATGAAGAAACTACTTCTTGCACCAAAATAACTTAAGGTTTCTTGTATAAAGATAGTCTACCATTAGTGTATGATTACAATATCCCATGTTAAATATAACAGTTGATTTATTTCTTTCAATAATTATTTGTATTACCTTGATTGGTATGTAATAAGGACAGAAATCGACATCACCATAAATCTCTTAGTATATTAGATACTTTGTGGAAAGTTATTAATTGGTTTGCATAAATTTTTGTGCCAAACTTTAATAAATCATTGTCCTTTACACACACTATTTTATATATGCATGACTGTCAATGGAAAATTACCTTGAATGGATTCCTTTGGCATGTCTTTTATAATGCATTGGGCTTTGATGCTGTGTGTCTTCATTATTGCCTGTTGGTCTAACATCAAGGCCCGTAGTGGTGATATAACCAGCACTGTTTGGTGCTTACCGTTCAACTGAAGATCAAAAGAACAGAAAAACTATTATTTCATGCATGTTTAAAAAAATATTTTCTGAATTGTACTTTATCATTTTTTTTTATACAATGTCACATTTAATATTTTTGGCTTCCATGCACCAGTAATAGCCTTATCACAATGACAATATACAGAAACTGTTATGTGATCATCTTTATATGTTGTCAATGTGTTCTTACTGAATGCATGTTTCATTATTTAAATTTTCTAGACAAAAACACATACTTGAATAATTTATTATATTCATTAATAAGAATAAAACAAAAGAACACTGTCATTTAACACTGCTATGAAGATTGATAAAGAATTTTCATGAATTGTGTGGTAATTATGTTTTATAATGTAGAAGGCATTCATAATTTATATGAATCAAAACATCCCATATTAGGTCTCCAAGAGAAATGGCATAATCAGTAAGATTCTGTCTAACATTCCATAAATCAGTGTATCCATCCAACACTTTCCAATGAACACTGGCAAGATCTAAATATCAAAACTATGAAAAGAACAAAAGAAATTATTATAACTTCATATTAATCCTATTAATCCAAAAAATGATAATGTCATACTGTCAATAATAATCATAATAATTTTATCAACGACTCCTGTTACATAATACTTTAGATCATCACAAATCTTGCTCCACAGCTTTTATGGTCACACTTAAATCCCCTTGTTTGAATACTGTGCAGTATATAACTATATAACTTATATCTGTAAAATGCAATAATTATTACTTTAATGTATATTACTTCTTATTACTACGATGTTCTTTTGTTACGCACTATGACATCTTTTTTGTACCACATGATGTATGGATATGTATCTTGGGTCAGTGGCATAAAACACAAATAAATATTATTAGTATCACCAACACAACTCGCCCAATCGATTATCACTATTCTCACATACAAATAACTCCTACCTCAATAAAGAGCAATGTCATTTTAAAAACATATCTTAAATTCACGTTACCTTTCTCTTGATGATAGGGAAAAGAGTATATATCAGGCTTTTCCCGAATCCGGTGCGTAAAAAAGCAATAACATACTTTCCCTCAACTAATTTTAATAATGCTTCTTGTTGTTCCACCTTTAATCTCACGTCATAGCCCAATTCGTCAAGAACACCCGCAATCATTTCGTCCATAATACTTTGGCGCTTTCCAGCATAACAACCGAGTCACATGACCAAGCGTACCGAGTGTTTCGAATGAGCGAACGAGCGGAAGTCGCATCGGATTGGTTGCTGTATAGTATGGTGATCACGAAACTTAAATGTCAACGGTATTTTAGGGTTGTGTTATTCTGCTTGGATCTACAAGTTGTCAGACGTAGGATTTGATTCGGAAATATGATGTACATATCGCAAAAAGAACCCTTCAGCTGACGGGAGCTTAACAGCCGCGAAAAATACCGGTAAGTGTGTGAAATTTACGCTGATACGTGCAGACAAAAGTGTCTGCAGATAATTGCAGGTTTTAATGAATAGGTGAAATCAGCCCCTCACCCCAACATCAAAATCGTAACGGGTGAAGGGCTGATTTATCGGCCTAGTGTTTAATGTACACGCGTATTTGAGAAATGAGCTATGATTATGTGAGGTATAATCTAGATTGCCAGCTCGTGGTGAGAATGATTATTGTAACTCACAGTTTGTTAATTTCGTTGTGAACTAGAGCATGTATTGATCTGATATTCTAGATTTTGCAACTGTTGAATTGAATTGTAACTTTAGAAAATAATTGCAGTGTGTAAATTTAGTTAATATGGATGGAAGAATATATATCAGAGCATGCATATTTGAATGTATGTGAATACTTTGTAGGAGTGAATGTACATACATGCGTGTGATTGTTGTGATATTGTTCAGCATAATGAGATAATATCTACATTACCAGACAAGAATATATGCGTGACCGAAAGATGTAATAGCCTTTATCTGATGATTGATGATATGTTAGTGTGAGGCGATATGGCTAAGGAAATATGCTAATGTCTTTGTGTTTTCACTGGCAGCTTTTATGGGACATGCTTCCGCTAGAGTTATTTCCGTGTCTCCAAGGAGGACAGGACGTGAAGGAGGATTGGGTGAAGAAGGAGGAGGAGAATAGAGAAGTCGAGAGGAGATATAACTTGTAGCAAGTCGGGAGGAAGATGGTAAGGAATTAGAAGAATAGGATAACATCTACAAATGAGTAGAATGAAATGACAGGTGGAAACCTATCACACGTTATATATCAAGTGATGCAATAGGCTGTGACAATTTCGAGATGAAGAAGAATGATTTGAAAATTGTCATCATTTTATTATTGAGTTGTATTAAAACTGTATTCATTTAAATATCACATTTTCATATTCAGTAAATTAACTATCGGTATTGCTGACTGGGGACTAGGAGCTTTACCTCTCTTTCTATCACCAATTTCACTTCTACAACAAGTAGCCTGGGTGGGACTTCTATAGTAATTTAACTAAAAAAACACCCCACCTCAAGCCAAAAACCTCCGCCACATCAATAAACTGAGGACGAACAGTGCAAAACTAGTATATAGATGTATCTATCTAGTCTGAGAATGTAATTTATCTTATCACTTGTAAGATCTCAAGTTTTCAGTATGTTGGAGAAACTTAAATCTACACATGTAGATCAACCTTAATAGATCTGATTCTACAGAATCAAGGTCGCAGAAGACTTCTCCCCTTGCCACACATTCGGTAATATAACACTTAGTGCAATTCCTCACAACCCCAACTGCAGTTCCGCAACCAGGAAGAATATGCTATCTTACTGGATAATAATAATAATAATGAGATGAGGACTTTGTATAGTCCCTAATCTTTAGAAGCTTTAAGCGCTTTACAATATCTACAATGATATGACTACTATACAAAAAGCCACTCAAAAACAAAACCGGAACACCATGAATTTAGAAAACATAACAAATGTTGAAAATATTTAAGGTATGAAAGATTATTAGATCTTAAAGTTTTGTTATTGCAATCAAGAAAGGTGAGTTTTAAGAGCACTCTTGAAAGTCATCACGTATGGATATGCCACCTTAAAACATGGATACTATGTGGTTTAAATCTAGATTAGAAGAAGACATCCATGCACAAATAAAACTATCTTTTGTAGCCGACACATTTTATTTTAAATAATTTTCTAAATTTGCTTAAAAATCAATAATTTCTACTATAATAATGAAATATCCGGGATGTTATTTGCAGTTGCATAAATCTTCGTAAACAACAATGTCGCTATGTATCATCAATTTTTTTTGGTCAACACAAATAGTATCCAGCATTCGCAACAAGCTAACCAAACTATTTGAAACAATAATTGTAAAGTCTTTTTCTTGTATAAAAAGCCATGTAAAGATTTGTAAAAAAACCCAACTGTTTTGTGTTTTATTTGTTTGTTTTGTATATGTTTAGAATTTGCATTTATAAAAGGCTCTTTACGACTAGAACATGCTAAGTTATAGATCTCAATTCTCGTATATGACTTGGTTTCCTTTCGTGTGATAAAGCTACATATGTTGCATTATTGTTATCACCTGCCAGAGCATATTGTTGCCGCAAAATGTTTCTCCAAAATTTCAAAAATACCTGATAATTAGTAGTTACGTGTGATATTATGGATCTAAGATGAAAATCCTAAATAACACATGTCCATAGCTGTAACGAGACGCTGAAGGGGAAAAGCGATGTTAAATCGGTTTCTACCATAGGTCTGGGGCCCCGAGTGGCCGAGTGGTCTAAAGCGATGTCTGTTACGGACCACTGCCATCTCACCTCTGTCTGCGTGTGTTCGAGTCTAAGATTCGGGAAGTGTAGTTATGTGAGAACGCTTGCCAGTAGCAACTCGTGGGTCGGTGGTTCTTTCCGGGGGTTGTCCGGGTTCTTCCTCCACCATTAATACTGGCCGCCATGTATAGCCTATATTGTGCTGAAAAATGGCGTTAAACCATAGAAAAAGAAAAAAAGAAACAAACAAAACAAACCGTAGGTCTAAGAAGTGGAAAACTGGCGTCAAGTTGGGAAATGTACATAGGCTTAAAGTTATTGACGTGTCTGGTCTCTAATTGGTCATGTAATGTTTGAAATGTATATTGGTTTTGCAGCATAATTATCTCTCTGGAATCTAAGGAGAAATGTTAATAAAAACCGCATGAACTTTCAACAGCGCCGTGTGGAGTGACCAACACCAATTTGTATACAGACACCCAGCTTAGCGTGCAACACAATGGATGTAAAAGCAGAATTTGATTGCGTTATAAACAAAATAATAATTTCCACATAACATCGTAATTCTGTATTAACCGAGGTAAACGCCATATAAACGTGTACAGTTCCCTTCATCCATTTTTTTTTTATCAATATCCACTACTATCTTTATTTTCTATAACCTTTCGCAGTGAAGGGCATATATTGTTGGCCAGATTGTTTTCCTGTGTATAAATTCTAGTATATCCCCACACTAACGACTTTGATGTATAAATTGTGGTATCTTTGTTATAGTTTTAACACAAGAAGTGAAAATATATATTGTTATTGACCTGCACTAGATTAAAATTTATAAACATTGTTTTCTTTTGTTCTTTGTTGCATTCTTTGTCGTCCTTATGTAGAGTGAACATATACATATTGCTTATGTTGTGAGAGTGAAATGTTGCAACAATGTTAATCAAAAGATTGGCATGAGGCTAGGATTCTTTGAAATGTTGCAATATTTCTTTCAAGTTTGGAAATTGCAAACCCAGATCCTATATTTAATATGTTCATTGAAATAGACTTTTGAAGGGACATGATAGAGAGAAGAACGAACAGTTAAGATCATGTTTCTATACACGAGTTTGTCGCTCTAAATTAAATACGATAATGTAAATGAGACAGGATGGTGACGAGAACACACCCACTTAGGGACAGTATCTTAACTCACTTTTCACTTCAAAAACACGCATATCAGTTACTGCAAAGGCCGGATGAGGTCAAGTGTTGAGGGGAGTTTCTAGCATTTGAAAAGGGCATGGCTTTCGGAACGGCACCGAAACAAATGAAATTGATTTATTTACTTAAGGCGTATCATGCTCAATAAGCGTGCGCAAGAAGAAAACGATGGTCAAATTTCGACCTCTCCCCTACCATTTCGGTCCGGTATTGACATTATTGTAAGAACACAAGCGTGGTGTAGAATATGTAATGCTATACTCATTTTAAGTTATACATTTAATTTTCTCTTAATAACGGTATTTAAATTTAATTAGTGACGCTAAGCTTTGTATATTGAGAAACGTCCAGTTTCAACATATACAGATTTGTTTTTTGAAAGTTTTTAAAATGAAATGCTTCGAGTTTCCCATTCCTGCATTTAGTTAGTAATTTGATCTAGAATTTTCTTGACGCTACAGTTTGTTCCCGATTCTTTTGATTTGGATGTTGTTGCTTTTTATGTCTTGATACTTTGTTCAGATTTAGTTTGATAGCCATTGGACGATCTATGTTTTACTTCCGTCGATTAGGAGTCAGATCTATAACAGTCTTTGGGAATCACGAATCATGACCGCAAGTAAGATATGTATTATAATACTCTTTGACGAAGATTGTCGAGGGGGGAGGTGGTAGTCACGCTTACTTTGGGTATATGTTATTTCTATTGATGTCCACATGTTTAGCTTTGGTGGATGTTAGTGTTTATATTGTTTGAATATCGGGAATAGGTATTAGGAGGATTTTTCACGTACCGAAATTAGTTACTTGGAACAGTGTGTGTATGTGTGTATATGAGAGAAGGAAATTAATGAAACAACGGGGATGCGAATTATTTGTTTTCTGCTCTGCGTATTCAACAGCACACGATGTAAAACTAGTTTATTTGTATTTAAAAAGTGGACCATATTTGTCTCTGATATTGCCGTGCGATCTCTAGTGTTGCGTGATGGTTGTTTTGTTTGTATATTTTCATGTACTTTGATCAGATAGCCTATGTAGTGAATACTGTCTTGTGTCTATATCACATTCAAAACCAAAAGAAAAATATTCCCTAATTCCTGGACAAATGTTTCACATACAAAAGTAACAAAAATACAAACTCGGCTGTCTGCCTGAGCGTATTGATTTAAAATAACGGTCTTGCTCTACTATCTAATTATTTTAGCTAAAAATTATCTTTCACGAAGGTAACCATTTCCCAAACACCACTCTAATGACCTAAGTGGTTAGAGCGTGCACCTCGGATGCGGGAGGTCGCAAGTTCGAACCTCGATCAGGTCATACCAAAGACAAAATATGGTACTAGCAGCTGCCTCCCGTGGAGAACAGTATTAAGAGATTGGTGTTAGAACGGGTTGGCCTCGTGTGAGGATAATGTGACAGGGTGGGATATGATCCTATATGTCTGCGGCATGATGCTTAAGTGCTAGAAATCACTATAAACTGATCGCCATAGTGGCCTAGTGATTATAGCGTCCGCCCGAGCTGTGGTAGGTCGTGGGTTCGATACCTGGCTGAGTCATACCAAAGACTGCCTCTCTTGGCTCTCAACATTAAGAGGTTAGTGCTGGGACTCATAGGCCTGGTGTCAGAATAATGTGGCTGGGTGGGACATAATGCTACATGTCTGGTATGATACCCCAGTGCTAGACGTCACTATAAACTGCCACACTGCAGACATCGTAGCGATGTGGCCGAATTTGCATTAAAGCTACGTTAAAATTTCAAATCACACAGTTTAAACAGCCACACCGCAGTGCAATGGCTGAAAAGTTATTAAAGCTACGTGAAAAATCCAAATCACATGCATATACCTTTTCAAACACACGACAATCAGTTGCTGGCACGGTTGCGGATATTGAAGCAGATTCGAAAATATACTGGTTACTTCTACTGACAAACCAAGAACATGTGTGATATTGAGCAAAATACGAATAAAATATGAAACGGGTGATCACAGATCGTAAGTGATTAGATCCAGGCTGTCATAGAGGATTTTTAGTCTAGGTACAATGCATGTTTTGTATCGGGTACATTAGGAGGAGATGCCTTACGTAGGTAAGTATAATCCAGCTATGGGCTCTTTGAACGAAAGATTACCCTATTAGAACAAAACAAACAAAATTAAAAGGTAATGACATCAAAACAGTATTCATAAAATTAATTTTAAAAAATGATAGAAGTTGGCTGCATCGTTTGCGAGAGGAGTGAGATATTCATTGGCTAAACATCATCATGCTCATTTTTATATTTTTCAAGTAGAATTCCTTTTAGTAATACCACATGTAGCTTTTCTATTACAGTTCCGAGTGAATGACACTTATCACAAAGATGGCACTTTAAGGCTTGTGCTCATTTCTAAAATACAGAAAAACTATTCATGTTTTGTAGGATGAGTGAGTTATTGCTGTAGTTACCTCCCTTCCATACTCGCAAGATTTAAATGACACGGTTTAGCTTGCGCAAATGCATCTGGTCACAAGATATGGAAAATGAGATCATATTGGCAGCTATAGCATTGATTTTCCTACTTTAACATAATTTTGCCACCAGTTAAAGATATGATGACCATAATATTGTATTAAGTAAACTGTTTGATTACCCATAAACTAATTAAGTTGTCTGATCTAAAATTCAGGTGCACATTGACTGTAAACGGTATGCATAAGCATATAATATGTAATTCCTGGTCGTATATGGTCTAAAGCGCTAACCGTTACGGATCACTGCCTTCTCACCTCTGAGTGGGTTCGATTCTCGGATTTGGCCAATGTGGGTATGTGAGAAATCTTGCCAATACCTTCTCGTGGGTCGTTGGTTCTTTCAGGGGTTTTTCCTGGTTCTGACTCCACCATTATTTATACTGGCCGCCATGAATAACCTTGTGCTGAAAAATGGCGTGAAACCCTATAGCAATATGAATTACCATTTATACATAATCACAATACCATTACTTCATATCTTTCTGTATTTTCAGTCCAGCATTCTCAAATATCATCTAATCATGATTAAAAGTACTTAGCATTAGCTAATTATCCTACTTATGCCGAATAGCTGTGCACTCATTATATATGCAGTCGGCTCCAGATATGTGCATATCGTATAACTGTATATTCCGCTTTATTGCATAGCTTTGTGCCGGTCCCAATTTGTTACCATAGTTTTCAATGGATATCAATGTCGGACAATTGCATATCGTCTATATGCATATTTCGCATAATTGAATACATTTTTCTGGTCCGAACATGCATTATTATGTGTTAAGTTGCTTCGGATAACTGCATTGTTCAATATTGTTCCTTTCAAAATGAAAAGAAACCGATTCTGAACATTGGCGGTCAATGTTCATTAATGAGGTCTGTTAATATTAACATCACGGCTATTAGATCTCCGTTGGTCATCAGGAGGCGTTATAGTAGATAACCATAAATATTACCAAGACGGCATTAGCTCTCTAATTCTCTGTTGATCGTGAGGAGGCGCGATAGTAGACAACCATAATAATTAACCAAGCATGGTGGACGGCTTTAACACTCTTTAGCTTTAACACAAACTCGAATCGCCCTCGTAAGAATCAGATCCAGTCTGGTCATTAAATTCGATAGATTAAGACTGGAACGCTGACCACAAGTCTGCTCCTCGATCTACTGACAAAACTGACCTCCATACGATACCAGAGCAAATCGCGTCACATTTAAATGAACTAGACCAAATGGAGGTTTGTTTCCGAGAAATAATGGGTATCAGTATGCATGCTGCACCAGATACACGTCATAACATGAAAGCCGGTTTAGTGCATACGCCATCTAAGTGCATAGCATCGAACCCGAGGCCAGGCATATAAGCGGAGCCGACTATATATATATATATATATATATATATATATATATATATATATATATATATATATATATATATATATGTGTGTGTGTGTGTGTGTGTGTGTGTGTGTGTGTGTGTGTGTGTGTGTGTGTGTGTCTATGTGGTACTAAAATGCGAATCCCGAGTACATTTTTGACCACGTATACATATTGATATCAGTCGTACACAATTCCGTGACAATACACACATTCTCGTTAATTAGAGGATTTATACTTCGATATCAACCATAAAGGTGTGCCTTCAGCTAAATCATGTTTCGACATTTTTAATTTCTTCTCTGATTTAGTCAGTTAAATCCACCGTTCCAACTTTGAGTTAGGTATATATTGCATTTAAACAAACATTTTATACTTATTAGAGTGGAATTGGCCCGACGTGCCTCGCCACGTGTCGTAAATGGCGACTAAGTAGAGGAAACTTGTTTGCCGTCGGTTGCGATCCGTGTCGGAGGAGGAAAGGATCCTGGTAGTTGCAACACACTACTCTGGCCTCTACTTCTCTGAGACAGGTGATCGAGATGGGCCCGGTCTCGACAAATCGGCTGGTCACGCCGAGCCCTAGGTGGTCTTTATTTTACTTACTCATATTCTCTTTCTTTCTTGCATCTCTCTTGATAGCACCGTTGCCCATACATTCTTTTCCTTTAGCTTTCACTTTCCCAAGTTTTAGAAGACTTCCTAGAAGGCGGTGGCTCAACGGGTCAATCGGGAAGTAATTTTACCGACCCTAGAAGGAAGCTTTATGGGTCAATCCCAAGTAATTTTATCTAACGTTTATCGCATCTGTGTATCCCTGGCACTTGAAAAGTGTACCCTTGTTGGGCTCCGTGGTGGGTGGGGAGCATGGGTGCTGAAATGTTAAATACTAATCATGGCAATGCAACAAAAAAAACCAACAATAAACGTACCAAGCCACTGTCTGATTCAGATGAAGAAACAAGTGGCGTGGAATCCTTAATTAGAAGCCACAGAAAAGCACAATATCAACTCAGACAAATTTAATAACAAACCACCACCAAAAGCTCCAAGAAATAAACTAAAAGCACAAACTAATAAACCGCAAAAGGGATCAGATGACCCCATTAAACTTTACAATATGTTTGGAGACCTTGAGAGCATGGATTTAGAAGAAACTGCTCCATGTACGCAAGGTTCCTCGAAACCTAGTAAAGCCAAATATACTCCCGTACTTCCTCCAGACAAAAAACAACACAAATTTTATCCGCGAATAGTCTAATCTAGCTCCAGAATCTCCAGCATAATTTTATAATGAAGAACACCATCATACAATGGAACTGTCGAGGAATTAAAGCTAACTACACTGATATTTTTCTGCTTTTAAATGAACACGATCCTACTTGCTGTACTATCTTTACAGGAAACATTCCTGAAAGAGACAGCTAAAATTACATTTAGAAACTTTTCCCTGTTCAACACGTAATTTCCAAACGCTGACAGGGCCTCAGGAGGAGTCTCTGTTGTTGTGAACAATAGAGCCACTCACAGAGTCATTCCTTTATATACAAATTTACAAGCCATTGCTGTAAGCGTCACTTTGCAACTAGTGATCACTTTTTGCTCCATTTACTTGCCACCAAACTCTAACCTAGCACCAAATGAATTAGACAATATTGTTCAACAACTTCCCACGCCCTTAGTTTTACTCGGGGATTTTAATGCCCATAACATTCTATGGGGACCGAATCACATAAACGACTGAGGCCATAAAGTAGAAGATTTCCTTTCTAGACACGATCTGTGTCTATATAACACTAACTCACCGACATATTTACACCCAGGTACGGGTACGTACACGTGCATAGATTTGACAATTTGCTCCCCTTCGCTGCCTTTGGACTATGAATGGAAGGTCGCTAATGACCTTCACAGCAGTGATCACTTTACGATCACTCTTGAAAATAACTCTAAAATCGATGACGCAATTCCACAATGGAATATAAAGAAGGCCGACTGGGCTATGTTTGAAACACTATGTAAAACTAAACTAAATAATGATACAGCATTTAACGCTGTTAATCCTATACAGCATTTTACTTCAATTCTAATTACAATTGCAGATGGGTGTATTCCTAAGTCCTTACCGAACATTAAGAAATTGCAAAAACCTTGGGAAACCAAGGAATGCAAAGATGCCATTAAACAACGTCAAGAAGCATTAAAACAATTCAACAATCGTCCAACACCCGAAAATTTAAACAATTATCGTATTGCCCGGGCAAAAACTCGACGCACAATCAAAGAATGTAAACGTGCATCATTGAAAAAATATATTTCTTCTTTAAACTCTCTTTCGTCAATGAAACAAGTTTGGGATACTATTTGAAAAATAAATGGAAAGAGGAAACAAAATTCTATTAGACACATGAAAACAAACAATATCAATTTTAGTTCGAAACGTGACATAGCAAATATTCTTGCCGATAGTTTCTCAAATCATTCTTCATCAACTAATTATTCAGAAACCTTTCGAAGATTAAAATCTCAATAAGAAAAGTCACGTTGAAAATTCACATCGAAGAACTCGGAAAGCTATAATCAGCTGTTTTCTTTATTGGAGTTTAGGGAGGCTTTAGACAAGGCCCATGATACATCTGCTGGGCCTGACGAAGTACACTACCAGTTCTTGAAATACCTCCCAGAATCGTCTCTGACATTACTTCTGAAAATCTTTTATAATTTATGGACTGCTGGTAATGCACCTAAGAGCTGGAAAGAAGCAATAGTAATACCGATTCCCAAACCAGGCAAAGATAAAGAAGATCCTAACAGCTATCGGCCCATTGCACTGACAAGCTGCGTGTGCAAAACAATGGAACGAATGATCAATTCTCGGCTTGTATGGTACTTGGAAAGTAACAATTGAATATCTCCTTTTTAAAGTGGCTTCCGTTCTGGTCCTAGTACTAAGGATCATTTGGTTAGACTGGAAACATTTATTCGCGATGCATAAAGAAGGAACATTGAGTAGCAGTCTTCTTTGATTTAGAAAAGGCCTATAACACAGCATGGAAGTACGGGATACTAAACGACCTGCATGATTTGGGTCTTAAAGGCCGTCTGCCCTCTTTCATCTCCAATTTTCTTTCCGATAGAGTTCAAAGTACGAGTGGGCTCTACCCTCTCCAATATGCACCAGCAAGAGTTGGGTGTGCCCCAGGGCAGTATTTTATCTGTGACGCTATTTAATATCAAAATCAATAGCATCACCAAGTGCTTATCTCCCGGTGTGGATTGCTCATTATATGTAGACGACGTTTTAAATTGTTATCGATCAAAGCACATGCATACAATTGAAAGGCAACTCCAGCAAAATATCAATAAGATCCAAAGTTGGGCCAGTAAAAACGGTTTCAAATTTTCTAAATCGAAAACAGTATGCATGCATTTCTGTCAATTGCGAAGACATCATGATGACCCTAAACTCGCGCTGGATGGAACACTTATTCCAGTTGTTGAGGAAACAAAGTTTTTGGGTATTATCTTCGACAGAAAGCTGACTTTTGTACCACGCATCAAGAATTTAAAAGTTAAATGCTTAAAAGCTTTAAATCTACTTAAAGTAATTGCGCACACAGACTATGGTGCTGATAAAAAGTGCTCCTTAATTTGTATAGAACATTTGTCCGCTCCATACTAGACTATGGATGCATTGTTTATGGTTCAGCTAGGAAGTCTTATTTGAAAATGCTAGACCCAATTCATCATCGGGGAATAAGACTCACTCTAGGAGCATTTAAGACATCTCCATGTGAAAGCCTTCTCGCGGAAGCGAATGAACCACTTTTATCGCATCGCAGAGAAATGCTTTCTGCATAATACGCTCTTAAGTTAAGATCAAACCCTCGAAACCCTGTGTTTTCGGCTGCTTTTCAACCAAAATACAAAACGTTATATGGTAATAAACCACATGCCATACCTTCATTTGCCATTAGAATATCATCCAGCCTTGACAATATCAAAAGTAATCTCTCTACGGTTCAGAAAACGTTTGTCTCAACAACAACACCTTGGCTCCTTAAACAAACCAAAGAGATTTTTACGTTACACGATGGGAATAAATCTGAGACAAGCCCTGTCATATTCCTGTACTCTTATCATGAACTTCTCAACGATTTTATAAATTACACTAAATTGTTTAATAATTTATCAAAGGTTGATGAAAAGGCTGCTGCAGACTTCGTTAGTAGCAAATTCATAACCAATGTGAGCTTGCCGAACGATGCGTCCATATTTACAGCGGAAATCAGAGCAATAGACCTTGCTCTGAAATTTATCGAAGAGAAACGCATTGTAAATAGCATTATCTTCTGTGACTCATTATCAGTGCTTCAGTCGCTACACAATAGAAAACTGGATAATCCATTATTAGTCAATATTCTCGTCAAAAACTCTGAGCTTAGTACATCCTACAACATCCTACAATATAGTATACTGTTGGCTACCTAGCAATTTTATTATTAGAGGTAATGACGAAGCAGATCGGATTTTAAATTACCGTTTACTGATTTTAAACCTTGTATCAAAAAGTGCCTACGCCAGAAGTGGCAGGCGTCATGGAACGATGCAGTCAATAACAAACTTCATGCCATCAAACCAACCCTGGGGGAATGGACTCCTTCCTACAGAACTATCCGTAGGGAGAAGGTTGTCATTGCAAGAATCAGAACCGGTCATAGATACATTACCCACTCCCACATACTAAAAGGTGAGGATCCACCAGAGTGCGTTTCTTGCAATGAACCATTCACTGTTAAACACTTTATGACCGAGTGTTCCGACCTGCAACCTACGCGTTCTAAATAGTATAATAAAAGACATGAAGGAATTTTTTGATACAATACAAATCACTTGTATTTTAGATTTTCTAAAGGAATTAAATCTCTATTTTAAACTATAACTTGTGTGCCATCACCTAGAACATGTTTATCTAATGCAAATACCACCTCTTATTTACAACATCTTATCAACAACATACACCAATTACATCACCGGTTGATTGGGAAGCTTCATATTTTCCTGTTACCAACACCTTACCATTTTATATTTAACTATAATGGTTTTTTATATCGCTGGTCGATGTTAAACCTTTCTTATTTGTAAATATCTAACCTATTGTATGGCGCTAAATAGCCTAAAAGTGCTGGTGAGCAGTTAAAATTCAATTAATCAAAAAGCAATTGACAAATTGAAACCAAAATGCAAAAGATAACGTTTACTAATTCCCTGACTTGATACCATGTTCATGTGTTTGTATCAGCAAAACAGACCTCCTAGGACACTGGCTCTGTACTCAATGTAGAACTTACTTCAAGATCAGAGAATTGTCTTGAGTTCGATAAATTTATTACATGCCTATAAAACGGTCATTTTAAACCAAATACAAACTCCGTCACACAATAAGGAAAGGAATCAAAACCAGAAGACTTGCACGTGCTGCACATTTGAGATCATGTTTTGGTGCCACATCTGAGGTCTCAAAACAGAACTGAATAACCTTGACCTCAATAAATACGGTACAGTTATTGTCCAATTATGCGAAAATGACGCTGATAGAGGTCTGGAACTAAATCAGTTTGATATCTAATTGAAGTCACCTGTCAACGAGATGCTTGTCCAGGTAGATATTTTTGTTTATCTGGCCTTATTCCAAGAGGAGACGTGTACATGATGTAGTAATATGACATATTGGTAAACATTGGCAGATCCTACCATACATTTCAAACCACGACACCTTTCGCTAGTGTCAGGTCAGTTACTATCATACTATCAACTTTCTTTCACACTGACCTGATTCACATGAGAGATGCGGGCACAGCAAAGCTTTTGAAAAACAGCCGTAATGTACTCAAATCAAAATCTACGAAAGTTCGTCAGCACTACGCAATAGCAGCAGTGGCAACAGAAAAGCGCCATTCACCGAAAAGGGAGACATCGATAACAAATAGTACGTACATGTCAGACGACATGCACCTACCTATATTTATACAGATTTCGTACATCAGTCTCGGAATAATGATTCTAAGATATGAACAGTAGTATATGCACATCAGTCAAAAATAAGTATTATGTACTTGGTGATATTTGTTATGAATGTGTTGCTGTCAGAAGTACTACAATAGAACCTGTCTTGATAGAAAATCTCTTCTGCCAGAAAAGGTGTCTCAAGACAGATTCTCCCTCCTGGTATGTCACAACTTAATAAAATCGAAAATTGTCAGTAGAGATCCTGATATCTCGAGACAAATGGACTCTAATAGCAGTGGTATCTAAGGTTTGAACCTCTTCATCTAGCTCGGAAATAAATATTAAACCTGTCCTCCATTCTACCTGTACTGGGAAAATTAACACTACAATTTATTTGCCTCAGAATGAAAGGTTTGCAGCTTATCGACCTCAATGTTAAAATATCTTACAAAATTCCAATGGACGAAGACTTGCGATACATAATGAATAATTTTTTTTTGTTGATTACAAAACAGAAGAGCATGATCCGTTTTTTTTGGGGGGAGGGAGGGGGCGGATGTAGTGCTTCACTTTATTGTTTAGGCATATATAAAGGATTGCAGAATACAAGACTGATGGCTACTGATATTATATTCCATTAGAAGTCGGTTTAACTGTTACAACGTAACGAATGAATACCTCAGTAATTCACATTTCATCTTCATGTCTATATTTTATAAGCAAAATTTAAATTAAAAAAAATGTTTTTTGATATTCATGTACATCTTACATAGAAATAAATCTGGCTTTATGAATGTATTTTTAAAAATATTTGTGTGGATGATACATTTTGTCAGTGGCTGAGGAGCTAGTAATTTACTAAAATAGTAACCCTTCTTTCATTTTCTCTGGACACTGTTTTCTATGATCAAAAGATGTCCAACCTCACATGGTTGATGATAGTGCATTAAATGGTTTAACTCCAATATGAGTTATATTTGTTCAATACGGCATGATACCAAAAGTGATCAGGGACAACTGTAATATCCTTGCTGTCTTTAATGGAGTTGATACACATACATTACGAAATAGTCACCAGATCTTCTGCAGCGGAGATATGGATATAATTGATTTTAGAAATTTCTTTAGTCATGCTACATCAACCCCGCATGGATTTATAACGATAAATTTGCATGACCCTAGATCAAGATATCGTATCGGACTTGAAAAAATATTCGGTTAAAACCATAGCAGCTAATGAAACCGCGACACGAAATCATCAGAGGCGATTTCTGTTTCTGACACATTATTTCGGTTTCGCAGGAGGCCTAGGTTTAACAAATAGACGCCTATAAAAGTTGTAGGGTTCATCGTCTCCCTATTTCTGTTTCTACACTATGTTTTTTCCTTCGGTTTCGTAGGAGGACTTGGTTTACCAAATAGACACCTATAAAAGTTGTAGGGTTCACCCCCTTTACTACTGGGGATATTTCTTTAAAATTCTTTCCTTGTCCAGAGAAACAAGAACTATATCAGAGATACTAGTATTTGAACAGTCAAAAAATACATGTATTGAATTTGGCACTGCAAACGGAAAAATGAAGGTTACTGCAGTACTCAGTGACAGATGATTTGTTTTCCTCATGTGAGCCAACATTGAATTATGACATGCTTTCACATCTGTTTGCAGATTGATTTGTTACTGATTATTTAGATTATGCAGCTGTTTAGATACAAGACCATTATATATTATTTCATTGATGAGTTCACCCTGTACTTTGCTTGTGAAAACAATTTGAAGTGAATCCTTGGACTCTATACTAAAAATATATTAATGGAGTAAATTTATCGTATAACATAATCTACTTTAAAGTCACTTTATGGGCAACATACATATTAAAAAGGCATAAAATGCATTGTTCATAATTTGTTAGTTTTACCTAGACTTGAGAGCATAAGCACAGTATCAGTGACTAAAACAAATTAGTCCAATGTGTATAAATCTAACAATATCATGTTAAATGAAGCATTAATTTGTGATTTCAAATGATTTGTTCCAGAATGTTCCACCTTTATCGCATCGCAGAGAAACGCTTTCTGCACAATATGTTCTCAAATTAAGATCAAACTCTCTGAACCCTACTTTTTCGGCCATTTTTCAACCAAAATAACAAAACTTTATACGAAAAAAAAAACAAACAAATGCCATACCTTCATTTGGCATAAGAACATCAAACAGCCTTGATAATATCAAAATTAATCTTAATCTCGCTACAGTTCAGAAAACGTTTGTCTCGAAAACACCACCTTCGCTCCTTAAGCAACCCAAAGTGATTTTTCCGTTACACGATGGGAAAAAATCTGAAACGAACCGTGTCATCTTCCGGAACTCTTATCATGAACTTCTCAAAGATTTTACAAATTGCACTAAATTCTATGCTGATGGATCAAAGATTGATGAAAAGGCTGCTGCGGCCTTCGTTAGTGGCAAAGACATAGAAAAAGATCGTTTGCCAAACGATGCGTCCATTTTTTCAGCGGAAATCAGAGCAATAGACCTTGCTCTGAAATTTATCGAAGAGAAACGCATTTTAAATAGCATTATCTTCTGTGACTCATTATCAGTGCTTCAGTTGCTACACAATAGAAAACTGGATAATCCATCATTAGTCAATATTCTCGTCAAAAACTCTGAGCTTAGTACC
The DNA here is from genome assembly GCA_030141615.1 of Unio pictorum. NCBI lineage: Eukaryota > Metazoa > Mollusca > Bivalvia > Unionida > Unionidae > Unio > Unio pictorum. The sequence continues at coordinate 5,305,493 of JARLTB010000149.1, read as the reverse complement.
TCCTACAATATAGTATACTGTTGGCTACCTAGCCATATTGGTATTAGAGGTAACGAAGAAGCAGACCGGGCTGCTAAGATGGCTCTATCACAAGAACCATTGGATTTTAAATTACCGTTTACTGATTTTAAACCATGTATCAAAAAGTATCTACGTCAGAAGTGGCAGGTGTCATGGGATGATGCAGTCAATAACAAACTTCATGCCATCAAACCAACCCTGGGAGAATGGACTCCTTCCTACAGAACTATCCATAGGCATGAGGTTGTCATTGCTAGAATCAGAATCGGTCATACATACATTACCCACTCGCACATACTAAAAGGTGAAGATCCACCTGAGTGCGTTTCTTGCAATGAACCATTCACTGTTAAGCACTTTATGACCGAGTTTTCCGACCTGCAACCTACGCGTGAAAATACTATAATGTACATGACATGAAGGAACGTTTTGATACTATACAAATCACTTGTATTTTAGATTTCCTGAAGGAAGTAAATCTTTTTTTTAAAATATAACTTGTATGACATTACCTAAAGGCATTTTTATCTAATGCATATACCGCCTCTTAGTTACAAATCGTATCATCAACATACACCATTTACATCTCCCGTTGATTGGGAAGCTTCATATTTTCCTGTTACCAACATTTTACCATTTGTATTTAACTATTATGTTTTTTTATATCGCTGGTCGATATTAAACCTTTCATGTTTTTAAACATATAACCTATTGCATGGCGCTAAATAGCCTAAAAGTGCTGGTGCGCCGTTAAAATTCAATTAATCAATCCATCAATGAACCAGAATGAAAATTTTTCAGTGGCTTTTTTGAGATCTGCTATGACATTGAATTTGTTATCTTGATTGGCATGGTTTTGTAGTATTTAACACCACTTTTAAGCTCATGATATATGTGACAGTATGTTGTGGGGGAAGTACCCGTGTAGACGTTGAGAATAACTAGCGACCCAGAGTAAGCTACTGGCAAACTTTCTCGCATAAACAGGTAGAGCGATCCGAGATTCAAATTATCGTGGACAGATGCCAGGTAAGTGACTGATCCGTAACGGTGAGCTTATTACATTTTGATAAGGGGGACCCATTGTCATTTAAAATCCCAGTCTAATAAAGCTATGCTCAAGACTACAGGAAATAAATCGTCGAAGGCTAAGTAATTAACTGCTGATTAACGATCAATGGTGAATTAAAGGATTATAAGTTAATAACCTACCAGCACATGTGTGAATAGACAGTGTTTACCTTGACTAAATACTTTGTCTTCACACGACCACCCATAAATGACCAGAACTACAAGTAATGGATCCATTTAATCCACTATCATTCACATTTAAACTTTTTGACGAAAAGCAGATTATCCGGACAAGTTCAGTACCCCATTGGCCTGGATAATCGACATTGTACTTCTCATTTCTTCGTAGCACGCATTTTCATTTGTTTCTATTTCTATACATCTGGTACTCCTGAAATATTGTAAATATATTGTCACCAGTTGAGAACTTGGCATGTCTTTTATTAAATTGTTAAAACAATTTCTAAATTGAAATAGTTTTTAAAAATTTTATAATACACCTCTTGAAACATTAATGTCAGCCTTGCAATGTTGTTTCAATTGATCAGTACCATTTCTTACAGTGATCTAATTCCTTTCTAGTCGAATAAGACAAACTTAGCACGCAATAGTTAGGTCCAAAATTTTAACGGATTTTTAAAATTTAAAATTATTTATTTTTTGGGGGGAAAAAACCTATATAAACTGACGCTATTTTGGCTTTTTAATTTTGACAAAATTATAATCGTTATCGTTCATATGTGGTTAGATAATGGTTGGCATAACCGTGATAAATTATATTTCAGGGCACCATAATTAATCCATTGAAATCATGGATATGCTTACACAATAATAAGAAGGTTTTTTATGTTTTAAACTTTGGGGTTTATTTTGCCGGAATACAATTTCCCGATTTGAGGAAGCAAGAAACCCAAAATATTTATAACCTGTTTTCTTTAACTATTCTTGCCCGAAATTCTGTGTTATGAAGCCTTTTCTACTCACTCCGACAATTACAATCTGTATCTTCTTAATGCTAACTCTTAATTTGCAGCAAACCGTCCCCACCCCTCAACACTCACACACACCATCACCATATTCATATTACAATAAGAACAACAACAATAAATCATATAGTGGACATAATTTTAGTTATTTGCAACATGTTTATTGGCATCAACATTAAGCTTCATCGATATGTTAGAATATATATCATCTGTATCTACAAACTATATAAACAAAACACACTCGTTTATGAAAGAGTAGTGCATTATCAAATAAAACACACACACACGCAGACAGACAGTACATTCACCCATTCACAAATTTAAATTTTTCACTTATCTGATCATTTTCGCTCTATCTACGTTATCTGTATCACCTTTCTTTTTCATGCATCCACATTTATGAACAAGAGTGTGTTCACTAACGGTTTACTCTGTGAAAAGAATTCCAAGGAAGGATCAGAACTTGTATCTGTCGATTTGTGAAACCATCTCTTATATTCCTTTGCAATAACACAGATTTTTAAATAAGATAGTGTGGTATGTCAATATATCACCATTTCTATTGAGTGATAAATATACATCATTAAAAAAGTCTTCTGGTGAAAACCACAGGTCATAAAGGTCATTCATTTCGGGGTAGTTCTGACATCACGACTTTTACGAAAGTCGTCTTGGTAATCATAATAAATGTACGATGGGCACCATTTTCATTTAGGGACTTGGTGGAAACACCGTCAAAATGACCATATACTGAGGTGGAGTAGTGGCAGCCATATTGAATGTACCATTGACTTCCTTTTTGTTCAGCACCATCAATGGAGTAGCGAAAAAAAGATTTTCAAGATGGCTGTCATGATGATCATATTATAGGTCAGATCCGTACCATTTCTTTTCAGACCAACTAGACATAAGATTAAGTCTTTTAGTGAAAAGCTAATCTTGATATGACCATCTAGGTGTAGGGACATACGATTTACAAGATGGCCATTGTTACGGCCATATTGGACTTCAGATTGACACTATTTTTATTTAGATCCATCTTTTGGTGAAAACCCCAGACTGGTTTCTTTTGTGCCAGAATATTTTATTAAATAATTACAGCGAGTATTTATAATATCATCCAAACATTTTGATGTATCTAGTTTTGTGAAAGAAACTTTAGTCTGTGGCTAGTGGGAAAAAAAATTGCCTGCGTAGTGGGGTGTGGTTGGCTCTAGTCTGCGCGGCAGAACAGAATTGTCTGGGAAAACGGCAAGAAAGTAAAATACGTACATATTATTATTATTATTATTATTATTATTATTATTATTATTATTATTACTAGTATTAATGGGCTGAATTGAATAGTTCAATATGTTTCTTTGTCCTACAGCTACAATATGTAAAGAAGTTTCATTTTAACCCCTTTTGTTCATGCTGTGTGACCGAAATGCCATGCACCTTTTAACGTTCCGTCCCAAATACAAAATACAACGAAATGAGTCGATGAGAAATTTTCTTTTAGTGTCATGTGTAACAGGGAGTGGGCTAATTTAAGTTGTTGGAATTTATGCCCAATCCCACTGTATCCTACTTTGATAACAAAGTATGTATAAAACAAAACTCAAAAGTCAATATACATTAACGAGAATCAGAACTCGCGTGCATTGTTATTTATCTTCAAAATGGATGTTCAACAATGAATGGGATAGAGGAATAACATAATTTTTGTAAGAACGTTTTATTTTTAACTTGTATATATGACATTTATGTACATTAAGGAATAAATTTGTATTAGATAATTAGGTTATTATGTAATTGAAAAATAAGACACACCATACCATACATATAATATATTCGAAAATCATTCAGATACCTTAAATTTATTGGACATCTGTACCATCTTTTTCTACAGATGTTTTCTCATTCTTTGTTCGTAAATGATGACATTGTCGCATCTCTGTTTATCTTCATAGTACAACTTCTTCCCAAGAGCGGGCACTTTCCCTGTTACATCATAGTGCGACAGAAACCGTATTAAATGGTTTACCCCGCTGGTGACTGCATCAAAACTAAGAACATTTAGAACACTGCCCACGAAGACTGCATTTTCCCAAAGATTAAAAGTGTGCACAAATGAAACAAGGTATGGTTTGATAATTGTACGTTACGAAGCAATTACAAATACCTCATCTAAATTGTAATTGTGCCAGCCGAATAAATCTTTTGAAAGACAATAATAGTAAATAGTAAAGGAACTCGTCAGATAGAACGTGAACATTGTTGCATTGAGCTAAACCCGGCTTGCAGGAAATGGCGAATTATGTGAAAGGTTCTACGGATACACATTCTTTTGGAATGGCCGAGGTAGTGAAGAGCCCCGTGAGGCTGGTGTCGGCTTTGCAGTGAAGACAGCAAATTGGCGGGACCTCCCAAGGGAGTAAACGACATACTCATGACCATGATACTACCCCTCATGTCTGGAAGAAAGCACCTTACCATCATCAGTTGCTATGCTCCAACCATGACCGACTTAGATAAAGTGAAGGGCAAGTTCTATGAGGATTTTTACTCCGTCATTGCTGACGTTACAACGGCAGATAAGCTCATCATTCTTGGCTATTTCAATGTAAGAGGTCCTTGTTGAATCTACGCACGAACAACAGAACACACACATCTTCTCTGCCTGTCGAGTTCTCTGTCTGTTTATCCTAGAGGCTTTATGTGCACAGTTTTTTTATAGTCATTATTCATTGAAGCTTTTCTTCAATTCAGTAATAGAACATTTTATATGAATTATGTACTATATTGACTATGTGGTCTCTTGCATGCGTCAAGTCAATAAAATTGTTTTGTTGTTATTCAGACTTTACAATCAGCATATGCAGATTGTTGTGATCGATATTGTAGTTAAGAAAATCATATGTGAATGGGGCATATCATTTAATCTTCCTTGACTTGATGTGGTGAGTGTATCCAAAAAAAGAGTAAACAATCATATCACCTCGGGAGAGTGTGTTTTGTTGTAGACAATAAAATGTTAGTCTACATTAGGGGTGTCCAAAACTTTTTGCAAAGAGGGCCAGATTTGATAAAGTGTAGATGACCGGGGCCCAATAGTTCCTTCTGATGTTTTTTTTTTAACCACAAAAGTTGCATGCAAATATACACTGTTATATAAATAAATACATTTTAAAGAAATAAACAATAAATAAATAAAACAATTTTCATTGTCACAATAATCTTTATTTTTTCAAATGACGATGTAAATAAACAGAAGCCACTCAGGCAGACATGAACAACTGTAAAAACAATTCTGACTTTCTCGATGCAGTTGTGGAGGAGCATCATCAGCGTCCACGGAGAAGAGAAAACCAACATGTCCTTTTCAATAACTACGAACACCTGAAAGTGTTTGTTTAATTCCTCAGAAGGAGATGCGATAACTGTTGCATAACTCTTTATTTGCAGACTGATGTTGTCCTGTGGGAAACTGTCAAAGCTGAAATGTGCGCAGTGCAGGGCTATGTTTGGGACAAATGTCTTTGGAAAAGTTGCAGCTTCGTTCCAACGGCCTTCACGTGAGTGCATTGCTGGCTCACCACTGCATCTCCTCCTTGAAGAGTATCATTCAATCCATTCAGATACTTAGTTATGTCAACCAAAAAAATACAGATCTGCCAGCCATACAGTATAGGACAATTCTTCCATCTGTTGCCCCTTTTTACACACAAAAATTTCTTATTTGTTCTCTGAGAGAGAAAAATCGTTGCAATGCGGACCCCGACTTATCCACCTCACATCGTTGTGATATATTACGTCTCCATATTCAGTTTTAATGTCAATCAGGAACTTCTGAAATTGTTGGTGGTGTAGAGCTTTAGAGCGAATATAATGTATTGCCTTTATCACTGGTGTCATAACATGATTAAATTTGAGATGTTTGGCGCAGAGGGCCTGCTGATGAAATACATCTAGAAAATATTCAAATGTTATTCTAAGGGACGATGAGGAGGCTGACAACTCGTTTGTCACTGTTGACATCGGTAGTATATCGGTTTTTATAGGATTTTATTGCAATATATTCTGGTGGCGTTTTAGGGTATATCTCCTATTTAGATTTTGAAATATATTTTGAAGCAATTTTTGAGGGATATCAATTTTGAAATCGTAAGGAATTGCCGAGGTCGCCGTGCTGAAAATAAACGAAGAGCGACTATAATTATCAGTCCAAATGACACCATATCGTACGTAATGAAATCACGGGACAGTTATTCTTTTAAAAAAAATATTTGTTTAATATGGATACACATTACCCAAATGAATAATTTTATATAAGCATGTAACCATTTTAATAAACAAAATATAAAAGCATCAGTGATTTTTTTCTTTCTTCTTTCGACAGTTTTTTGTTTCAAAATGGCATTGTGGTCTGAAAGCAACGCTGTTTTTAAATCACTTTACTGGATGGTGGAGAAAGACGTGGTAAAGGTAGAGAAATATTTAAGAGAATATGGTCTTTAGCTAAATTTAAATGGTAACGACTGGTACAGCTATTTATCGTACTAGTATGTGAATAATAAACAAACAAGAACAAAGTCAAGACAAGATTATTGCACATTTTTTCTACTAAAGAGAAACAAAAAGCCCAAGTGCCGTACAAAAATTGTTTGTGGTCGCTTTCGTTGCTACAACATACAAAGAAAATGCACAAGAAGACTTCTATACTCTATGATAAATACCACACCCCAGCCACATCCTACCTACACTACTCAAAAAGAAAATGCTGGACTACCTTCCATACTACTGCGTGAAAAAACAAAACAATGACACCACCATGTCTTTGATCTTACAACATAACTGATTTGAACCGTATTTCTCAGTTAGAAATAAAGAAAAATTCAGATCGTCTTTTACCTCACTACTTGTCGACCGTACTTACACCGACATTAATATCCCATGGCATAGTGGTTGCATGTTGGAGGGTGCTGGTTCAAACCGAGGCCGAGTCATGTCAAAGACTTATAAAATAATACTAACATCTGCGTAGCTAGGTGCTCAGCATTAAGAGTTTAGTGTTAGGACTGGTCGGCCTGATGACAGGATAATGTAACAAGGTGGGACATGATGCAAAATGTCTGTGAACGCGATCATCAGTGCAAGACATCACTACAAACTGGCAAAATGCGGACTTCGTATCGATATGATCATTAGATTCCTAGATCTACGTTAAAAATGCTATCACACACACACGCACACACACACTACATTAATAAACACTTCTAAAATAACCATGCTCTTGAAGTTGCTACTTCATCACTTTATTTACTACTAATTTAGTAAGAACAATTTGAATGACATCAAGAGATGGAGGGAACAGGTGGGCAATAATTTACTAATAAGCCGTATTAAACAGAATGACAAGCAGAGCCAACCCAATTTCATAGCCGATGAAAGAGATTCACTAGAGCAGATCAATTTTAAAGGCTGAAAACGGGCGAATTGAAAATTAATGGACAAAAAGCACACAAGAGTCTTACGCAAAATGGAATAACTCCAGTGATTTAAGCATTGTACCTAGCCATGATTATCCAGGCAAAATTATATTAAATGAATGCTTTAAATATAATCTTATAATTGATAATTTAAAGTAATATATGCGTTAATAGCTAATTTTGTAATTGAATAGCACTTAAAAAGAGAAATAAGTGTAATATAATTAGCTTGAATTAGCGGAAATATATATGCTCATGTATGTTGAGTTGAATACAAGTTACATTCAGTAGAGGAATGAGATTATCATTAAATCAATAAAGCAAGATTGTACACAATATTTGTCAATTTGAATAATTTAAACCATTCAACACTTATATACTCAACAGACATTAGTCAAAAATCATTACCTAAAATGTATAGTGTAAAAAAGCACATGCACACAATAAGAAAGAGAACTCTGTTTTAATCATTTTAACGTTACACAATAAAGATGTCAGTGTGTGATATAAATACAAGAAGTATCAACATTTGCTGCACTTAAATCAGCATATTGCTTCAGTAGCAAATACTATAGGTGAATCAATAAGGACTGTTTTCGGATTATTTAAAAAAAAACTATAAATTCAAGTTACTTGAACTTACTGCTGAAACAATAAATTAGGCATTAAAAAATGAAAAATATCGGTAAAAATAGAAAATTTTAATTTACGTATTATTCTGATTTAGAAAAAACATCAACAAAAGAATTGCATCTGCGTCCCTATCAGATGAAATTGGGACATCATGTTTAAAATGTTCGATTAATTGAATATAAGTGCGTCCCATTATGGTGGAGGTATTACTCATATAACTAACGCGGTGTATTTCAAAACGAAAGTCGCAAATAACATGAATCTGTTTGGACTAACCCTATTTACACGAATCATTTTTAATCTGGTGATATCTTAAAAAGTTTGAACTCTTAATGTGAAATTTTCCTCCTTATTTTCATGTCTGCATATATCATGGATGTAGTGTGTCCGGCATATGTATACCAATTTATTCCTTCGCCATGTTTGGTTGATCCGTATACTCCATTTAGGTGTGAAACATGGCAAGCATTGTACCACCAACCGCCTTTGAACTCACTGGCACAATTTCCACTGTATTGGTCGTTGTCCCTATCTTCTGTGGTAAATTTCATGGCGGAATGCTGGGTAAAAGAGTCACCTGCTGTTCCACTGTAGCTTTTAACGTTGAGAATATATCCACTATTCTCGTCTCCAACCGAGAAAGTATCATACACAGCAAAACTGATATTTGTCTGTGAAACAGCCAAGTTTATATGTAGTTGATAATCGGAATGAGCCGTGAGATCATGTATATAGTCATTTCCGAGCCATAGGTTTCCATTCGGATCACCAAATCCCTTTTTATAGTCAATCCACTCACGAAAAAAATCTACATCTCCGTTGACTCTTCTCTGAATGACAGTCCATCCTCCACCGACTGTATCCATATCACATCGAACGTATATACCATTAGGATGTCCTTTGGGATAAATAATGTAGCCTCCAGTCTTTGCAAAACCCATCTGGTAAATGTCCTGACAGTCTCTTGGTTTTCCTAAATAGTCATTCTAACATGTAGATGAAGCCTCGTTTCCACAGTAAGTTTGAGGCGGGGTACAATAACAGTTGCAGGCGCAGTGATTTGGGCATTGAGAATGTCCGCTTGTAAGCAATTCGGAGAACGTCAGGAGGACGAAGATTAAAGCAACCATTTCCACGGTAAAGAATATTGACGAAGACGTTCTGAGTTAAGGAATGTTGTGGCGAATAGTTTGATATAGAATTTGTAAGAGGAACTGTGTCTATTATATCCTACATAAGTGTCAGTACACAAAAAGAGGTGGGACTTGAATAATACCCATTTCGACTCAATGAGTTCATTGTTGGACGAATATGATCAACTTACTTACACAAATTAACCCCATTCCGGATATAGTCATACTAGATGAGGAAATAAAACTTCCAGGTCTCCATAATTGTTTAAAACCTTTTTAGATTGACACTAGTAAAATCTAGTATAAAACGCTGAATGTAACATCTTATAGCGTTCTGATTTCATCAATAAAGTCTAAAAGGAATGTAAAGATTGTATATTATTTTCTTAGCTCTTGTCAGTAATTCATTCATATCCATTTGTTTTACTTTCTTTATCTTTAAGTTTTCTATATTTCTGCTGCCTGAAAACTTCGCTGTTGCTGGTGTTACTACGATTTGTTTTTTCTAGGCAGTAATTTAAACATTAAAAACATTAATCACTTTCATTTGCTGATTCTTCTGTTCAAGTTGAGATTAAATGCGTCAGAATTTTCATGATATTTATGAGTTCTTTAATTGCTGTCATTTCTTCGCCAAAAATAGATATCTCTCTTTATCCTCGATTCATGGGTTGTATATATATATATATATATATATATATATATATATATATATATGAGAGAGAGAGAGAGAAAGAGAGAGAGAAAGAGAGAGATAGAGAGTCCTATTGGCATTACAATATCATTCAGTCTTGACAATACAAACATGCACCTTTCTAAAATTCAGAAAACATGCTGTTCCGAAACACGTCCCTGGCTACTTGAGCAACCACAAATACGTTTTACACCAAACGATGGAGCAAAATCTTAAACATACCCTTCCATCCTCCACAACACTTATCATGAACTCCTAGCCGAATTTATAAACTACAAAATAATTATACTGACGGATCAAATGATATGGAAAAGGCTGCTGCATAATTTGTTAGTGAAAAGCGCAAAACAAAAGTTTGCTTACCAAATGGTATATCGAATTTATTTGTCAGCCGTAATCAGAGCAATAGACATTGCTCTGCATCATTTCGAACACAAACGTATTTAAAACGGCATCGTCTTCTCCGGCTCGCTCTTAGTACTACAATCACTACACTATAGAAAAATGAAAAACCCATTATTAACCAATATTCTCGGCAAAATACTGAACCGAGTACCTCCCACAATATTATACTGTTAGTTACCCAGACATATTGGTATTAAAGGTAATGTATAAGTTGATCACGCTTCTAAAATATCTGTAAGTCTAGCACAATCCGATTTTAAAATACCGTATACTGATTTCAAATCTTGTATCAAGGAGTCTTTACGTCAGAAGTGGTGGACATCATGGAGTGATGCAGAGATGGAGGAACAAGTGGACAATAAGTTATTAATAAGACGTATTAAACAGAATCACAAGCAGAGCCACCCCAATTTCATAGCCGTAGAAAGAGATTCACCAGAGTAGAACAATTTTAAAAGCTGAAAATGGGCGAATTCAAAATTATATGGCAAAAGCACACAGAGTCTAACGGAAAAGGGAAATAACTCCAGTTATTTACGCATTGTACCTAGCCATGATTATCCTGGCAAAAATTATATTAACTGAATGCTTTAAATGTAATCATGTAATGGATAATTTAAAATAATACATGCGTTAATAGCTAATTTTATAAAACTGAATAACACTATATATAAAAGAAATAAGTGTAATATATTTAGCTTCAATTAGCGGATATATTTATGCGTATGTATATTGAGCTGAATACAAGTTATATTCAGTAGAGGAATACGATTGTCATTAAATCAATAAAGCAAGATAGTACACAATATTTGTCAATTTGAATAATTGAATAATTTAAACCATTCAACGCTTATATACTCAACAGATATTAGACAAAATCATTACCTTAAATGTATAGCGTAAAAAAGCACATGCACACAATATGGAAGAGAACTGTGTTTTAATCATTTGAACGTTGCACAATAAAGATGTCAGTGTGTGATATAAATACTAGAAGTATCAAAATTTGCTGCCCTTAAATCAGCACATTGCTTCAGTAGCAAATACTATAGGAGAATCAATAAGGACTGATTTCGCATTATTTAAAAACAAGCAGCTATAAATTCAAGTTATTTGAACTTACTGCTGAAAAATAAATTTAGGCATACAAGAAATGAAAAATCCATGGAAAATATAGGTAAAAAGAAACCTTCAAATTTACGTATTATTCTAATTTAGAAAAAAACATCAACAAAAGAATTGCAACTGTGTCCCTTTCAAATGAAATTGGGACATCAAGTTTAAAATGTTCGATTAATTGAATATAAGTGCGTCCCGTTATGGTGAAGGTATTACTCATATAACAAACGCGGTGTATTTCAAAACGCAAATAATATGAATCTGTTTGGACCAACCCTATTTATACGAATAATTTTTATTCCGGTGATATCTTAACTAATTTTAACCCTTAACGTGAATTTTTCTCCTTATTTTCATGTCTGCATATATCATGGATGTAGTGAATCCGGAATATTCAAACCAATTTATTCCTTCACCAACTTTGCTTGATCCGTATATTCCATTTAGGTTTGAAGAACCGCAAAAAGCACTGTACCACCAACCGCCTTTGTAATGATTGGCACAATTTCCTGAACTGTATTGGTCGTTGTCTCTATCTTTTGTGGTAAATTTCATGGCGGAATTCTTCAGAAAAGAGTCACCTACTATTCCACTGTAGTTTTTTACGATGAGAATATATCCACTACTCTCGTCTCCAACTGAAAAAGTATCATATATAGCAAAAGTGACATTTGTCTGTGAAAGAGCCAAGTTTATACGTAGCTGATAATCGGATTGAGCCGTGAGATCATGTATATAGTCATTTCCAAGCCATAGGTTTCCATTCGGATCACCAAATCCCTGTTTATACTCAATCCACTCACGAAAGAAATCAACATCTCCGCTGACTCTTCTCTGAATGACAGTCCATCCTCCACCGGGTGTATCCATATCACATCGAACGTATATACCATTAGGATGTCCATTGGGATAGATAATGTAGCCTCCAGTCTTTGTAAAACCCATCTGGTAAATGTCCTGGCAGTCTCTTGGTTTTCCTAAATAGTCATTCTGGCATGTAGATGAAGTCACGTTTTCACAGTAAGTTTGAGGCGGGGTACAATAACAGTTGCAGGCGCAATAACATGGGGATTGAGAATGTCCGTTTGCAAGCAATTCGGAGAACGTCAGGAGGACGAATATTAAAGAAACCATTGCCAAGGTAAAGAATATTGTCCAAGTCGTTCTGAGTTAAGGATGGTTGTAGCGAATGTCTTGTTATGGAATGTGTAAGAGGAACTGTGTCTATTATATCCTGCATAGGTGTCAATACACAAAAAGAGGTGGGACTTGAATAATACCCATTTCGACATAATGAGTTCATGCTTAGACGAATATGATCAACTTACTATAAATATAATTGTATGTTTTTGCCAGAATAACAAACTATTAATTATCCAAACGGGAAAGTATCCGTTCTCTAATTGAGGCTAATTGCAGCCCAACTAAAACGGTGAGCTACACAAATTAATCACATTCCGGATATAGTTATACTAGAAGAGGAAATTAAATTTTTCTGTCTGCTTAATCGCTTGAATTTGGTTCAGACTGCCACTAGAAAAGTCTAGCATAAAACGCTGAATGAAACATCTTATATCGTTCTGATTTCATAAATCCAGTCTAAAACGATTATATAGATTATGTCTTATTTTCTTAGCAGTTGTCAGTAATTCATTCTTGTCCATTTGTTTTACTTTCTGTATCTTTAAACTTCTATTTATCTGCTGAAAGCTTCGCTGGTGTTGGTGTTTACTAAGATCTATTTTTCTAGGCAGTACTTTATACATTAAAATCATTAATCATTTTCATTTGCTGATTCTTCTGTTCAAGTTGAGATTAAATGGGTCATACTTTTCCTGATATTGATGAGTTCTTTAATTGCTGTTATTTACTCGCCAACAATTGATCTCTCTCTTTATCCTCGATTTCATGGGTTATTTATATATATATATATATATATATATATATATATATATATATATATATATATATATATATATGAGAGAGAGAGAGAGAGAGAGAGAGAGAGAGAGAGAGAGAGAGAGAGAGAGTCCTTTTGGCATTACAATATCATTCAGTGCTGACAATACAAACATGTACCTTTCTAAAATTCAGAACACATGCTGTTCCAAAACACGTCCTTGGCTACTTGATCAACCACAGATACGTTTAGCGCCACACGATGGAGCACAATCTTAAATATACCTTTTCATCTTCCACAACACTTATCATGAACTCATTGCCGAATTTATAAACTACAAAATAATTATACTGATGGATAAAATGGTGACGAAAAGGCTGCTGCAGCCTTCATTAGTGAAAACGCAAAACAAAAGTTTGCTTACCGAATGGTACATCGATTTTTTTTAGCCGAAATCAGATTCTATTGCTCTACAATATTTCGAACACGGACGTATTGCAAACAACATCGTCTTCCTCGACTCACTATCGGTACTTCAATCACTACACCATAGAAAAAGGAAAAACCTATTATTAACCAATATTCTCGTCAAAATACTGAACCGAGTACCTCCCACAATATTATACTTTTAGTTACCCAGATATATTGGTATTAAAGGTAATGCATTAAGAGATCGCGCTTCTAAAATAGCTGTATGCCTAGAACCATCTGATTTTAAACTACTTATACTGATTTTAAACCTTGTATCAAAGAGTCTTTACATCAGAAGTGGTGGAAATCATGGAGGTATGCAGTTAATAACAAACTTTATGCAATCAAGCCAACCCAAGGATAATGGGCTCCATCCTATAGAAACATGTATAGGGAGGAGGTAGTCATTGCAATAATTAGAATTAGTCATCCGTATATAACACACTTCCACATAATACAAGGCGAAGACTCATCAGAGTGCGTTTCTTGCAATGAACCATTCACTGTTAACTCCTTTTTGATAGTGTTTCCAACTCCAACTACGCGCATTCAGTACTACAATGTGTATGACATGAAGGCACTGATGCAATAAATGTGTCTTCTATTTTACAATGCCTGAAAGAAGTAAACATTTATTTATACGATATAACTTTTATGCTGTCCGAGTATTTATATATACTGTATATGCCGTTCTTCATCCTCAAAACCTTTTCATCTAAATCTTCATCAACACACACAATTTACATTCCCTGTTCGGGACGCTTGATATATTAACCTTCCATCTGATCGTTTAGGTTTGAACTGTTTGATTTTATCACGGATGGTCGATGAGATAACTTTTACCACTTTTAAATAACCCTACATATAAATTTTGTTATGATTCTGAAACACATTACACCGACAATCCATCAGTCACTTCTAACAATATTGATCATTTGTGCTTTTGTTTACTGCTTCAATTTCCTTTTATTTAAGCAACTTACTTACAGCCGGAATCTTTGTTCTATACGTAACCAAAGAATAACAAATCAATTTTTCAATATTGCAGTTTTCGAGAAGAATGTCTCTGCAAATAATAGACGTAAAAAACTCATCAACGTCAAATATCAGGAAGTTTAAAGCAGGGATAATGAATGAGTCATTGAGAACTGTCTCCAATGGTGTGGGGAACCCAGTCAAAAGAAGCGATGTTTTAAGAACCTGAAAAAGAAGGAATACTTATTATATATATATTGCAAGGTACGCATATTATAAAACAAAAAGAAACATCTATTAGATCATGTTGGGGCTCGGAATGTATCTTCAATTCCGTTGCATCCAAATCAAATAGAGTAATTATTTTACTAAACAATAACCTTCAGTTTTCCATATATAGAGTAAAGGCAGATGTAACTGTCAAAACTATAGGTTGGATATTTCAACACAGAATCAGGGGTATACACTTCTAAACAAAGAATATCTGGTTTCACATTATGCAGATAACACCACTCTCACACGTTAGTATTTGTATGTAATGTATAAACCGTCCTTTATATTCAATACCTTATCATCTAAATCTTCATTAACATACACCATTTACACCCAATCACCCCGTTGATCGGGAAGCTTTATATATTACCCTACTATTTGATCATTTTATTTTTAAATGTTTCATTTTCTCCCACTGATCGATAAGAAACCTTGTATCACTTTTTTTTATAAATCTAGATATAACCTTTTGTATGGCGCTGAATAGCTTAGCAGTGTTGATGCGCCGTACAAATCAATCATCAAAGAATTAGGTTGTAACTCCGCCTTGGATTAACAGTATATAAATATATATATATATATATATATATATATATATATATATATATATATATATATATATATATATATATATATATATATATATATATATATATAATGAGTATTGAAATCGTATTATTATTATTGCTATTATTATTATTATTATATACGGATCGATTACATTTATTGGACAAAGTTGTATCTAATTCATGACTGGCATGTCATTCAGTAGAAACAGTAACGTGTATTTCATGAACAGTGTTTTTTTCAATAAAAAGAGTTGTGTAATCAGCAGTCATTGTATTTAGTGGAAATATTTATGTCTAATACATGAGCAGTTTAACTACGGTGTGCAGACAGTAACCAAGCTAAAACAGCGCAACTTACAGTATATATTCATAATAATCACTCGCTCATTTATATTCAACGCAAGTGTCCTTGAAATGCATTCGAGTACTATTTAACTATAACCCCAAAATATAGAACAAGTGATATTATTTCTGTACCATTTAAAAATTGATCCAGAACTTGCGAAAGTTGACACAAAGAATTACGAGAAAATGCATATCCTCATCAGTGATCGAGGTTAAACAAATAATGCATCTTGAACAAAACTCAATACAGATACGTGATTTGTGCCGATATGTTGATTCATTCACCGTTCATAATAAAAAAAACTCATTAGAAAAGCTAATAGCTACCTCGTTTGAAAGCTCGAAATGGAAACAGAAATTGTCTTAGTGTGGATTTGTTTTTTGAACATAGCTTTAACAATTTTAGTCATATTGAGTCATATCGCTGTGATGTCAGCAGTGTGGCAGTTTCTAATAATGCCTTGCACTGGATCATCATGCACCATCTTGTCCCACCCAGTCACATTATCCTGACACCAGGCCGACCAGTAACACTAAATTCAAAATACCACTTTTATAATTCTTTGGTATGTCTCGTTTGGGTGATCGTACTCGCATCCCATGCGTACTCTCTAACAACTAGGCCACATGAGCGGATGAAGGCAACAATCAAGGAAACATGTAAGTTAAAACGAGAAAGAAAGAAATTCTTGTTGAAACTCTATCTTTTAGAGGAGGACGACGAGGTTAAATAGCTTCGATGCATATTATAACCTAAATGAAAAACAGAATGAATCAAGCAATGTAGACGACAATATAGAACAAGTGAAACAGACATATAGAAACCAAACCAGTATCACGACAAAACACGGTAAACATTGCACATAAATTGAAGCTGATAATGAATATTTATGTAACTCTGAATGTAAAAACCAAATTAAACAAAGATAAGGTATACTAATTAAAAAGATAATTCCGTGTCTTGGTACCATGATACATCTATTGTATCAGCAAAACAGACCTCGAAGGACACTGGCTATGTAGTCAATGTTGAAACGTACTTAAAAATTCGAGAATTGTCTTGACTTCGATAAAGTAATTACATGCTTATACAACAGTCATTTTAAACCAAATACAAACTCCGTCACACAATATGGAATCAAAATTTTTAAAAATAAACTACCAAATATCGAGCATCCAAAAGTGCAACTGGAAGAAATCAAACAGCAAACATTATATGCAAGACTTGAATATGAAAACATTTGTATTACTGAACACAACACAAAACAAAGTCGAATCGACAAAAAACTAATGCAAAGAAAACAAGGTCGGAGCACAACATGATAACTAGTCAGACAGACAGGGTACATCAGGAACTGACAAACCAATGTTACAATATGAAACTTTACAAAAAGTCTCAGGCAGGTCAAAATCCATTTAGTCATTTTACAAAACCACCAGAACTTACCTTAATTACCCTCTCTTCTCTCCTGAAAGGACTAAGCACCAGAAGACTTGCACGTGATGCCCATTTAAAATCATGTTCTGGCGCCACATTTGACAGTCTCAAAACAGAACTGAATAACCTTGACCTCAATAAATACCATACAGTTATTGTCCAAAGTATGCCAAAATGACGATGATGGAACTAAATCAGTTTAAAATCTAATTCAAGTTACTTATCAGCCAGTTTCTCGTACAGGTAGATACGTTCGTTTATCTGGCCTTATTCCAAGACGAGACGTGTACATGATGTAGTAATATGACATATTGGTAAACATTGGCAGATCCTACTATACATATCAAACCACGACACCTTTTTGCTAGCGTATGGTCAGCCACTATCAACTTTCTTTCACTCTGACCTGATTCATCTGAGAGATACGGGCACAGCAAAGCTATTGAAAAAGATGCACAATGTACTTATATCAAAATCTACCAACCTGCGTCAGCACTACCCACCTACGAAATAGTAGCATTGGCAATAGAAAAGCGTCAAAGGTGCAATGCAAGCTCGTAATGGCTCTGAACAGAACCAACATGCACCGAATACATTGCATGGTTATCGAAGCAGTCTCAATTGCAATATTAAGTTTTAGAAATGGGAGACATCGAAAAAAGAATAGTACGTACATGTCCGATGTGATGCACCCAACTATATATAATTATACAGATTTGGTTCATCAGTCTCGATACAATGATGATAAGATATGAACAGTAGTATATGCACATCAGTCAAAAATAAGTATTATGTACTTGGTGATATTTGTTATGATTGTGTTACTGTCGGAAGTACTACAATATAACCTGTCTTGATAGAAAATCTCTTCTGCCAAACAAAGATGTTCCAAGACAGATTCTCCCTCATGACAGGTCACAACACAATATAATCGAAAACTGTCAGTAGAGAACCTGATATCTCAAGATAAGTGGCCTCCCATACCAGTGATATATAAAATTTCAATGTCACTTCCTCTAGCTCGGAAATAGATAATAAGCCAGTCCTCAATTCTACCTGTACTGTGAAAATTAACATTACAATTTATTTGCCACAGAATGAAAGGTTTGCAACTTATCGACCTCAATGCGAAACTATCTTAACAAATATCAATGGACTAAGACTTGCAATACATAATGAATCATACGTTTCAGTATTTGGCCTTTGCGAAACGTTTCGAGACTGCAATGTACCTGACTGTAATATTTCTATTAAAATGTATTATTTATTGGAAGAAGACACCGAAGTCAAATCATCACAGGAGAGATAGTCATGTACGTGTCAAACAGCCTAACAAGCAAATCAATAATTGACTTCAAAGTATCAACTGTAGAATTAATATCGATCAAGTTAAGTAACCCAATAGTACCGACCTCCAAACTCCTCATCGTTTTTCTTACCAATTTGAACTAGAGGTTGCTTTAGATTTCAACAACGATGTTATTTTTATTGGATACTTGAATTAAGATTTCCTCTTTGATACTAACATTAAATGGATACATATGATAAAACTGCACGACCTTAAACTGGTGATCGATACTAGTATTTCTACATTGATCGAACGCCTCTACCCTAAACAGCGGAGTGCAAAGGTTAACAATTTACTCCAGTATGCAATACCAATTAAAAAATTTGTTGCAAATTGATTCCTCTCTGAACTATTTCAAAAGTTTAGTTCGTTTATTTTCTCTAATGTAGATCAAGATTAGGAATTGTCTATCTTCAAGGACTGTTATCTTACTGTCATAAACAAACACGCTCCCATATTAATCAAACTAACGATTAAACCACATAATAAATTCACCGATGAGCAACATAAATGAAACTACTATCATTAATATAAAGTGTTTACAAATTATCATTTATGGCCGAACAAAGTAAACTCACTCATTATAAAACGTAAGCGCTCTTTTTTTGCAAAAAACCGTTGCCTCAGATGATAATAGATCCATCTGAAAATACTCAGTAAATTCAACAAAACATGTACTTCCAACACCATGTGAAATTAAAGTTAATGGCAAACGTTAAAAAACTGAACACAAACTTGCAAATAAACTGAAGCTCTGTTTTATTAATGTTTCCCAAATAGGTTTAATTTTACAGAGCCTAACATAGACAAACTTATTATTTTCGAGAATGAATGTGATTATGTCATTGCAAGTTCAAATGCCCCCCCCCCCCCAATTATAATTTCTGAAAGTATTGATCTTAAAACAGGCACTAACATCAGATGTAATTCATCCTAAAATTAGGTTTTCTTTTAAAGAAGAAGTTAAATGTAATATCATGTCTTGTACATTTCATTGAAATTAACAAAAGTATTTGCAGTTCATAAAGGAAGTAAAATGGTTTCGCATTTTTGCAATGGCGAACCATCATAGATGCGCCATGGAGAAGACGTTCAACACTTGTTCAATCTTTAAACTTATTCCGGAATGACGCTTTGTTTACATTCAACAGGAATATGATAAAAGGTGAGAATTAAATTTCACATTTTATGTTTAAGCATTTCACTTTTTAATTAGAATGTTCTTCTTTCAAGATTTATACCAGTACATTATTAACTCTTTCTAAATGCATGTGAAATGTTGTAAACACAAATTATTCGAAGTTTAGTAAAATACGAAGGCCTGTGACCATTTTCACAAGCGCAAGAGTTTTATGTCTGTCGTAACATTTGACTATTATTCAGTGTACTTTATTTCTGTTTTCACACAGGTGTTTGTTAACACAACTTGTTTTTTTCCCTACATAATCATTTAAGTGGCACATTGCATGACATGCAAATAATGTTAGCAATAATATCCTTGATTAATCTACATATTACATTATTGAAATCGTTCATGAACACAATTGGAAAATGTCATACAGCTACCTTTGCCGTATGAAAATTTATCTAAGTTGTAATCAGAATCACCTTGGCATCAATTCACTTTTTCTCTTTGATATGACACATTAACAGAGGCAACACATGAAACAGACACAGGATGTCCAGTGAATGTGACCCCATGAAAGAGACTGACTCTCGGAAGGGAATCACTCCGCTTAAAATACGCACAACTCTTGTCTAATGAACGCAATCAATCACACAACTCTGTATAATGAATGAAATCGCAACCCATGAAATACAAAATAACTCTAATGACATATCTGTTACTAATGAATGCGATTATTGATCATAAATAACGAAAAAATGACATCTCTGTCTAATGAATGCAATCACTGCACACGGGAAATCCACACTTCTGTTCAATTAATGCAATCAGTGATCATGAGACAGACACATCTCTGTCTAACGAATAAAATCACCTATTATATACCAGACACAACTCTGTATAATGAATGGAATCACTGTTTATGTGACCGACACAGATCTATCTAACGAATGCAATTACTGCTTTTGTAATAGACACAATTCTGTATAATAAATGCAATCACTGCTGATGTAAGATACACAACTCTGTCTAATGAATATAATCACTGCTAATGTGACCAACATAACTCTGTCTAATGAATTCAATCACCTATTATGTAATAGACACAACTCTGTCTAATGAATGGAATATCTCATCATGTCATAGCCACAACTGTCTAATGAATGCAATTACTGCTTTTGTAATAGACACAATTCTGTCTCATGAATGGAATATCTCATCATGTCATAGACACAACTCATCCAATGAATGGAATATCTCATCATGTCATAGACACAACTCTGTCTAATGAATGCAATTACTGCTTTTGTAATAGACAAAACTCTGTCTCATGAATGGAATATCTCATCATGTCATAGTCACAACTCATCTAATGAATGAAATATCTCATCATGTCATAGACATAACTCATCTAATGAATGGAATATCTCATCATGTCATAGACATAACTCTGTCTAATGAATGCAATTACTGCTTTGTAATAGACACAACTCTGTCTCGTGAATGGAATATCTCATCATGTCATGGAAACAACTCATCTGATGAATGAAACATCTCATCATGTCATAGACACAACTCATCTAATGAATGCAATATCTCATCATGTCATAGACACAACTCATCTAATGAATGGAATATCTCATCATGTCATAGACACAACTCTGTCTAAAGGATGCAATTACTGCTTTTGTAATAGACACAACTCTGTCCCATGAATGGAATATTTCATCATGTCATATAGATGACTCATCTAATGAATGAAATATCTCATCATTTCAAAGACACTACTCATCTAATGAATGAAATATCTCATCATGACATAGACACAACTCATCTAATGAATGGAATATCTCATCATGTCACAGACATGACTCATCTAATAAATGGAATATCTCATCATGTCATCGACACAACTCTGTCTAATGAATGGAATATCTCATCATGCCATAGACATAACTCATCTAATGAATGGAATATCTCCTCATGTCATAGACACAACTCATCTAATGAATGCAATTACTGCTTTTGTAATAGACACAACTCTGTCTCATGAATGGAATATCTCATCATGTCATAAACACAACTCATCTAATGAATGCAATTATTGCTTTTGTAATAGACACAACTCTGTCTCATCAATGGAATACCTCATCATGTCATAGACACAACTCTGTCTAATGAATGCAATTACTGCTTTTGTAATAGACACAACTCTGTCTCATGAATGGAATATCTCATCATGTCAAAAACACAACTCATCTAATGAATGAAATTATTGCTTGTGTAATAGACACAACTCTGTCTTGTGAATGGAATATATCTTCATGTCATAGACACAAATCATCTGATGAATGAAATATCTCATCAGGTCATAGACACAACTCCTCTAATGAATGGAAGATCTCATCATGTCATAGACACAACTCATTTAATGAATAAAATATCTCATCATGTCATAGACATAACTCATCTAATGAATGGAATATCTCATCATGTCATAGACACAACTCTGTCTAATGAATGCAATTGCTGCTTTGTAATAGACACAACTCTGTCTCGTGAATGGAATATCTCATCATGTCATAGAAACAACTCATCTGAAGAATGAAATATCTCATCATGTCATAGACACAACTCATCTAATGAATGCAATATCTCATCATGTCATAGACACAACTCATCTAATGAATGGAATATCTCATCATGTCATAGACACAACTCTGTCTAAAGAATGCAATTACAGCTTTTGTAATAGACACAACTCTGTCCCATGAATGGAATATTTCATCATGTCATATAGATGGCTCATCTAATGAATGAAATATCTCATCATGTCAAAGACACTACTCATCTAATGAATGAAATATCTCATCATGACATAGACACAACTCATCTAATGAATGGAATATCTCATCATGTCATAGACATAACTCATCTAATAAATGGAATATCTCATCATGTCATAGACACAACTCTGTCTAATGAATGGAATATCTCATCATGCCATAGACATAACTCATCTAATGAATGGAATATCTCCTCATGTCATAGACACAACTCATCTAATGAATGCAATTACTGCTTTTGTAATAGACACAACTCTGTCTCATGAATGGAATACCTCATCATGTCATAGACACAACTCTGTCTAATGAATGCAATTACTGCTTTTGTAATAGACACAACTCTGTCTAATGAATGCAATTATTGCTTTTGTAATAGACACAACTCTGTCTTGTGAATGGAATATATCTTCATGTCATAGACACAAATCATCTGATGAATGAAATATCTCATCAGGTCATAGACACAACTCCTCTAATGAATGGAATATCTCATCATGTCATAGACACAACTCATTTAATGAATAAAATATCTCATCATGTCATAGATATAACTCATCTAATGAATGGAATATCTCATCATGTCATAGACACAACTCTGTCTAATGAATGGAATATCTCATCATGCCATAGACATAACTCATCTAATGAATGGAATATCTCTTCATGTCATAGAAACAACTCTATCTAATGAATGCAATTACTGTTTTTGTTATAGACACAACTCTGTCTCATGAATGGAATATCTCATCATGTCATAGACACAACTCTGTCTAATGAATGCAATTACTTTTTTTGGAATAGACACAACTCTGTCTCATGAATGGAATATCTCATCATGTCATAAACACAACTCTGTCTATTGAATGTAATTACTGCTTTTGTAATAGACACAACTCGGTCTCATGAATGGAATATCTCATCATGTCATAGACACAACTCTGTCTATTGAATGTAATTACTGCGTTTGTAATAGAAACAACTCTGTCTCATGAATGGAATATCTCATCATGTCATAGACACAACTCATCTAATGAATGGAATTTCTCATCATGTCATAGACATAACTCATCCTATGAATGGATTATCTCATGATGTCATTGACACAACTCTGTCTAATGAATGCAATTACTGCTTTTGTAATAGACACAACTCTGTTTCATGAATGGAATATCTCATCATGTCATAGACACAACTCATCTAATGAATGGAATATCTCATCATGTCATAGACATGACTCATCTAATAAATGGAATATCTCCTCATGTCATAGACACAACTCATCTAATGAATGCAATTACTGCTTTTGTAATAGACACAACTCTGTCTCATGAATGGAATATCTCATCATGTCATAAACACAATTCATCTAACGAATGCAATTATTGCTTTTGTAATAGACACAACTCTGTCTCATGAATGGAATACCTCATCATGTCATAGACACAACTCTGTCTAATGAATGCAATTACTGCTTTTGTAATAGACACAACTCTGTCTCATGAATGGAATATCTCATCATGTCATAAACACAACTCATCTAATGAATGCAATTATTGCTTTTGTAATAGACACAACTCTGTCTTGTGAATGGAATATATCTTCATGTCATAGACACAAATCATCTGATGAATGAAATATCTCATCAGGTCATAGACACAACTCCTCTAATGAATGGAATATCTCATCATGTCATAGACACAACTCATTTAATGAATAAAATATCTCATGTCATAGACATAACTCATCTAATGAATGGAATATCTCATCATGTCATAGACACAACTCTGTCTAATGAATGTAATTACTGCTTTGTAACAGACACAACTCTGTCTCGTGAATGGAATATCTCATCATGTCATAGAAACAACTCATCTGATGAATTAAATATCTCATCATGTCATAGACACAACTCATCTAATGAATGCAATATCTCATCATGTCATAGACACAACTCATCTAATGAATGGAATATCTCATCATGTCATAGACACAACTCTGTCTAAAGAATGCAATTACAGCTTTTGTAATAGACACAACTCTGTCCCATGAATGGAATATTTCATCATGTCATATAGATGACTCATCTAATGAATGAAATATCTCATCATGTCAAAGACACTACTCATCTAATGAATGAAATATCTCATCATCACATAGACACAACTCATCTAATGAATGGAATATCTCATCATGTCATAGACATGACTCATCTAATAAATGGAATATCTCATCATGTCATAGACACAACTCTGTCTAATGAATTGAATATCTCATCATGCCATAGACATAACTCATCTAATGAATGGAATATCTCCTCATGTCATAGACACAACTCATCTAATGAATGCAATTACTGCTTTTGTAATAGACACAACTCTGTCTCATGAATGGAATACCTCATCATGTCATAGAAACAACTCTGTCTAATGAATGCAATTACTGCTTTTGTAATAGACACAACTCTGTCTCATGAATGGAATATCTCATCATGTCATAAACACAACTCATCTAATGAATGCAATTATTGCTTTTGTAATAGACACAACTCTGTCTTGTGAATGGAATATATCTTCATGTCATAGACACAAATCATCTGATGAATGAAATATCTCATCAGGTCATAGACACAACTCCTCTAATGAATGGAATATCTCATCATGTCATAGACACAACTCATTTAATGAATAAAATATCTCATCATGTCATAGATATAACTCATCTAATGAATGGAATATCTCATCATGTCATAGACAAAACTCTGTCTAATGAATGGAATATCTCATCATGCCATAGACATAACTCATCTAATGAATGGAATATCTCTTCATGTCATAGACACAACTCTATCTAATGAATGCAATTACCTTTTTTTGTTAAAGACACAACTCTGTCTCATGAATGGAATATCTCATCATGTCATAGACACAACTCTGTCTAATGAATGCAATTACCTTTTTTGGAATAGACACAACTCTGTCTCATGAATGGAATATCTCATCATGTCATAAACACAACTCTGTCTATTGAATGTAATTACTGCTTTTGTAATAGACACAACTCGGTCTCATTAATGGAATATCTCATCATGTCATAGACACAACTCTGTCTATTGAATGTAATTACTGCGTTTGTAATAGAAACAACTCTGTCTCATGAATGGAATATCTCATCATGTCATAGACACAACTCATCTAATGAATGGAATTTCTCATCATGTCATAGACATAACTCATCCTATGAATGAATTATCTCATGATGTCATTGACACAACTCTGTCTAATGAATGCAATTACTGCTTTTGTAATAGACACAACTCTGTTTCATGAATGGAATATCTCATCATGTCATAGACACAACTCATCTAATGAGTGGAATATCTCATCATGTTATAGACATAACTCATCCAATGAATATAATATCTTATCATGTCATAGACATAACTCATCTAATGAATGGAATATCTCATGATGTCATAGACACAACTCTGTCTAATGAATGCAATTACTGCTCTGTAATAGACACAACTCTGTCTCATGAAAGGAATATCTCATCATGTCATAGACACAACTCCTCTAATGAATGCAATATCTCATCATGTCATAGACACAACTCATTTAATGAATAAAATATCTCATCATGTCATAGACATAACTCATCTAATGTATGGAATATCTCATCATGTCATAGACACAACTCTGTCTAGTGAATGCAATTACTGCTCTGTAATAGATACAACTCTGTCTCGTGAATGGAATATCTCATCATGTCATAGAAACAACTCATCTGATGAATGAAATATCTCATCATGTCATAGACACAACTCTGTCTAATGAATGGAATATCTCATCATGCCATAGACATAACTCATCTAATGAATGGAATATCTCTTCATGTCATAGTCACAACTGTCTAATGAATGCAATTACTGTTTTTGTAATAGACACAATTCTGTCTCATGAATGGAATATCTCATCATGTCATAGACACAACTCATCTAATGAATGGAATATCTCATGATGTCATAGACAAAACTCTGTCTAATGAATGCAATTACTGCTTTTGTAATAGACACAACTCTGTCTCATGAATGGAATATCTTATCATGTCATAGACATAACATATCTAATGAATGGAATATCTCATCATGTCATAGACATATCTCATCTAATGAATAGAATATCTCATCATGTCATAGACATAACATATCTAATGAATGTAATATCTCATCATGTCATAGACACAACTCTGTCTAATGAATGCAATTACTTCTTTTGTAATAGATATAACTCTGTCTCATGAGTGGAATATCTCATCATGTCATAGACACAACTTTGTCTAATGAATGCAATTACTGCTTTTGTAATAGACATAACTCTGTCTCATGAATGGAATATCTCATCATGTCATAGAGACAACTCTGTCTCATGAATGCAATTACTGCTTTTGTAATAGACACAGCTCTGTCTCATGAATGGAATATCTCATCATGTCATAGACCCAACTCATCTAATGAATGGAATATCTCATCATGTAATAGGCACAACTCAGTCTAATGAATGGAATATCTCATCATGTCATAGACACAACTCTGTCTAATGAATGCAATCGCTGCATTTGAAATTGACACATCTTTGTTTTTAACAAAATAACCTGGTGGGATTTTCGAATTCACAACAAAACACTTTTGAAGATGATATCGATACAATGTTTAATAATGAATGAATTGAATGAGCAATTAAATTATGAAAACGTGCGTGTATATGTAATGCAAATATTGGATTAATGACATAATAAAATACAAGTGTAAAGAAGAACAATACTAACAAATTACAAAAAAACTCACAAGGTGTAAATGATTCACGGTGACTAAAAATGAAAAGATTGATATAGTTTAGTCAGCTAGCTAGCAATATAGAGTTTTACTCATGTTGTATAATGAATTCACTCATAGTAAAACTATGCCACCGAAAAAGGACATATATAAAGCTTATCTTTTGAATCCCGATAAATACCATGCCCATTATGAATCCAAAGACTAGCATAACGTTAGAAGATTACATGCAAGGAGATACACTCCGTAGTCAGAACACTTATTTCAGCTCCACGGCTGCAAAAGTTCAGCTTTACAGCTTGCACCACGTAGCCACTGTGGACACCCCAGACAGCTCTACACTTTCCTGACACTAGACTCTGGACAACACCAGACACTCCAGATACTGGACAGCAGAAAACATATACAATACCGTGTACTATATATGTATATATATATATATATATATATATATATATATATATATATATATATATATATATATATATATATATATATATATATATATATACATATATATATGACACTGGTATAAATACGTTAGACACGGTCAATTATATAGATTATATTATATCACCGGCACAATAATTAAAAAACTACCAGTTCAGAAATAAACTTAACTCTGCTCGATAAGAATCCTACTGTACTAACATTTCGTTAAAATGTAGCCTTATATTATTGATTTAAATCCTAAGTCGTAAACAATCATCTAAACGTGGGCATCATTCTACGTAAAACCAAAGCGACTCAACATGCCAAAAATTCACGTGGTAGTACAATAGCAATATGTTATATGCAAGAAATGAATAAGCTTATATACATCTAAAGCTGGAGATGTGCTAGTCCTTATAGTATACCGCTGACTAACAAGACAATCCGTAATGTAAACAGCTTTACATGCGGTGAGGTATTTATACACAGATATTTTCTGTGCATTGAAGGCATTCAGTTCATCTCATCAACAGCACTTCACAGTTCTGGATGGACCTAACTCACTATTTTGAAATACGATAAAATATACATTATTCACCATCGGGTATCGTTGTACTCCAAAAACGAAACTTTAGTACACGAATTTGATAAATAAATAAAAATGGTTTATATAAGTCCATGACATAGGCTACGAGAAGTGATAACTCCTCACATTAAATTATGACAAACTGATGACTTTATAATGTTACTACTCGATGGTCACACACTTAATAACAGAAAAGAAGCATTAACAAGCAAGTTTTGTAAAATTTAACAAATAATTTAAGTATTTTTTCTGATAAATAAAAATGTGAGAGAAATTTACATCATAATGAAGTGAATCTAAATTAGTTCTTCTAAAGTTCCTAAAAAAATGAAAAGTCCCTTATAGTTTTCAATACTGGAATGTACTGGTGCTCCAAGAACCGTGACGTTGTCAACCAATGGAAAACCACAGAGACCATATCCCGTCAGTCACTGAGAAACTGCGCAATAGGTGCCATTTTAGATCTTATTATTACGATTATTAGTACTAACTGAAGACACGTTCGTAAACATCTCTTTATAAGGTCTGCACAGTTTACGTTCCGAATAAATTCAAATCTCGGTACAATTATAGCAATATATGCTCTCTACAGTTTACAAATATAAATTAAAATTACAAAATAGATAAAACCATTAGCCAGGAGTTACCCCAAAAATGTCGATATACATAGCAATACAAGTCCACTTCAAATGTCCTGTCGTGTCTTTGTAATTCTAAGATAGAAAAACAATGATTATTATTCTGATGACCTATTGTTCCATATTCATAGACTGTGCAAGCTGTAATATGAATGATCTAGGCAAATACACTTCTATTTTGCAAGAGGACGCATTCCGTGATGGATTATTATATTTTAGAATTTTCCGGTTGAAATTATACTCACGTGAGCAATAATTACACGTAGGTGAGCTATGCCATTAAATTCCCCCGACACTTCTATACTACCAATGAGACATTTGGTTCAATGACCGGTCTACATTTGGATCACGATTTCTGATAAGGTTAGATGACAAGCAAAGAGTCAAATCATGCAACATACGTAGATGATAGCTATATATAGAGATTTGAAACATGTACACATATTCAAATTAAATTTGTACTACATCTAATCGACTCAGGCTGGAGTTTATATGTATACAGATCATAAGTTCATGACCTTAATAGATAAACACATTATATATATATTCAGTTATATAACCCATTCTTTACATGCAAAGGGAGTCGCTTGCTAGAGAAACATGGGTAAGATTTTATATTTTTAAATATAATCCTTTATATCTTTTACGACCGAAATTATTTTGAACAAATATGTACCATCTAAGAAAATCTTTATTAACAAATAAAACTATGTCTAACACAACAAATGAAACTTTCTCTCTCTGTCTGTTCGCCCTCTCTCTCTCTCTCTCTCTCTCTCTCTCTCTCTCTCTCTCTCTCTCTCTCTCTCTCTCTCTGATGTGTCCCTTATATTTTGCTAATACTAGGACGGAATCCTAATTTCAAGTTGTAGAAGTCAAAGACTGAACAAACCATATCATAATAGAAACTGTGTGCAGCATATTATGTGACTAGCCAATGTGAGAATCATCAAAATATTTAAGATTGCTCCACTGTGAATTTTAAAAAACTTGAATTATCATTTAGCAGAAATGTTTTATTGAAAACTACATATTGTAATTAAATAGTATAATATATACATATATTTCAAGCAGGACGCATCATGTTATGGATCCAAATTTTGTACTCCTTCTTCATGCTAGGTGAGTACATACACAATATTTACTTACGCACTTGTATTCATATGAATATATATGTTAGGGTTGTGTGTGATAGTAATTTTGACACCTTCATATCCAACTATACAAGCTACATCTTAGAGAACGTGTAATTCTTTCAACTGTATGATAATATTCTCTCTCTCGTTAGCTTTTTTACTCGCCTATAATTACTATTAAAACTATGAGATATTGGATATACAATTTAGGGTTATACTAATTTATATTAACCAAAATGTGGAGCTATGGATCATCGATCAAACTGTAGGCCGACATCACTATATTCAGTCCAAAATCAATCAATCGAAAGCCAACTTGTCGTGCAAAACACTTTTAAGATTTGATTCTACTAGAAATAGTTATGTACATTGTTGCAATTTCAAAGCTTTTGTGTTTATTATTGTCGAAAGTGCTCTGGCTCTTTAGAAACTAGTTTTGCACTTTTCATTGTCAGTTTATATATATATATATATATATATATATATATATATATATATATATATATATATATATATATATATATATATATATATATATAATTTTTAGATTTAACCAGCGGACTTCAGTGTTTAAATTGTAAAGCCATAAAAAATATTGCCGATTGTCATCAAGTGATGACCTGTGCACTCGACAGTGTGAGTATTAATTTTAATTTTGCATGTACTTGAGAGAAAGGAAGTACTATATAATTTTATCCAAATGTTTTGTAAGGTGGTTTTATTATATATGTTTAAAATCGGAAAAGTCAACATTTGATACAAACACAATTGCTGGTCTATTATTTGGCTAAACTGCCATTTATCGGTACATTGCACTTTATAATACTCCGACGATATGGCTAGTCTACGATAATTGGCACTGATCTGTGTGTGTGTGTGTGTGTACTTTATACAGTACAGAGGTAGCGTTTTTTTATATTTAAGAGCATTGGAGCTCGATTTCTTTCTTTCCTCGAGACATGTGCAACTCTGTCTTACAATTTACAGAACTTTAAGACATACATTATGGTTAGTAGACAATGTTATCTGCTATATTACCTAACTGAAGG
Organism: Unio pictorum; assembly: GCA_030141615.1. Taxonomy (NCBI): domain Eukaryota; kingdom Metazoa; phylum Mollusca; class Bivalvia; order Unionida; family Unionidae; genus Unio; species Unio pictorum. The sequence goes on along the minus strand of JARLTB010000149.1, from coordinate 5,273,994 downwards.
CGTTAGTATACTAGCTAGCTCGACCACTCGTAAAGGAAATAAGAGAGTATTACAAATTTCTCTTAAGGGAATTACTAAACAACGGATATTTGTTGCGTTAGTCCATTAAATCACAATTGATGACTGCCAAGCAAATCAGGCTGAAGTACAAGCATTACAATGTCGTCTATAAGGAACTTTGTTTACATGTTCTTTATTTTCCTTATGTTTTGTTTCTTTGCCATGCTATAATTTGATTTCTTTAACAGTTCAAACGAACAATTTAATTTTGAGTTAAAATCAATATTGTGATCTGACGTTTCCACCAGATAATAATAGCTTTATCACTTGGGTCTGTAGTACGATTTAAAAGTTACATATATGATATGAATATTAATTTCATTCTCAGCTAATCATATTCTCCTAATCGTTTTTTTGTCTATACTTTTCTGCTAATCTGTCAATCATTCTCAGTTAATCGTTGTCTGTTAATCAGTCTCTGTTTATCGTTCTCTCTCCATCTATTTCTGTTAATCGTTCCCTGCCAATCATTCTTTTAATCACCCTGTTGATCAATCTGTCAATTCCCATTACATTTTCAACTATTGGCCCGAAATAAACAAAATGCATGCTCTAACAGAGATCAGTACGAAACATTTTACCTAACTTGTACACATTTTTTCAAGTAAAGATTTATACTTTATCATCTATGCTCGCTTGTAAGTGCAGCTACAAACTATATAAACCCTGTTCTGCCATTGCATAATGGGTTGGCAGATCTGGGTCTATGATACTCGTCCAACTGGTTACTCCTAACAAACTGCATAGACCCAGGTGTGTGAAATGAAGTATTTTGTGATGGCAGATTTGAGTCTGTGTAGTCTGCAGTTAAATTATAGGTGACAATGAATGCATGCCAAGTTTTGACCAAAAAAAAGGAAAAGATGTAGACCATGTGTATCAATAGTGAAGAACAAATGAAGACCATTCTATAACACTATTACAGTCACTAACTGATGAAGACCATTTTATTACACTATTACAGTCACCAACTAGTCAAGACCATTCTATAACATTATTGCAGTAACTAACTGATGAAGAACATTCTATAACACTATTACATTCACTAACTGATGAAGACCATTCTATAATACTATTACAGTCACTAACTAATCAAGACCATTCTATAACACTATTACAGTCACTAACTGATGAAGCAGCAGAGGAGGTGAACAGACCAACTTTTTAGGCGTCAACGAGGCTTCCTTCTCTTTAATATTTACTAGAAAGGTCTATTTGACAAATTGAGGCTTCCTAGTAAATATTTAATAAAAAGGTCAATTTGGTAACCTCGTAGGGTCCATTGGGTAAAAAAACGACGCCAGTATCGTTGGCGTTCACCCTCCTCTGCTGCTATGGGTTTAACTAAATATTTTATCAAGTCCGACACGATATCGTGTCCGAGGGTCTGATAAATTTATCGTCACAAATCCATGTGGGATTGACTGAGCCCGACTAAAGCACTTTTAAATTGATTATGATCCATATCGCCAACGCACCAAGTTTGCCAAATATTTCTCAGAGTATGAGTATCAACTCCGTTAAATATACATAGCATATTGCAGTTATCTCTGATCACTTTAGGTATTTGCGTGTATCGTTGAGTGACATATAACACGTCAGTGTTTTTATGTCTGCCTCTGGAAAATATCATAGCAGGATTCTTTTGATTGTCTAACATGATATCATCATATACGACTAAATTGTTAATACTTCTGTCGATATCATCAATGGTCGGTGCTTCTTCGATATCGGTTACAAACTCAATAATATCATCATCAATTTCTAATTTTGCTTTCTCGTTAAAATCCTTTAACACTTCGTAGCATCGCTGATCATCTACGCTCGGAGCAATCAAATACAACTTATTCCATTTCATCCATCTCGTTATTAAATTAAGTAGTAATTTCCAGATGGTCCGATTATAATCGTGCGAATAGAGTTTGGTAACATTGCATGGTGCTTGATTGGTTGCCGTTGTCTCGTAGCTGAATAATCAATTACATTCATGGTGTTATATATACATCATGGATCTATATTGTGTGAAATGTAAGGCGCGTACTGGCACAAATGACCTGACGACGATTATAACTAAAAACAACCGATCAGCGCTTTCTGGTAAATGTGTAACGTGTGGTACAAAAAAATTTAGATTTATTTCCACGAACCCCTTATAAAAAACGAGGAGGTGATATTGCAGCCAAGCTAGTGAAACTCCCAGGAACACCATGGGCAAAGTATCCAGGAGAAAAACACCTTCCGGGGTATAGTTATTGAGGACCGGGAACACGACTTGATATCAGACTTGATGACCAAAACCAGCCCAAACTCGGTGAATATCCAATAAACACTATTGATAAGGCGTATCATGCTCATGATGTTGCTTATAAAAGCAGCAATCTTCAACACAGACATCTCGCAGATGTGAAATTAATTCACGCGTTGAATTCAATCACTCATAAATCTTTCAAAGAAAAATTGGCTTCATGGTTAGTAAAATCGGCGATGAAGGGTAAATTGATGTTAGGTGCTGGGTAATTAATAGCAACATGGAATCTATTTATTATTCTCCAAAAGGATACTGGAGGGGTAAAGCAGCAATTGATAAACTCGCTAGCGCCGCGAAGGTGAAAAAACCACAGCAGCGGATTGGTTATCCAAACAGGCGATATGGCAAATTGATCTACCACCGCCTAAACAAATTAACTACTCGCATTTTGATGTGACCGTTCCTAATGAGGTTCATCAGGCTGATATAATATTTCTGCCGCATGATGGTGGTTACAAATACGCGTTAACTGTAGTTGATATTGCGAGTCGATACAAACAAGCAGAGCCGCTGAAAAACAAAATCATCAACTGAAGTGGTTTCTGCGTTTGAGGGGATTTATCGAAAGGGTCCTCTGCGTTGGCCAAATCTATTACAAATTGATCCTGGCAGGGAATTTCAAGGTGTGGCTATATCAACAATGAAACATCATAGTGTCACCATCAGACGAGGACATACTGCACTACATCGCGATCAGGCAATTGTTGAACGGTTTAATCGCAGGCTTGCTGAGCGGTTATTTGGATATCAATACGCGAAGGAATTTATTCAGGATAAATGATCTCGTGAATGGGTCAAGAGATTACCAGCTGTGATTATCGTGCTCAATAACGAAATTACTCGAACAATCAACATGAAACCTATCAACGCGATCAAGAAAGCGTCTATACCTAAAATCCCACAAAAAGATTTTTCAAAAGAACCAATTCTTGGTAGTAATGTCACTGTTAGGTATTTATACGAACCAGGAGAGCTCGAGGGTGGTAAAAAAAGAGCTACTGATCCTATTTGGAGTGTTACTGCGCATAAGATATCTAGTATAACACGATCCACGGGTAGACCAGCAATTTATAGATTGGATTTGACCGCTCCTCAACGTGGATTTACTCGACAACAACTACAAGTGATACCCGAGGATACTCAATTACCACCGCGTGGTCTTAACTAGCACCTCTGCGTCTATTGCACTCAAGACATGTCAGCATCACATTGTCTCTGGTATGACCAATGCTGTTATTTTTTCTATCTATGGTAAATTGGCGAGGGTCTTTATCCGACCAACTCCAACTCATTATACAATTGCAACTCGCGCAGTGATTATTCTGTTGCTGTTTCAACGTCATTATTAATTCAGTATCAATATCAAATTCTCGTTTATTTTTTTTATCCTGTTGTTTATAACCAGAGAGTTTTTTTAATTATGTCATCGCGTATATCACTTATTGCATTGTCATTATCAGTCAGGACAACTCTTCGAAGCTGATGTATTCTCCTCACTCTTGACACTGCAAGATAATCTAAATTTGACCACTCGATGCGATTGTCTATCATCCAAATAATTGTATCTGTGATAGTTAATCCCTGTGATGAGTGTATTGTTGCTGCATAACCTAACGTCCATGGTGATTTATCAGCGCGCAATGCACCTTCGACGACACTGATATCAACCAGCACAATATCATTTAATACTAAATTTTGCTTTTCTGTCAGGCCTGGAATATCAACTTCGATATTCTGCTTTCGTGTATCCGAGAGTCTATAACAGAGCGGCACTGGAAGTGTTGCAAATTTTTCTGTGTTTTTCAAATAATTTCATCTGAAGTGTGTCTCTGACTATTTTTCTACTTGCTACTATCAAATCATTCGGTTTCCATGTTTCCCAAAAATCATTCATGGGAGTTTCTGAAATTATTTCACGCGCTATTTCACACTGGATTTTATCCGGTTGTAATCTAATTAGCGCTTTGAACTCGCGTAATTGTTCATCAAGTGATCTGCGATCGGTATTAATCTCTTCATAATAGTCTACAAAACCCTTTAGCCACTCATGTGGAGATGGAACCAACAAATGGTGGTGGTTGACCGTGATCACCGCACATGATGACTTTTGTATTTTACAATAACATCCACTCAAGAAATGTTTGTAATACTTTCAACGATACTGTGCATATTTCATCCCAAATTATGATTTCAGGAATGAATTTATCGCCCATTCGATCAGGAGTCCATACATCTCCTTTCCATCGAAAGAAACTATGATAAGTGCTTGCATTCATTTCTCGTTGTTTCATCTCTCTGGCGAGTCTGTAAGTTGGTGTTAGCACAATCATGTTTGATTTACCACGAAATAATTCAATTGTACGAGTTGTCTTTCCTGACCCACCACAGTCGTTTATCTACATATCGGATCAGATACCGATGGTGCATTAGAAAATTCTGATTGAATCTCAAATAGATTCCGATCACACTTTAGGTATTTATCATCCATGGTAACATCTGCGGATTCACAATACTCATGTAGCGTTTCCTTTTTAAATCTCCAACATCCCCAATTTCCCTCCGGATCTGTGAATGCAGCTACAGCTGATTTGTATTTCTCGTGGATATACATAGAATCAGTGGCGACTCTAACTGCTGTGTCAGGAAATCTATTTATCATCGAAAATAGATTAATAGCAGAATAACTCAGCATAGAACTTCTCAAATGTGTGTATTGGGAACTATATCCATCACAGTAAGTAACAATTGTACCTAATCGTGTTCCATCGGATAGGAAAGCGTCATTACGATTTACAAGTTTTCCCCGTTTCGTTAAATCCGCTACAATAAAATCGTATTCAGCGTTGTCTATGATCAATCGCGAAGAATATTTTGCATTGTCGTATCTTGCACCCTGGGTAAATTTACCGATTATTCTTCGTCCATAATCTTTTGCGTGTCTATTTTTTTTTATTTCAAATAACTTCTTAGACCCTTCCATGATTTCTTCTTCATTGAAATTGGGAAATCGTTTTCGTATTTCATCAATTACTTGATCTAGATGGGGTTTTGGTAACCAAACTTCTTTCTGAGCTCGATAGCATATAATAGCTTCACTAACAATCACTGATATCAGCATACCACAATCAATCGTATATCGTAGTAACACAATTGGCATCCAATGCTTTTCAGGTATGTGTCTACCAATCCAAACATAACTACATGGATGCAATCCTGTAGCGAGTTCAAATGATATCACACGAGCGAATCCAGTTAAATCAAAATCGGGCAATAGTCCATTAATCGCAACACGAGTCATTTCATGTGTAGGATGTCCAAATCGTTTAAAATACCCTGAACATTTTCCATACCCGAGAAATCTTCCAGGATAATTCGCAGATATATCAATTGAAATCATACCTTTGCGGGAATATTTTGTATTCCACACCCCTCCATGACCAAATTCGATGCAACTCAATTTAAGATCCTCGAGAAAATCACTTCGTGTTGGACGCCATGAGTTTTTCTCTCGTGCGAAGTGAGCTACCACTGATGGAACTGTAAAACTATTCGTTAATAATTTTTCATGGAAATCCTTTGGATTTTTCGGTGAAAATTCATTAGCGATTTTTCTCATTCGTAAGTGTAACTCTTCAACGCGATATAATTCACCATTTGGTCTTACAAATTGATCAAATCCTAATTCATCATCACTACTAAGTAGCCACACTGACACAGGGTCATCTTTACACAACGTGTGAATAGCATCAAATAATTTCCCTTCATAGAAAATATCCCTACAGAACTCCTCAGGGATATATCTTACGGTTCTATCTCGTGGAAATATTGTTACTGCAGACGTCCACGCGTGTTCGTTATGATCAATAATTTCAATTGGAGCTCCTCTCGATTTATATTTCGATTCATATAGTGTCTCACCTGTTATCGTCGCTACAGATATTGGGAATTTTAGTAATCTTTCCAACGTTGCTACATTTTGAATTGTTGCCCCGTGCTCCTTCACTGTTAATTCCCATTCATTTATTTTTTTGCGTCTTAGATCGGTTAGTTTATTTCCTCGGGATGCATTTGTGTAGTGTTCTATTACCCGTGTTTCTACACAATTCAACGTTGACGATAGTTTCATAGGAACTAGTTTTGCAATATCGGGTTTATCATTTAACGGATATATCCCATAAACAACTGCTGTTACAGGATAAGATCTCTCGTAATACGGTCTATCAATTCCAGTCAAAATTCCTGGTTTGGAATCTCGACTCACCATGACAGTTTTTTATCCTTAAGAATTGGTTCAAATTTATCTCTGATAATCCATTCTCCTTCTTGTTGGATAATGAATTTCATTCTAAAAAAATACCTCTTTCCGCCAAGATGTGAAATTATCTCAGCTGCTCTTTCGTCGTTCATCGTAGCATCAATGTTGGGTAGATTGACATCATCATCAATAATTCGACATGTCGACCAAGTATGAGATGCTCCATCTCGGTAAAATTCATTAAAACAATTACGAATTTTACCCAATATGGTTCTATCATCTATTAGACTTTTTGGTATATCATAGACTCTATGTAGATTGAATTTAGCATTTTTCCAAGGCATAATTTTCGATAATCTCTCGAATTCTTTCATGCTATAATTAAGACAAGTATTTAAATAAGAAATATATGTATAATGAATCATTGCAAATGGCTTATGATTGGATCAACGACTCCGTGTAACAAATGATGCATAAATGAATTCTGTGGGTATCATATGCAAAGTTTTCGTAGAGGAAGTAATGGCCCGAAACCATGCCTCCGATGTGGTGTAGGGGTTAGAGGCAAATCACAATTGTGTCTCGGTTGTGGTGGTAAACGGTATAGAGAGTTGAAGCGTTATTATGACAAGAAAAGAATCACCTCTGACTCTGTCATTGACAGCGTACCTGACAAAGTCAGTGACAAGATCATAAAAACTCCCCAGGACTATATAGTTGGATTCTTAAGTGGTGTTATAATTCAGCCAATTAACTAATTAGACAAATAAAGTATTATATATAAATGAACCAAAATTTTCATCCCCATCCAGTAATTAAAAGCTATGAAGCATCCCGTGATGGTATTGTTAGAAACTGCAGATTGAAGAAATCTGTTGGTGTTCTGAATAATCAAGGATATTTGAGGTTTGGTGTTGGTTGGAAGAAATATCTTAATCACCGTTGTGTGTATGAAGTGTTTAATGGATTGATCAAGGATGGTTTTGTTATTGATCATATAAATAATAACAAGATTGATAATTCTTTGAATAATCTGCAAGCTGTTAAACAACGTGAAAATACTAAACGAGGGGGGACTGGTAATTATAAATCAATTGGGAAGAGAGCTTTAAAATCAATTAATACTGAAAACGAGGAAATTACATTCCAGTATATGAATGAGGCCGGTAAGTATTTTGATATTTGTATACCCTCAGTACGATTTGTTGCAGAAGGAGTTCAAAATTCGGCGATTTCCAGAATAAATGGACAAAAAATTTGATTTATTTTCATCTAACTGTATATGTATTTTGAATGGTATTAAGGGAGATAACTCGTTTTGGTATATCGGCGTGTGACATGACAGAGTTACGTTATCACGTGATTGTAATGGCATATCATAGCGATATATAGAACATGCATGAATGCACTCGCGAATATGAAAACCATCAACATCGTCCTGGGCGCTATTTAGCATTTATGACTGAAAAAATCGTTCAAAATCCTAATCACACATATACACTCCTGAACAAACGAAATATTTAAGGATATATCTTACAGCAGGCACTGCCCAAACAAACCTGGACTCGATTATGAGTTTCGGACACATGGTTGATAAAATCGGCTATGAAAGGTAATTTGATGTTAGGTGCGCACACACCTATAACGTTCACGAATAGCTTACTGACCAACAAAAAGCCCGAAAGCGACACAGACGATTGAATTATCTGTTTTGTAAAAAAGTATTTACAAATAGTTGATTTTTTAAAATTCTGTTTCAAATAGTACTGCTTGTACAATGCATTGACGTAAAAATACTCATTCTTTCTTTTACCCCTACGCGTGCGTTCCAGGTGAGTAATTATGGTATATATATCATAAAAACTCTTATTATTGTAGACGTGAACAGTAGCCTAATGCAAACGTGGTTGGCTTTGGAAACTCCATAGCTGACATTTACGGTTCGCTCCTCATAGCAGGCAAATGCCTGGTGATAACATTGTGATGTTGTTTTTTTCTATTAATTGGGGGGGGGGGGAGGTGAAGACCCCTCTGTGTCGAAATTCAAGTTACGAACTAAAACGCAGTCATGTTATCATCCGGGTAGTTCAGAATGAACTATCGGCCAGGGTCAAATCGAGATTAAAATCTCAGCGATAGAAAAATACTCTGATTATAACCAACAGAGGAAAAATACTCTCAAAGAAAGAACCCTAGGCCTAATAGAGGGCCAAAATGAATGATAAACGCTCATGGTTATTATTTTTTTTGAAAAATATATTTAATTTTGTAATTAAAGGTATATAATTATATATAAAATGAATTCTGAAATATTAACCGTATTATAAATGAAATAAATAAATTGAAAAATCAAAAAATTCAACTATCGGAGGGATTGGATTCTGATCAAATATTATCCGACTTTGAGGACATAAATTTTGCAGAAATAAATAATAAATACACGCTTTCGAAAAAATGTTCTCTGACAAAACGAATTCAGAATTTAATTCGTCAGATTTTAGTTTATTGTGAAGATGTTAGCGTGTTTGTACCATTATGTAGTATCGTAGAAAGGGTACGGAGTGATTTGGGGCGAGAATATGAACTTAAAAAAATAATTAATTCCAAGGCGAAACAGATAAAAAATCTAATTGAGCAGACTGAGAATACCCCCCTAGAGAGCCTCTCTCTTTTATAACAGTACAGGTAAAGCAGTGATGAGCCCCCCACCCCCCATAGGTATCTAGGTGGGTTTAGTCACAAACAATAGGGGTGAAATTCTATACTATGAATGACATACCAAAGAATTGTAAATAAAGTAAATATTTTTTTTATTTATTATTATTGAAATATAGTTTTTTTTGACTGATTTGGATAGTTTTCTGAGGGTAAAAACCCCAGGAATTCATTTAGAGAAAATCGATTTTTCATGTTGAAATTGCAAGGAATTTCCATTTTTCAATAAAATCATACAGATTTCAACGGATTTTCATCAAAAATGGCTAAAGAAAGGAATAAAAAAAGTCAGTCGGTGAAAACCCAAGGAATCCATTTAGAGAAAATCGATTTTGAAATTGCTTTGAAAATCTTTAAATCTTTGATTGTAAATTGCAAGCAATTTAACAATAGCGCTTGTTTTCAATAATGACCAATGAAGCATTAACCACGAGATCAGCAAGAAAAAGATTGAGTGTTATTAAAAAGTTTATTCCAATTCGTGACTCGCTACTTGAAAAATTACAGCAGCGACAACTCCTCCAAACCGATTTTTCGCTGGGGTCAGAGGAGTTATTTAGGCCGATAATTAGCGCCACCGAGGGTGTAAAATTAGCCACTGAACGAGCTGTATACGGAGATATCCCTAAGGAGGGGAGGAGAACAGTGAGACCTCTTCTTGGTGAACTTGAAAAAATAGCAATGGAAACTGAACAAACAAAGCAAGCTGTACAAAAACTTCGCGGTGATATGGAAATACAACAAGGTGATATTGATGTTAGTAAACCATCTGAATCAAAACATTTAGCGGAAATATTTACCAATAGCGCTAAAAGACAAATTCTCAATATGAATGAGGACGATTTAGGTGAATTTGCTGCTAACAACTATAATTCACAAAAGGAGTTTTTCACGGACGAGTATAAGGATGATACAATGTCACTCGACAAATGGGGTGATATGTTGTATACAATAAATACTGGGAATTCAGATAAAAGGGTGAAGGAATATTGAAAATTCAAAAGAGATTTTAATTACTATACAAAACAACTAGAAAGGGAAGGAAGGGGATTTTCTAAATCAAAATGAGATTCCAGTTCGACTTCCAGAGACTCTCTGGGGGGTGGTCGAAACGTCAATTGTCCTGGTAATGTTCTCAGCGATATAGCACGATTAGAAGTACTCGTATCATGGAAACGGGCTGGAAATAACTCACCGGAAATAATCAATGAAGCAGCTGATATCTGTATGCGGTTATTTCGCGGTGGTATCATGAATATTGTAACATATCGAGATTTCATTGACGAGTTAGCGGAGGATTTTCACCACGTTGGTGGTTATCTCAGTGATTAATCACCGTGATTGAAAGTCGTAGAACAATTCAACGCTAGTGTTTTTTATCAGATGATCATACACTACAACCATGATAAACCCGTTAACGTCTACGTGGTAAACTCACGATTGCCAGAATACCGCGCATACTATGAAGATGGGCTCGGTGATACCATTCTGGGATTATTTGCAAGAATGGCTCCAAAAGTGGCTCCGATAGCAAAACAATCATCAATGAAAGCCATTGATGTTATCAAAGATAAGGGTATTAGCGCCGTTGGTGATCTTGCCGGGAAGGCATTTTCATTCGCGAAAGATAAAATAACATCATTAGTTCGACGGAGAGAACCTAAAGTATTTTCAAAACCACAAATACCATCACCGTTGCCATCTACTGCAGTGATGCCTGCGCGGGTTAGTAAAATAATAAATAACGCAGTAGATGAAAAACTAGCGTCGATGATTTCATCATCGGTGACTAACGCCCAAGATGACATAACCGCAAATACCATAGCGGGAAGTGGTTTAAACAAACGTCAACGACGTCGGTGAAATTAAAAATCGAAGATTTTCCAAGCAGAACTGATAAATTATTGTATAAAAAAAATATTCTGTATTTTTTTATATTTTTGGGTGTTTTTCACTGATTTCTGACTAGTAAAGTAGTCGATTTTCAATGTTAATTTCCATTGGAAATTCTTCGAATTTCAAAAAAATTCTTAGAATATTTGTAAAATAATTTTCGCCTACAATTTAGACAGGCGGTTATATAATAAAAAATGTTCAAACGGATACCTGATAGTGCATTTGACATGGATGCCCCAGTACTTAAAGATGATTCTGTTCGCGATTATCGCAGTGCAACCTGATCTTAGATCACGAATTGAACTTCAAGTTCATGATACAAGTAAATACTTTCTACCATGCGAAGCTTTTACTGAAGTCGAAGGTGAACTTCTACAAGCAGATGATACACCATACGCAGATAACCAAACTGTACGAGTTGGTTTTGTCAATAATGGTATCATGGCGTTATTTGAAAGTGCAAGATATCTCATTGATGGAAGAGAGATTGAATCTATTGAACGTGAGGTTGATATTGCCACGGGGATGATCTGGTTAGCAAGATATTCTGATGACTATACTAGATCGGCTGGTCAGTCTATGATGTTCGTGAAGGATATTACTGATAACGCTGAACACGTCCAGTATTCTAGAGTAAAAGCCACACGAGCTACTGCAGTTGATCCAGCACCAGCCGGGTATGTAAGACCAGCTGATAATTTTGATGTCATTGATAATATTACTAATTACAACCTAGGATTTGCAACACGAGTAGCAACGTTGCAAGGACAACGTCGACAGTTTTCATGTGCTATTCCACTGCATCATATATTTGGATTTTGAAGAAACGTCAGAAAAGTTATTTATGGAACAAAGCATACAATAGCGTTAGTACGAAAGGGTACTGACGATAATACAATCTGGCGCGGTGCTGGCGTTGCCGGCGGTAAAGTCGTTTTATCAAAAATATCACTTTGGATGCCAGTGTTGACTCCGTCGCTGACAACAGAAGATCGATTGTTATCGTTTATGGATCAAGGGGGAAAATCGTTGCTGAGTTGGTTATCGGTGTCCACAGATACCATGGATTCTAATATCGACGGTATATTTACATGGCACTTGGCAGCACGACAGGGTATTTCAGCTCCACGTCATATATTTATTGCGCTACAAGATACTGCACGATTAAATTATCAAGAACGTTCCCATATGATATTTGATCGATTAGGTGTTAATGAAGTCTCGCTGAGAATAAACGGACAGCAAGAACCATCCGAGGATATACAACTTGATTATGGAAACAATCATATTGCACGCGAGTATCATCGGTTGTTGTCGTATATGGGACGCGATCAAAATGTCGAGACTGGTCTACAAATATCTCAGTTGGATTTTAAAAATCTATATCCGATTTATTACTTTTCGCTGGAACATCTTGATTTAACACGACAATCCGTCGTTGATATACACTTCCGTGCTCGTGTAACCCGCCCTGGTGCTATTGCTAATTATAGAGTAGTTGCTATCATTCTCAGTGATAAATCAATGCTACATGAAGGTGTCGGTGGACGAATGAGAATGGTAGATGCACCGGTGGAGAATCTGTGATTGAAAACTCTATAACAATTAGATCAATCTGTGTTTGTATAATGTCGTATAGTAATATCAATGTTACGTTGACACCTGGTCAGTTAAAAAAATTACAATCCGAAGCAGCTAAGCGATGTGGAATCACAATAACGCTAAAACCTAATCAAATGAATGGCGGGGCAAATAAATTGTCGCTGACAACTCGTCAAGTGAAACATTTTAATGATGCATTTGTAGCAAAAAAAGGTATCCAGGTTACTATTTCTGCTGCCGCGATTAAAAACATGATAAAAACCGGTGGTATATTCCCGCTGTTAGGGTTGATTCCAGGTTTGATTGCCGCAGCGTCCCCAGCGGTAGCTAAAGCGGCAGCGTTAGGGGCCCTTGGTACCGCGGCAGGAATGGCACTAAAGAAAGCAACGGGAAAGGGGTATAAAAAAAGGGAAAGGGTCTAAGACTACCAGGAACTCCACACACGTGGTACAAGGGATCGGGTTTAAGAATCCCAGGAACGGTTTACTAATTCCCATGTCTAATTTTGGTTTACTCGATGCTGCTAGCAAACTAGCAATAAAAAACTTTAGAGGTGTTTTTATGAAAGATCAGTTACCGGCACAACCCAATGATGTTGAAACCGGTATTATTAATCTAGATAACAGTACCGTACCTGGAACCCACTGGGTTGCATACGCGATTGATATACGTGGGATTATTTATTTTGACTCATATGGATTAGCGCCTCCGAAGGAATTTATGCGATATATCCTTGATAAATCAAGAAAATTTCCAGTTTGGTATTCCACGTTACCAACAGAAAAAATGACCAACACACCAATATGTTGCAATGAAGTATTAAATGTACTTGATGCTATTTCACGGGAATCAAAACCACCACATGTGGTCGTGAATGAGTATACTAGCGGTCGCTGGAAATCCCCTAGGTGAAATCTTTTGGATTTAGAGACGGAGAAAGGATTTTAAATAACATGATTGATATTTGGGGACGACCTTTATCAACGCTGAAGAAACCCGAACCCGATGGAGTTGAAATCGTAGGTGTAAAAAAACTAATCGAAGATGAAATAGCTGAAACGTTGAACTTAGCAAGTCTTGATCCCGATGAAATAGTTATATTTGGCGATCGTCAGGGTAAATTGAAAACTAGTAATGTTTCTCTTGATGATATTTTAGTTAAACGACGAGACGCAACAGAGAATACTATCGCGTTGTTTTCCGATCAGGGTAAACTCAAACCGGGTGTAACTATTTCAACAATTACAGATAAAATTTTATCACTCGATAACAATTACGTATCTGTTACGAATTCATTAAAAACATATGATGATCATATAATTAAATTTAACCAACTCATTGACGGCATCGATAACTTATTTGGCGTTCCACGTGTGACCACACCAAAACTCACCTCGATAAAGGATTTTATGCTGGAGCTAGCAACACTTCAATCGGAATATGAAAAACACGTGAAACAGTTGTCAATGTTTCGTAAAAGCATCATAGATAAATTTATTGGAACCGCATTCGATAAGATTGAAATAACCCTTCCCGAGATTAAAAAATCCATCGATGAACTAAAAACATTCAACGATGCAATGAAAGATGATGCAGCGAGGATGATAAGCTTCATTGAAAAAACAAAAATTCCTCATAAGAGCACCAACAATATCGTATACACAATTCAACACGGATCATTTGCGTGGACTAACAACACACATAACATTTTACACGTAACTGCAGCCGTCAAGGGTATTTATCGATTAACAATAGTATCACCAATTCAATTCAATATATCATCGAGTAGTTCATCTGGAGTTAATAATACGATATCAACGATCATCGACAAGGATATATCTGAACAGTTCACGATAACGACCGCAGATAGAAATTTAGTCAGGGTTTCAGTAACGTGGTACGTGGAATTCGTAGTGGATTTAAGTAAACAATTAAATTGAACTGCTATCGTAATTTAAAAAACTAGCAGGTTTAAAATAAAATGACGACACCGATGATTTCATCATTTCAATATCGCTATGATCAGGTGAAAGAATTTCAAACTAAACTCGGCGCGCTTTCTGAGGAGTATCAAATGAAAATAAAAAAATACCGACGAAGAATCACTGCGGTTGATATTACCGTGTACTCGGTGTCAGGGGTAATCACTGCTGCTGGAAAAATACTATCTTCGGTTACAATGGTCGCCCCCGTCGTAGTTCCAATTTGTATTTCTGCGGTGGTTTCAATCGCGGGTATATTAACCGGGGTCACAAAAAATTATCATCGTGTAGCCAGAGTAAACTGCACAATTATGTAATTAAATTTCATGTTGCATCTGCCGCATACTCACAATTATCATCAATGTACGAGTCAACGATGTTAAAATTAGAGCAGGATAATAATAATAATAATGTCACAAGAACTGCTTCAACAAATAGTAGAAAATACAACACCAGTAAAAACAAGCATGATATCAATAACTTCAACGCGTCCCGAATTCAGCGTAAATTTCCCGACTCCAATCCCCGTGAAGGAAATCGCGCTAGCAAAACTACCGGTGTATCACAGTTGGCCTAATATCAGATCGGTAGCATTTGGTGGTCAACAACCGAATAATTATTTAGTGTTTGCGTGGAAAAATCGTGAAGACGGAACTCCAGACTGTAACGTTGTCTCGTTGCCAACAGGGTCATACCAAATTGAACAAATCAATGCTGAATTTCAACGCAGAATAAAATCTATCACCGGAAAAGAATCGAAAATTGCTATAACGGTTCATGAGCCGACGCTATCATCTGCGATCGAGATAAACTCGCCAAGTTATGTAGTAGATATTTATCAAAGTTCAATCAGATCAGTGTTAGGATGGCTTGAAATACCACCTCAGACAGCTTATCAAATACCCCAACCCAAAAAATCTGATCATGTCACAGACGAAAAATCATATCATGAAATCAACCCATCATATCGAAATGATTTTTCAGATATAAAAAATGCAAAAGTAACCGATAGATTTATATTTACCGAAAATAATGCCATGCAGTGGGATTTTATTTTTGAGAAAACCCTTGATTCATTCGTTACCATTGCATTTACGCTAAAATACCTTATTTATTACTTTAGTGAGATCAGTCAATTACATAAAACACAACTAGAACGACTACAACGGAGCTTCCAAGAGTATCTCTCTGATATAACAAAACCAAGTGATGAGATCATAAAACACATTAGAATATTAAATCAACTTGTATCCGATATGGAATATATCAACAAACGAACAATTCAAGCAATAATTGATTACAGCAACGGGGACAAAGAAAAATTCCTAACTGGTTACAATATAACAGAGGTCGATTTACCCGATTTCAAGTTTCCTGGGTATAACGCAAATGAACTAAAAAAATCTGTTAATGATCTTATTCAAGAAAACTTTTCTCTGACACTCGTAAAATGGAAAAAAATACCACAATCACAAAAAACAATTATCCTTAAATATAATAATGACCCAGACGGTGGTGGTGGGCATATCGCGCCGCTCAACGTAAATATATCCTCGGTGATTGCGCTAAATTTAGTATGTGATGTTATCGAAGGATGCTATCAAATAAATCTCGAGCGATCAAATCAAGCTCAGCAGGGATATATTTTATACTCATTTGCCCCAACAGCTCCTCCAGGATTTCTAATAATTGAGGATCCAACTAATCCAGTCTATATGCGGTGTCATAATGATTCATTAACGAGAATAAATTTCAAACTCACTGATCAGTCCAATAATCTAATTGATTTACGAGGCGAGGTCTTACAAATTAGTCTGTTTGTAAAGTCCTAAGGATTTTCATCGTAGTGATTTTCATTGTTAATTCCATAGCAGCAGAGGGGGGGGGGCTTGATAGAATATTTAGTTAAACCCATAGCAGCAGAGGAGGTGAACGCCAACGATAATGGCGTCGTTTTGTTTTACCCAATGGACCCTACGAGGTTACCAAATCGACCTTTTTATTAAATATTTACTAGGAAGCCTCAATTTGTCAAATAGATCTTTCTAGTAAATATTAAAGAGAAGGAAGCCTCGTTGACGCCTAAAAAGTTGGTCTGTTCACCTACTCTGCTGCTGATGAAGACCATTCTATAACATTATTACAGTCACTAACTGACATTAAATATACAACACTCCGCTAATCTAATGATAGATTCTGACAGCCTCACCTATGTGTATACACCAGCTAGATACTTACACTCTTCTTCGGATAATCGTATACTCATTGTTTCCACGGTGAAGACAAAGTCATATGGACAACATTCGTTTACATACCAGGGCCCGGTGACGTGGAACAAATTGCCCATTGAAATTAGACACAAAGACACAGTGGTCCCTTTTAAGAGTGCTCTTAACACTCACCTGTTTCGACTGCAGAGACCAACTTAGAGACCTAATCGTGTTTTGTATCTTTTATGTTTTCAGCATGTTTTTATGTTTTCCAATGTCATTGCTTTTGTCATTTGTGTTTCTTTAGTGTAGTCATATCATTATTGATGTTGTAAAGCGCTTTGACAATCAAAAGATTAAGCGCAATACAAAGTCTTCATTAATATTATTATTATTAATCGTTCTCTGCTAATCGTTTTCTGCTAATCATTCTGTTAATCACCCTGTTGATCAATATGTTAATCATTCACTGTTAATCATTCTGTTAATCACTCTGTTTATCAATTTGTTAATCGTTCTCAGCTAATCATTATGTTAATCACCCTGTTTATCAATATGTTAATCATTCTCTATTAATCATTCTGTTAATCACCCTGTTTATCAATATGTTGATCATTCTCTGTTAATCATTCTGTTAATCACCCTGCTGATCAGTCTGTAATTGTTCTCTGTTAATTATTTTCTGTTAATCACTCTCTTCTAATCCTTAGGTCGGTTCTATGTTGATCATTCTTTTAACCGTTCTTTGTTCTAATTCTAAATACTCTGAGCAATAGTGTCGTATACATTTGATGAGATGTGATTGATGCACGAGTCTCATGATTCATTCGTGTAAATAAAAACTAAAATAATTCGAAATAAACAAACAGAGACAGAAAATTATAAAATATGCCAAGTGAGCTAATGAAGGAACCTTTAAAATCAGTAGGCTCAGATGTGAAACTGGTCTCATGTAAAACGTAAAGCATAACAGCTGAGTGACATGGCAACAGAACGAATTGAAACATTTTTAAAAGTCAGAAGTTCCTGAGCACAAAATTAGGTTGTCAAGTGTATATAATAAATGTTGTGATACAGTGATATTCTGTATACAGCGATGTGGGTATTTTGTGAACAATTGTAGTTAATGTTAACAATGGAAAAATACATACAAATGCGATAAAGTTACATTCCATATTGATCTATTTGTGGATGTAATACTACAAAAGTGTGACACACATTCACTCACATACACACGCATTCTACTAATAATTGAGAATAAGGCGGATAAAGCGAAGGTTTAACTAAAATCCCAAACCAACCATCATACATGAACTAAGACAGGGAGATACATATCTATTAATATGAAAGTTATATGTTAATACAATGGAACTATTGACGCTAAAAATGGATCGCAGTTTTGTCTAGGAATAAAACAGATTTATAAAAATGCATCAAATGAAATATTTGTTTGCAAAGATGATTTTATTTTCTTCCTGAAAACCAGAACAAATTATAAGAAAACAAACTGTACATTAATAACGTCACAAACTTGACGAACATAATGCCTGATGTGGGTTTTGTTGTATTATAAACCTAAAATTAGACATCATCTCCATTTAAGACATCTAGTAATGATGTATTATGGTATTTGAACAATAATCATTTCTCGGACAACGTTTGAACGTGACACTAGCACGTTTTTCTAATTTTGTCTGATCACTAATTGCCATTACATTTTCAACTATTGGCCCTTAATTATCTTTAAAGTGGTGTCCTTTTATAACCTGATTTGATAAAATTGTGGATGAGAAATTTCACGTTATGTCTGACATTGTATTGGTCATAATCTTTTAACTAAACGGTCAAGATACCCAACCTTCTGCCGAATCTTTGAGTGACGTCAGGTAGCTGGATAATGTAGGCCAAAATAATCATGATATTGTTTACAAAAAAAGTGAATAAAACAAATATAAACAGATAAAAACAGTGCGATTAATTTGGGTGTTGAGATTGTAGTTATGCAGTGCTAAACTAATGAAAAATAGGCAACATCTACTCATATCAAATGTGTGCAATTTCAGTACGTTTGTGACGTATTGAATGAAGCATACAGAAATGTAAACTCAGATGTAGGAATACATATGAGTAATGTTCCTTTGCCCTTAAATAATACTTTCCATAAAAATTGTTTTCATTTGAGTAAACTGAAATGTATTGATGTTTCCCATTTCAATTTTTCTTTAGTAAAACTTCTTTTTCCAGATTAAACGGCAATGTCTCTCTTTTAAAATGCATAGGTATCAAATGTTGTGATCTCTTCAAGTTGTACTGCAAATTTATCCTAAGACAAATGTATAATACATTCATTCACATTATTTCCTCCTGTTGTACATTTTTACATATCTTGACATCATGCTTGATGCTCACTGTTAGAATATATTATTATCATTATAATAAAGTATAAATATTCATCGTTCCTTAAACATTGCGGAATATTTCTTTTGATGCTTGTAAACAAAACATTCATATTTTAACATTTTTCATGCATTAACCAGAAAGTCACATCTTTAAATAATTATATTATTTTACTGAAAGTTTCTTCCCGCGTTAGACATTACTAGACACAATCGACAAGAAAATGGAATGCAACTATAAATATTAAACAATTCGCGGTAACTCTAGCAGGATTCACTGATTTTGTTATTGTATTTCATATGTTCGTAGACACATCGCATTCTTGACATAAATAATAACTGCTTAACATACGTATGTATGCTTAATTTAGGTACAATAGCTGTTTCTAAAAGTTGGATTTTTCTGTATACAACTAGGCCAAGCTCTTAAAGGCATTATGATGATACCTATATTCAATTAAATTCCATCCAGTACACAAATTCAATTACATTTTATCTAAAACGTCAATACAATTCAACCTATCTAGTCCATAAATTCAGTTGAATTATGACTAGTGTGGTTTTCTATATGTCAGGTATAAATCATTTAATACAATCAATTTAAATTCCTAATATTTCTTAATTTTCAGAAATATATTGTAGTCATTATTTAATTTTTTCATGATGACAATTGAGAAAATTGCTTTCAAATAATTATCCTTTTCTAGATATGTCATGTATCATACCAAAATACCTTTGGAATTCCTGGCTTATATGACCTCTCATGCCTGCCAAGATCGGTGAGCACTTCTAACATGTAACATTAGCAAGAAAATGTTTTGAACAACCTTACAAGCAAAGTTAGTCTAAGTTTTGTAAAGAATATTGTAATATAGCTTTCTGCAGTGGTTTAAAATATTTCTAATGTGCATTTTAATAACGTGTTTTTGCTCTCTATGACCGGAACATGCGTTCAGATAATATTTAATAATTATTAAAAATATCGCAGTTGATTATAAATATAGTTGGTCAATATATTTATTATTGAAATATCAATATTTGTATTTTCGGATTTTCTGTTGCAAATAATTATTGTCTACACATGCAGTAATATACTATTGAAACCATAATACATTTATTTTCTTTAATGACCTGTTTATTACGTGTATATACAGCAATGTCCATCTCGACCGAAATTCTGGACCGGATATGGAACCTTTTTCGCTGGATGCTGTGAAAACGGAGACGTTTGTGTATTACATATGCCAGAATTATTTCGTAAGTTTCTGGCCGCTGCCCTCCCTCTAGTAGAGAGATATTGAGATAAGTGTACCAGCAAAAAAATAAAGAAATTATTAAACAAAATTAGACCAGACTAAATAAGACACTCATTTGTTTGTTTCCGAAAATACCGTATTTAAATTTGATCAAATATTCACACATCTTGTGTGGCAAAATATAAATGCTTCTACACGAGAGCTCTGTGTCAGATGGCAAGACAGAGTGATGAACATAGAAGTGCTGGATATAGCAGACTTAACCAGTATCGAAGCGACGGTCATAATAGCCCAACTCCAGTGGACAGGTCATGTCATACGTATGGAGGAGTCTTGAATGCCACGTCAGATTTTGTTTGTATCTAGTGAACATAGAAAATTTGGTCGCCAAAGAAAATATTTAAAAGACTCTATCAACCGCAGCCTGAGATGCTGCTCGATATCTGTGACAAACGTGGAGTCCTGCGCTAAGGACAGAACTGGCCGGCGTGCAGTTGTCAGTAAGAGGTGCACGAAAATCGCCGACGCCAAGGAAAGCAGGAAGGCCTCAACATCAAGAACCAATCAATGCCTCCAGTCGACACATTAGTCCAGGACATGCTTATCTCGTATCGGACTCATCAGCCACACGAGGATCCATCAGCTAAGAGCAACGCAGGAGTGACATACTCTAGCCACGATGGTCAACCAGCATGTGAATGACCACGATTTGTCTGGACTAGTCATTATAATTAATATATCATGCACTTTGTTCAGATTATACACGAATATCAATGTAAAGTTATTAATCGCAAGAAGACACGAAAACAATTCCTGAAGTATAATTATATTGCTCCAGAATTGAGAGAACTCTTTTCATTTAACTAAATAGATTGATCCATACGTTCTTTTTGTCTCTTGTCTTGCATCCTTCAACAATAGTCGTGTTTATTAATATATGAGGAATGTTATTGTATTCTTCAGTGAACCTTGTGCAAGTTTCTGACACTTAAGTGTGGATAAAATCTTTCCACATATATTGTCTATTAGGTTATGTCAAACCTTTCTATTACCGATTCCTTTCATCTGAATAAGTTGAAAAGCTTGCTGCAAGTTTTGGCCGCATCTCAGACAATACCAATTTTAGGTTTTTATAGACGCAAAGGGAAGGGGGACATGGAAAATAGTTTCTAATATTAACATAATATTTCTCAAAACTAAATAGTAATTTTATATGAATACCGATTTAGAGCTTGCACAGTTAATTTGACAGAATGCGGTCTTTCTGTGATCAGGAAGGATAATATTTTAATGGGATACGTATACTAAGCTTTATTGTTTTAAAATGATTGCTAATGATGTATTTCTTACGTATCCCTTTTATGAGCTCTGTGTTGTGTTGTGTAATTGTGATTTAGCTTCCTGATTCATAGTTTGCCCATGTAAATTTCTTCCTGTTTAATCTGTATACAGTGTCTTCTATTTTAATCTACAATATTTGTTTCCAATTGATTGTATATGTGTATTATGAAATAAGGCGGAAGTTATAGTCCAACAGTAAAATCTGTTTTCTTTTAAAAACTTTCTCTGTGCGACAGAATCGCCTAAGTGACAACAATACATGGCAGACTTGAACTATAGTGTTTTTCATATATGTATATAGAGCACGGAAATTCTTAGATAATTGCCAAACTTAACTGAACATATGTTTACGAATCATGACACTATTGGAGTAACAATAATTTTTCTTTCAGCTCCAAAAGTTACACACCTTGATCCGCCGCGAATATACGGAAGCACGTTACTGGAACTTCACAGTACCGCATACCTGTCTTGTTATGGCAATTCATCCATGACTGTCAATCACACCTGGCTATATAATGGGGTGAGAATCTTAAACAATAGCAACAAAACAAACACAATATCCAATATTCGATGGGGAAAAAAGGCAACAGAAGGTTTTGGTAAGAAACCAAGAGCCTCAGTAATAATAAAGTGCTTAACAGTGATTGGTTCATTGTAAAAAACGCACACTGTATGGTTTTTGACTTTCAGTATGTGTGTGTGGGTTATATAATTAAGACCAATTCGAATACTTCCAACGACTACCTGCTCCCAACGGATGGTTCTGTAAGACGGAGTCCATACTCCTAGGATGGACTTGCCGGCATGAAATTTTGTATTCACTGCATCATTCCAAGATGTCAGCCACTTCAGACATAAAGACTCTTGATACGAGGTTTGCAATTAGTATGCTGTATTTTGAATGTGATGGTTTTTGAGATTGGGCCGTTTTAGCAAGGCGATCTTCTTTTCATTACCTATAATACCAATATGGCTAGGTAACCATCAGTATACTATATTGTGGGAGGTATTTAGCTCTGTATTACTGACGAGAATATTGGTTAATAATGGGTTCTTGAATTTTCTATTGTGAAGTGACTGAGGTACTGATAGTAAGTCGGAGAAGAAGATGCTCTTTAAAATACGTTTGTTTCGGATATATTGCAGAGCAAGGTCTATTGCTCTGATTTCGGCTGTAAAAAAAAATCGATATACCCTTTGGTCAGCGAACTTGTGTGTTTTCCAATAACTAAGGGTGCATCAGCCGTTTCCGCATCCTTTGACATCGCAGCATAAAGTCTTGCGTAGTTTTCAAATTCGGAGAGGAGTTTATGATAAGAGTTGTGGAAGATGGAATGTTTTGTCTCAGATTTTGTTCCATCGTTTAGCCTAAAATGTACTTTTAGTTGTTTAAATAACCAGAGAGGTGTTTCGGGATTCGGACGATTTCTGAATTTTAGAAAGATTAATATTTGTAGTCTCAAGGCAGGATGACATTCTAATGCCAAAATAAATGTACGGTTTTTATTTGTATTAGGTTGTATTTTGGTTGCAAAATCCAGGTTTAGAGGGCTCGATCTTAATTTGAGAACATGCTCTGAGGATCGCAATTTGTTACGATGTGATAAAGTTGCTTTGTTCGCTTCAGCGAGAAGGCTTTTACATGGATATTCCTAAATGCCAGCAGAGTGAGTTTTATTGTTTGAAGATGAATTGGGTCAAGCATGTTCAAATGCGACTTCCTGGCTGAACCATAAACAACGCAACCATAGTCCAATTTGGAGCGAATACACGTTCTACATAAACTGAGGATGACTCTTTTATCAGAAACTCGATCAGTGGGTGCTACCCCTTTAAGTAGATTAAGATATTTCAAGCATTTAGCTTTAAAGTTCTTAAGGCGTGGAATAAAAGGCAGTTTTCTGTCTTTTTGTCTTCGTAACTGACAGAAACGCATACATATCGTTTTTGATTTTGAGAATTACAAACCGTTACTACTGGCCCAATTTCGAATAATGTTCATACTTTGCTGTAGTTGTCTTTCACTTGTATGCATGTGCTCTGAAGGATAACGTTATAAAATCATCAACGTATCAGGAGCGATTCACACTGGGAGCCAAACACTTAGTGATGCTTGTGTAATTTGATGTTAAAAAGAGTCACAGATAAAACACTGCCCTAGGGCACACCCATCTCTTGCTGGTGCATATCAGAGAGGGTGGAGTCCTCTCATACCTTGAATTCTCTGAGAGAAGGTTTGATATGAAAGAGAGCAGACATCATTTTAGACACAAATGGAGCAGGTAATTTAGTATCCCGTACCTATATGTCCTATCATAGGCCTTATCTAAATGAAGAAAACTGCTAGTAAATGTTCCTTCTTAACGAATGCGTCGCGAATAAATGTTTCCAGTCTAACAAGATTATGTCTGGAGCTGTGGCCATTTCAAAGACCCCTTCGAAATGATATACTAAATTTCTAGTTTCCAAGTACCATAGAAGCCGAGAATCGATCATTCATTCCATTTCGCACACACATCTTGTCAGTGTAATTTGTCGATTGTTTGTAGAATCTGCTCTATTTTTAACTGGTTGAGGAACCTGTATTACTGTTGTTTCTTTCCAGTTCTGAAGTACATTACCAGTAATCCTTAAATCATTGAAGATATTCAAAAGAGATTATGAATGATGATTATGGAAGGTTTTGCAAAAACTGGTAATGTATTTTGTTTTTCTCAGCGGATGTATCATGGGACTTGTCTAAAACTTCCATACGCTCCTTTAGTGAGAACAGTTGGTTATAACTTTACGAGTGGATGGATGTGAATTTTAAACGTGAGTTTTCCTTTTGAGGGTTTATCTTCGGAATGCTTCCGAAAAGTTAGACAAGGAATGTTTCGAGAAACTGTCAGCAAGAATATTTGCTATGTCACGTTTAGAACCAAAAGTGATATTGATCAGTTTCAGATGTAGGAGAGAATAATGTTTTCTATTTCCATTTATTTTGCGGATGTCCCAAATATCTTAACAGAGGAACAAAAATTTATAGAAGTAATATATTTCTTCCATTATGATGGTATGCTTTCTTTGAACGTGCAGCAAGCTCTGACCAGGAGAATACGGTATTTACCTAAATATTCGGGCGTCAGACGATTGTTAAGTGTTGTCAATGCTTCTCGGTTTTTTGTCTAATGTCTTCCTTTCATTCTTTAAGTAATCCAATTTGTCTGGGTTCTTTTGCAGATGAGAACTTGTGAATGGATTCTTTTGCAATCTCGGTTAAACTAAAAGAAAAATGGTGAATAGGGTCATTAAATGGGTATCTTCATGGAGCTGTTTCTTCTGCATTCACGTTCTCATGGTCTCCAAACTAATTTTAGAGTTGATGGGGTCATCTGACCCCTCTCTTTTCCTTGAGAATTGTTTGTACTCCTTGGTGATTTTGGTGGTGAGATAATATTGAAAGATGTTTGAGCAGATGCCGTGTTTTTCTTTGCTTTGTAATCGGGGATGATATAGCATGATGGTAAGTCGGGTGGATCTGTCTGAGCTTGAGCGTCCTTTGTTGTTTCTGGATATATTTTCACTACAGTGCACAAGGCTGGGACGGAGAGGGATGAGCTCGCTTATATAAGCTATCTGGCCTCTGGATAGAGAATCGTGGAGGTGTACGAAACCCTCTGTATTCCCATCACCTGTTTTCAGGTATCCGAATCATTTGAATTAGCATCGTGCTTCTTTCCACAGTTGACGCAATGCGGAGTGGCACTGCACTCGGACGATGGGAAGGTTTTCCGCATTGGCCAAATACTTAGCTTCTTGGCTTCTCTTGCAACGTTTTTCGTGATGGTTGTATTTTCAACATTTGAAGCATGGAAGGGTATATATATATATATATATATATATATATATATATATATATATATATATATATATATATATATATATATATATATATATATATATATATATATATATATATATATATGTATATAAACTTTAACTTCTAAGAATAAAACTTTGACCCCTTTAGGTACTGTTCGTTTCATCAAGGTGAGAATAATAGTGTTCGTGTCATGTAGGCTGTTAATTCGTTTCAAACGAAATCTACGGACTGTAATGACAACTTCAGTTTTCATCCTCTCGATGTTTTCTTTGCTGCTAAGTCCAGCCAAAGTACGGCAACGAATGACGTCATTTGATGTGCTAAGGGTTATATGTGCCAAACAAGTTAATGGAATGTCATGAAAAGTGTTAATGTTTTTAATGCTCTCAGTATGTGATTTACGTTTGAACTTTACTATCAGATCACTTGTTTAATATTTTTAAAAACTCTTGGGTTTGTTGACTAATCCATGTATAGTCTTTGCAACTATAAATAGCGTAAGTGCGGCAAGTTTTTTAGTTTCATCTTTGGAATAGATGACCATGAAGCGAGGAATAGATTCAATGCCACATGGCTCATCCTCAGAGTCTGAAATAGTAATTCTTTTCTTGTGTTGGTTTTCTTTTGGATTTTCCATTTCTTTATTGTTATTGCGTCTACCTTATTCGCCCACCAGCCACGAAGTCCAACAAGGGGACCCTTTCCAAGTCTCAGGAATACACAGGTGGAATACTCAGTTGTTATGATTTCCTCCCGATTGATCCATTAAGCATCAGCCTTATTGAAAGTCTTCTGAGAATAGGAGAAATGATAAATAAAGGTTTAGACAGTATGATCAAAGGTGGTATCAGGATAGTAACCTGGAGAAAGGAAAGTGAGCGAATAAAATCAGACCTCCTAAAGCTTGGAGTGACCAGCGGATTAGTCGCGAACGGGATCGCTTGACCACCCGTCTAGGAAAAGTAGAGACCAAAGCAATATATTGCACTGGATAGCATCTGCTCAACTACCAGGATCCGTTCCTCTCCCGACACGGGATGCAAGCCACACCAAACAGGTTGCCTCTAACGTAATGATGACACGTCAGGCCAATTCTTCAACTCCGGACATAAATTAAATTATGTTGTTACTTGTAGTGTATTCTCGTTTTATTAAATCTTATACAGAATAAAGAAAAACTTAATATATAATTAAAAAGTTAATGCATTTGTATTGGAACATATGAACTCGTTCTCTCGGATGAACACTGCACTCCAAAAGGTCGTGCAGTATTAATCCGAAAAAAACCCAACATATTTTCCCATGTAAATGCAATAACCTATGACTATTGATACTACTAGTTCTGCTAATATTTATGTCTTTCAAGGATAAAAAACTAGTCGTATATTAATATATTTGTACAGAGCAATGCAAAGACTTACTGTACTCATTCATTCACTGCTTTCATTTTAACTCCATATCCTTTTTCATCGTATAACCGCACCTCCATCCTCAATAGCTCGTGGCAATAAGCTGAGACATAATTTGAAAACAACTAAGCCCACCAACATACAATCATACGTGTGTATATATAAGTAGTGTTTCACTCAGATGCAATGCCTGAAACTGGTGGTTATTACGTATTCTACTGCTGCTACGGTGGCCTAAGTATTCTGAACGGATGCGGGAAGTCACAAGTTCGAACCCCTTTAGAATCATACCAAAGACTATGAAACTTGTACCAGCAGCTGCCTCGCTAGGCGCTCAGCATTAAGAGGTTAGTGTTCGGACTGTTCGGTCTGGTGTCAGGATAGTGACTGGGTGAGACATTGTGCTACAAGTCTGCGGCATGATGCCTAATTGATAGACACCGCGATAAACTACCACACTATAGACAGGGTAGCGATGAGTTGAAAGGTTCTTGTAGCTACGTTAAAAATCGAAATTATATACACACATGCATACCGCAGCTGCTACCTGTTCAACTACTGCTGCTTCTAATGCAAATTTTGCCACCATCGTTATTATCATTCCAGGGTTCAACGCTTCCTTTACATGCTGTAGCTCGCGATAGTGCATCTGGAGGTGGAGTCTTGGAAATTAGAAATATAACGAGGTCAGAGGTCGGGAACTACACCTGTATCATAGCAAAAGATGGCGTTACAGCGAGTACTTCGGTGATGGTTTCTGTTATTGAAGGTATTGCCTAACCTGTTGCTGAAAGTTTATTTATCTTTCTTGTTTATGTTTTATTTAATTATTTATAGTTTTGTTGTTTCTTTCCTCTTTACAATTGTTTTGTTGGATGGACGTTACTTACAATGAACAACTGCTTACTCGTGAATCCTTTCAAACAAATCCAAATCTTTTTATTTAAATTGTAAGAACTTGCTTCAATCAACGTCATGTTGCCGTATTGCATTAACGTGCCGTTGGCCAGTTGTACAATCATCCATATATATTTGGTTTTCGCCAACTTCCCATATAATTAAAACTAGTGATAGTAGTGCGAGATATATGACTAGAAGTGAAATGCACATATCATATGACGCCATATGAAACATGATATTCTTGTAATGACAATGTTAATGAGTTTTCTTCTGGTTGATTAAACATAAGCGATCACAAGAAACGGATCTAACATTTTGTGCATATCTGTAAATTCTGTAGACTACTTTCGGTTCATAATCAGTTACCATCTCACCTTTGGTGAAACTTTGCCTATACCAACGCCTTAAACCATAACAATCATCCACACCTCACAGCCTTGATTTGCAATCCCAAATTTCAACTCCACATTAAACAATCGGCCTGTACAAACAATGCAATCACACAGTCCTCCCTGCACTCCAGCACTCACATAGCACATGGTGGGCTCTATATTAATAAATTAATGTATTTCTGGCTTAGACAATATGTTCCAACAACTGTTATTAAAGGTCATGGTCATATGACGAGCAGGTGAGATTACGAAAAGTGGGGGATATTTTGATTTTGAAAGATCGATATAAGTAGAAAGCCAGAACAACTGATAATAAGGCATGTACAGCTTGTAAGATATACGCTAAGAGAGAAAAACATTATAGCTTGATTAGGGGAAGAAATCACAGTGAGTAGTATAATTTCTTCTGATTAGTGAAACGACACGCAATGACATTTAACTGTACAACACTACACAGCATTAGTGTCGATAATCCTTGGCTATCCGATGGTAGGGTTAGGTATTTGTTTTTAGCTCTAATCACAAGGCCACTGGAGCGGTGAATTCTGGTCTTGTACTAAGAGGCAAATAAAGAAACTTGCTAGCGACCTGAAATATAATGCTTTATTGACTAAATCCGCTGAATATACAACTGAAATCAAGCGAAATGTTATCCTTATAGATTAAACAATCATGGACAATTTTATAGAACTGTAAATTGTTACCTACTCGCTCACAATGGTAGTGTAAAATCATTTGGACTTTATTTATTTAGTGAGTGCTTAAGTAAAGAATAAATGCCCACAAAATGATCATTTAATCCTATAATAAAACCCTTCTTAATAACTAAAGTAGCTGTTTCTTGTTCTTTTCGTTTCATCTGGACTTTTCAGTTATGTCTATCTGTATAAATACGTATTGTTCTACACGTGTCACTCTTTTGTGTTTGTCAATGCACGTGTTGCATTGTCCCCTTAGAATGGCCTTATTGTAGATCAACACGTAGGTACTTTCTTATTCTTCCTCTGCCCATTTCCAACATTGTTGACAATAAATGCAAAGTCTCTACATATATCATGTTTTTAATTGCTCTACGAAAATTCTAAATAGACATGAAATACTAAATTACCGAAAACGTTCCTTCGACAAGAGCAAATGTAAGGAATCTTGCAAGTTTCATGTCATTTTGTCAAACGTTATAGCGATCTAACGGATACGTTTATCAATTAGAATCACGATAAACAATGTGCGGATGCCTTATGGAAAGGATGTACTATTTGACGAAATCTCAACAGATGATATGTTTAACTTTCGTTTTAATTGTTTATGCGGAACGTTTTGGAAAATTTGAATTCCTAAAACCATATGCGATATTAATTAGTGGCACGCATTTGCTATGTTCTGTATGTAAAAGGGGCGTAAACGTGGTCTATATAGGTCACGCAGATGATTGTTTATAGCAAAAGAAACCCACAGCTGAACATTAAAAAATAAAATAAAAGAGTGAATAATGATCTTTTCAGAAAACAATTTTAATGTACCACATCACCAAGAACATTTATCCCACTCTTTCACCGTTAATTCCATGATAGCAATAGAGACAATGTATAATTTTACAGCTTAGTAAAAGAAATAACTATGGTTCAAAAAGCAAAATAAGCGGTCACCAACAAGACTAAATTTTTAATACGTCATGCCAAACTAATTCGTTCAGTACGTTGATATCACGTGACTGGCTGTTGCGGTATTTAAGATAAAATAGCTACATCAAAATTTGTATTTATCACATAATCGTCACACCTTGCATATTGTGTGTCCAATTTAAGAACTTGATATGATATGTTAACTTATCACTTTATGTGATTCTGACTGGTCTAAATAACCTCACAAAATTATTGCGTAATAATTTATTTGCTGGGTGGCTAAGACAGTTGGAATTGTGTTTATCCCTGCCATCTGGGAAATATCTTGTTTGTTTTACAATTAGTATCAACAATTCGGCGGCCAAGGAGAATTGCAGGGAATAAATTACATGTCGGAATATGGTCAATGTACCCTAGAGGTCAAGGTGTGTGTGTGACTGTAACGGGGGCCACACACTGAGAATGGCAACCTAACGTTTCTTATTATGTAATGCAATTCCGATAGATAGATAGATAGATAGATAGATAGATAGATAGATAGATAGATAGATAGATATATAGATAGATAGATAGATAGATAGATAGATAGATAGATAGATAGATAGATAGATAG
Organism: Unio pictorum; assembly: GCA_030141615.1. Classification (NCBI taxonomy): domain Eukaryota; kingdom Metazoa; phylum Mollusca; class Bivalvia; order Unionida; family Unionidae; genus Unio; species Unio pictorum. Next base: position 5,243,169 of record JARLTB010000149.1, on the reverse strand, counting down.
ATAGATAGATAGATAGATAGATAGATTTAAGTAATGCATTACAACGATTGTTGTTCCTAGTGATGTAAGTTAAACATACACACTTGAGCAACAACAATCAGATTTGTTTTTTCAGCAAACTCGCCCATTGGAGTTCTTACTTTTGACGCAAATCGCCCGATAACTAATGGAAAAATAGTACTGGTCCTCCATGATTCAGCATTGATTGATTGTCATTCACAGAGGAATGACGTCACCTTTGCGTGGCAATTTAATGGGGTAAGATGAATGATGTCACATATGTGTGTCAATTTAATAGGTGTGTACGTCATATTTTGCAATTTAATGGAATGATCCACCACCATGTGGTAATTTAATGGGGTAATTAGCTACTATTTTGGTCAGTTGTTGTGGTAATCACCAACATGTGGCAACTTAATCGGAGAAGCACCTGCTGGATAGCAGTTTAATCTGGTGAACGTCTACTACGTCCGAATTTAATTGAGATAATCAAACATATGTAATAATGTAATTTACTACTACTACTATTAGCAATAATAATAATAATAATAATAATAATAATAATAATAATAATAATAATAATAATAATAATCATACATTATTTTAATCATTAGTGTTATTCTTATGGTAGCTTGGCTTGTAAAACATACTAATACAATAAACAGAAAAGATCCATTACAGTATCCGCGGTATTTACATAGGGGCTTTCAAGTAAATTTGAATATATTGCATGCAGACTATATTTGAATTGCAATTCGTTTTCTTTTTTTAAAATTTACTACATCACTGGAGATGAAGAAAAAAGAACTCAGAACATAAGGGAAACAAGCTACACAATAATGAATGCATAACTAACTATACAGGCAAACCAAACTCGCAGAAAAGTCCATTTATTTAGCACTGGACACACTTTGCATATATTTCTATTTTACAAGATTGGAGCTAAAACCCAGCGGTACCAAAGATACGCAAATATTGTTTATAGAAAATTTTAAGTCAAAATCCTACGAATTTTTAAAACAATCAGCAGAAACAAATACATGAAGCTATCATTTAGACTTTTGGCCATTTAATGGGAATTAACAAATAAATGTTTCTATGTTTCTTTATTTTCCTTAGTAATCCGCATTTGAAGTGCATACATAAATGCAGAGTATAGGTAAATGTATGCATGTAAAAATTCCATTGATAAAATTCCAGTTTACATTTATACACTGCAATAATCTTAATTTACGTTTTCACATATTACATCAAAATATTGATACACTGCCATAAAGAGTTCTAATCCTTTCTCTAAGTCGTTAATTTTAAAATTTTCAAAATAATGAAGTTTCTTTCCACTGCAAATTTTAATCGATCCATTGTTTTGTATTCCTTCATCAAATATACATAATCTTTCTACTCATATGATGATGTTATATAATTATGCATATCATAACCACGTGTTGCGTCAAATTTGTCTAGTTTTCGAAGAAAGAAAAAGCCTCCAAAGTTAAATTCTTTACCATTCCAGAGTTCAGTTTTGCCACCAAATGTAAATGCGAGGAGTCAGGGGCTAAATATTGGTTTTATGACTGGAGCTAAGGTCGGCAATTACACTTGCATTGTATCTAAAAATGGTTTGGCGACGTCAGCTTCTGTTTGGGTGTCTGTTAAAGAAGGTAACTATAGAAATCAAGAGCTATATTATAATCCACAATAATAACACACGTTGTTAAATATATTTGATTGCAAGATATAATTTTGGCGGTGAGTCAGCATGACAAGCCATGTATATTTAATTACAGATACATGTAAATCTCGCTACAGAGTTATAATTAAAAGAAAATATTTGTGATATCACTGAAATTAATTAATTTTGATACCTTCCATGTTGACTGTAAATAGCTTACGTATTTGCGACGTAGGAACAAAGATTTACTCATATATAGATACAAACAAGGGATTATTACCAGTACGTATTTAGTTGATTAACGGTTTTTGCACGTGTCCACTATTTGTCAAAATAGATTTCACCATTATACATATATATACGTATTGTCACTATTAAACGTTTCGCACACAGCATTCTGCAATTTAAAAAAAAAATTTGAACTTTGCATTATATATATATGCATTATATATATATATATATATATATATATATATATATATATATATATATATATATATATATATATATATATATATGCGAATATTTTGTTGGTTTGAAGTTTATATCCTACCAAAGAAAAGATTTAGGAAAAGCAACAATACGAAAGTATTGTAAGTTGCAATCAGAAATAGATAAAGGTGTTTTAGTTATTTGTGTATTGTGCTGCATTGAACTATATGGTTCACAGAGCACTTTGCCTATCAATTACACATTTTTGGGAAAATGAAGTCGATTCTCGGTGGCGGAGAATATTGACATCCAATCCTTAAAAGAAACCAGACATGAATATAAATAAGTTTTCAAGGTAGCACAAAGAATAAATGTGTAAATCGGTGCTCTCAATAAATAGTGACAACCTAAAATATACAGGTCGAATAGGAGAAATAAATTTACAGCTAAAATAATACGGGGCTACTGTAAATGTAATCAGTGAAATTTTTTTGTCGTATTCAGACAAAAAGATATCCGTAAGAGATATTTTAAAAATATAATGCAATTAAAATGAACAAACAGGAATGTTTAAATATTTTATCCAAAAGCTCTGCTATATGCATCTTCTACCATCATCAATGAATATAAACATTTATGAACGGTAAGAAGATGTTGTTCCAATTGTAGCAAAAGATGTAAACTGCAGATCTAAATTATGAATACCAAATAACTAACAATTGTGTGTGTGTGTGTGTGTGTGTGTGTGTGTGTGTGTGTGTGTAATGTCTAAATGTAATTTCAGATAAGATATAGATACCAAAATATAAATCGATCTAAGCCAAAAGGTACCAGCCACTTTTATAGAAGAGACTTTTAAAAAGAGAAACATAGTATTAAATGACATTTATGAGTAAAATCAGAAAAAATAAAGGAAAATAATAAAGAAGTGATATTACTTGAAAATGACGTGTGCTTTTGGAGTTGAGAATATGATGCGAAGAAACTTAATATAACACGTTTTAATTCCTTTGGAGGCAACCAATACGAAAGACAAAATGCACAGGTGAGATGGAAAAGATAAGAAGATATCCGGGAACCTTCTGAAATCTTGTGTATTTAAAACAAATGGGAACTCCTCACGATCAAAATAAATCACCCATTATGTTTCGTTTGAAAATTAAGCTAACCAGTTCAGAATATAATAAAAGTGATGTAATAATGGACAGATGGCGTGACATTTTACGACATGTATTATTCCTACTTAAATGTTTTTAGATAACTACTCGGGTTGCAACATGTTTTGGGATGATGAAAACAAAATCAAGACTAACAATATAAATATTATATTTCTGCTCAGAATTTGCAGGTACTTATGAGTTTACCTTTTTTACTACTGGTGAAGGAAATATTTATTTATTTAACGATTCTGAGCAAGCCAAAACAAATTGAATTATTGGTGACTAAACACGTGCTAAAATACATTTGACAAATCTTTATTACAGAAACAAAGATTTTCAGATGCAAGAAACTACTTTTTAGTAAACGCGTATTATGAACTATATATTGGGAGAAGGGCATGAAGTCGACCATATGATACAAAGCAACAAACAAGACAATGATGTAAAGAATGTTGTTGATGTGTGGATTTTAACGCCAGTTTTCAGCACTAGATAGGTTATACATGGCGGCCAATATATGTTGGTTTAGTTAAATCATATTTGCAAACATTTGGAGGAAATGATAAAAATCTATGACACACAAAAACAATTTTTCATGATAACAAAAATATGGACTTGTATCTATTGATAAAATATGTCATGCCATACATGAAGATGGTAATACGTTCGAAACGTATAGAATATTCTTAGTTCATATTTCAGATAGGTATAGTACTCGTATTATTGATGAGGACAGAAGACATACACACTTTTAGTGATTGCTGTCCAAAAGACAAGATAATAAATATTATAAATAGATGTGAAAACAATACATGATACTCTATTAAAAAATTATACACACAAATTGAGATTGGAGAAGATACAAATTAGACTGTTGGTAAGAAAGAATGTAATATTACGTGTATAAACTATCAAACAGTGTTAGACGGATCGCACGTAAAATCACCAACTATCCTAAACGAAATAATTGTTATAATCCCTTGGAATTATAGATAAAAATAGTGAACTAGATATAATCTGGTCGTCTAGCTAAGGGCTACTGTTATATAAGAATGCCGATCAGAGCAATGTATAGTTCTACTCTATCAACAAAAGAATGTGTTTTATACGACTGACTGATTCATTATTGTGTTAATACCGCTGTCCCCCATGCTTAAGTATTTTGAGATATTTAAATTATCTTTGAAATTTTTAGGCATCTCTATAATAATCGATTTCTTACACATTCCTTTCACCTGTCTGCATTTGTCGCGAAAATCAGTGCCTCATTTGTAAATTCACATACAACAAAGATCACATTCGATGACACAACATTTAAATTTCAGTATGGGCTCAGTTTTTGTTCTCTTCTATCTGCACTGAGACGCGACCAGCCAAATAACTCCTGTATGCGTTCTCATCCTTAATAAAAACTACGAGGATGAACTCAATAGTTCATTATGTGTTTAGATTTTGATAAAAGTAACATTCTTTGCTGGTAAGAAAATCACTGGGGAACATGAGAAATTAAAGATACCTTTTAGGGACCGCAACAGGATGCAATAGCAGCTGACTCATTGAGTGAGTAATAGCGTAAGGTTAATTCATTGCTTGATTAGACTGCGTCACCTTATGTGCTGAACAAAACATTTTTTCAATTTTATATGTCACAACTTGTGCGACTGGAAGAAAACAATCTTACTATTTCATTATCGATATGCCCACCCACCCTAGGCCAAAGCAAAAGAAAGACAAGGTAAAAAATAAGTCATATTTTTTAAACGTTTAAGAATACAACACTTTTTTCTGATCTAGATACAAATGTTGTTTAGAAAAAGCTCATGTGTCGGAAGTGACCACTTCTCCAGCCCGCCCTTGGACAGCCCAACAACTCGATGTCGTATGCCACGTTACAGGGTACCCAGATCCCACTATCCGTTGGAGCTTTACGGATGTGAGTATGGTAGACTAACTTCCCTGTCGAAGTAATTAATGATTACTTATCACAGATCTTAGCGCATAAAATCTGCAAATAAATTCGAATTAGATGTGACATTGCTTTCATGGTTTTGAGGTAAACATCCGCGACGTTCGTTTGTATATTGTTTACTGCGTAGATATCAAATATATTCTTCTTGAACTTGCATACGTAAAAAAGTACAAAATAAATCGCACAGACATATATCTTTTATAAGTTTCGTTCGTAAATTTATGATGCTGCTTGTGCATTTTGTTCGGCATGCTTTTCTTTCTCGAAATTTTCTAAATATGTTAAAACAACAAAACAATGCTATGTGTCGCTTCGTATAGAAACAAATTATCTGACTATTCGATTTTGCATGGTAGTGACTTTGTTGCATTAAACATATTTCAGCCAATGGGAGAAAATTATATGCCACCAGGTTCATCTAACCTAACTCCCAACAAAGTTCACATTCAAAACTTCCAGCCTTCCCTTCACAGTGGTACATGGACATGTATGGCTAGGAACTCCTTGGGTGTTGACCAAAAGTCCATACAAATATAAACTGAATTTAAGACCTCAATGAAGGGACTACAGAACTGACAATATAAAATTAAAGCTCGTCTCACGGTTTGATACGGTTTACTTTCAAACATCCAAGAAATAATTTTTCGAACCGATGTCAAAATCATAGCAATTATCTTCAATGAAGGACTTTGTAAAACTTTGCATTCTGACCAATGAAATAACAAATCATGAAATTAAGAAATAAAGAAATTTTATACTGCATCTATGTTGTTTTATAGACTCTTATTCTGACATTCTTTTGTTAATATAAATAAAAGTCATATATTGAATAACAGTCCTTTGATCTGCACTGGTCCCAGAAAAGGACCACGTGAGTCAAGTATTGATTAAAATAAATGCAATACACTGACAGTGCAAAACTACTATCTAACTAATGATCTGCACCATAACTGTCATCAAGAAACTTTCCGACGAAACTTATCGATATCTTCGGTCTTATACAATGGTGGCCATGCAATTAACTTTTGTTAAAATAAGAGCTGGTCAAGTCGAATCGTCACAGTCGAGGTTTAGACGAATGCGTGTATCATCAATACGCATAGCTTTACTGTGACATGACAGCGCGCCACATTTAGTCCAGATCACCCCTTTACGTTCATTTCGTCCAAAAACGTATAGTACTTTAACAGTGATATTGCTTTATGCATCTCTCAGGGCGTCGAAATAATGACCTTTCAAAGGAATATGCATGTATACGGAACCAAATGAAATGAATATTTGCCACTTGAAGGTATGTAAAATCAAATTCTAAAAAGTTACACCCATTGCTAGACATCACTAAACTGATCGCCCTGGTGGCTTAGTGATTAAAGTGTCCACCTGAGCAGTGGTAAGTCGTGGGTTAGATCCCTGGCCGAGTTATACCAAAGACTGCCTCTCTTGGCTCTCGACATTAAAAGGTTAGTGCTGGGACTCATCGGCCTGGTGTCAGGATAATGTGGCTGGGTGGGACATGATGCTACATGTCTGGCATGATACCCCAGTGCTAGACGTCACTATAAACTGCCTCACAACAGATATCGTAGCGATGTGGCTGAATTTGCATTAAAACTTTGTTAAAATTTCAAATCACAGTTTAAACTGACACACCACATTGAAATGGCTGATTTTTTTTTAAAGCTACGTTAAATATCCAAATCACGAGCATATACCTTTTCAAACAGCACACATACGATCATTAGTTGATGACACGATTGCGGATTTTCAAGCAGATTCGCAAAGATACTGGTTCCATCTACTAGCAAACCAAGAACAAGTGTGATAAAGAGCAAAATGCGAATAAAATATGAATCAGGTGACCACAAATCGTAAGTGATTAGATCTAGGCTTTCATAGAGGACTTTTAGTCTAGGGGCAATGCATGTTTTGTATCGGGTACATTAGGATGAGATGCCTTACGTAGGTAAGTATAATCCAGCTATGGGCTCTTTAAACGAAGAGATTACCCTATTAGAGCAAAACAAGCAAAATTAAAAAGCAATGACAACAACAACAAAACAGTATTCCTAAAATTGATAAAAATGATAGAAGATGGCTGTATCGTTTGCGAGAGGAGATAGATTTTCACTGGCTTGACATCCTCCTCCTAATTTTTCAAGTAGAATTCCTTTTCGTGATACCACATGTAACCTTTCTCTTACAGTTCTAAGTGAATGATACTTATCACAAATATGTCATCTTAAGGCTTGAGCTCATTTCTGAAATATAGAAAACCTATACATGTTTTGTAGGATGAGTGAGTTATGTTGTAGTTACCTCCCTTCCATGCTCGATAGGTCTAAATAACATGGTTTAGATTACGCAGGTGCATCTGGCTGCAAGATATCGAAAATGAGATCATATTGTCAGCTACAGCATTGTTTCTCCTACTTTAACATAATTTTGCCACCAGTTAAAGATGTGATGACTTAATATTGTATTAAGTAAACTGTTTGATAATGCATAAACTAGTTAAGCTGTGTGACCTAAATTGCAGGTGCACATTGATTAGAAACGGTATGTATAAGCATATAATATGTAATTCATGATCGTATATGGTCTAAAGCGCCCACCGTTACGGATCACTGCCATCTCACCTCTGCTTGCGGGTTCGATTCTCGGATTTGGCCAATGTGTTATGTGGGAAATCTTGCCAATATCTAATCGTGTGTCGGTGGTTCTTTCCAGGGATTTTCCATGGTTCTGACTCAACCATTAATACTGGCCGCCATGAATAACCTATCTTGTGCTGAAAAATGGCGTTAAACCCTACAACAACATGAACTACCGATTATGTATAATTTCAATACAATTACTTCATATCTTTCTGTATTTTCAGTCCCGCATTCTCAAATACCATGTAAACATGATTAGAAGTACTTAGCATTAGCTAATTATCCTACTTATACCTAATAACTGTGCACACACACACACACACACACACACACACACATATATTTGTATGTGTGTGTGTGTGTGTGTGTGTGTTTGTGTGTGTGTGCTCCCCCTGCGGGTTCGGGATTGTAGAATTTGCCCGACGTTCCTCGCCACGTGTGGTGAAAGGCGACTAAGTAGAGGCATCCTGTTTGCCGTGGGTTGCGACCCGTGTCGGAAGAGGAAAGATTTCTGGTAGTTGCAACACACTAATTTGGCCTCTTCTTCGTTTAGATGGGTGGTCGAGATGGGCCCGGTCTCGACAAATCGGCTGGTCACGCCGAGCCCTAAGAGGTCTTTATTTTACTTACTTATCTTCTCTTTTTTCTTGTATCTCTCATGATACCACCGTTGCCCCTACATTTGTTTCCTTTAGCTTTCACTTTTAGAAAATTTTAGAAGACTTCCTAGAAGGCGGTGGCTCAACGGGTCAATCGGGAGGTAATTTTATCGACCCTAGAAGGAAGCTTCAAGGGACAATCCCAGGTAATTTTATCTAACGAGTATCGCATCTGTGTATCCTTGGCACTTGAAAAGTGTTCCATTGTTGGGCTCCGTGGCGGGTGGGGAGAATGGGTGCTGAAATTTTAACTCTTAATCATGGCAAATGCAACGAAAAAAAAAATCAACAATAAACGTACCAAACCACTGTCAGACTCGGATGAAGAAACATGTGGCGTGGAATCATTTCTACGCTTCATGGTTATTCAATCAAAGGACGATTCTAGACCAATAGCTGCACTATCTCCGTTTGTTATCAAGAAAACCATTTCGGGCTCTATTGGCACACCAAAAAGTGTGAAAAGACTAAAATCGGGTTGCCTTCTTGTAGAGTGTGAGTGGAAGAGGCAAACAGACAATATCATAAAAATGAAAACATTCTTTGATAGTCCAGTGACCTCATTCGCCCACACTACCCTGAATTCGTGCAAAGGCGTAATGCAATGTCGTGACTTGGCTGAAGTCGCCGACACAGATATCATCGAAGGTTGAGGGACCAGTGGGAATTACCCCAGCTGTGGCCCGAGTCTCTTGAGACAGAAAAAGAGAAGGAAAGACAGAGGGAGAAGTAGAAGGGATAACGAGGAAGACAAAGGTAGAGAAGAACATACAGATGAGCAGAACTCAGAACAGAAGGGAAAATTACAAACTAATTCAAAGGATGAACTTGGCCGTCACTTGATGGAGTGATATGATATTAGCTTAATTGTATTTGAGAGATTACTGTTTGAATTATACAAAAAATTTTATTAAAAATTTGAATCTGTATATTCAATAATTTAACCGTTGGCACCGCTGACTGGGTGCTCAGAGCTTTTCATCTCTATTACTACTTAAATATCTGACAAAACGAGCCAGGGTTGTTCTTCTATAATAATTTAAATATATTGGAAGCACCCCACCCCAAGAGGTGAAGCAACTTAAACCTTTACAAACGTTATCTAGTGTGAAAAAGTGTTTTTTTTTCCCATTCAAGGACGGAACTAACATGTATCACGCCAGAAATTATTTGCGACGAGGGACATTATAATCATGATCTGCACGGGTATTTTACCCTGAATATTACTCACTGTTCTATATATTTTGGCAAAATCAATTTATAACCGACACACTGGTCGTTTTGGATTTCGTCGAGGACCTCACATTCTCTGTGTTCTTAAACCATACGGTTGAGTTTTAAATTTATATTTAATTTGATATGCGAAGCTTATTGCGTTTGTAATGTATCGTGTAATGATTAATTTATTACAACGCAGATTTGAAACGTTGTGAACTGTGAAATACGTTGCTATTAGAATTTAATGCATTAGCATTTTCCAGAACTCGATATTATTTCCAGTTTGGTTTTATTGTAGCTGGTTAGTATACCTGTCTATATGTATGTACGTATGTGTGGTGGAGCCTCGACCGTAGACGTAGCTAATACGTGGGTACTGTATACTGTCTGTACGTGTACACGTATGAATGTACATGTGGTGGATCCGTGAAGGGTGAGAGTGGCCAATTCAATTTTTGGCAAACCCATGGACTCGGCGAAACTGTGCGGTTTACCAGTTTATGAATCGTATGGCTGTACAAGTCAAGAAGCATATGTTTGTTCCAATTGTTGTTTAAGATGGGTACATATTCATTTATATGAGATTATTTTGAATCTTTGTTGTATTCGAGATTATGTGAATCTCACTTACAGTGCAGAACAGTTGAAACATATTTGAATACCTTGAGACTGTTTGTAGGCCATACCTGAAATTATGTATCTTACAGTGCATACTATTATTTGAACCGTAAATTAAATCCATGGGATTTATTGATTTGTATTTCAGATTGATATCACTCTGTTTCTATTCTGCGACAAAGGATAATTTAAAGAATAACATTTTACTTAAAGAATATAATTGTTTGAATTTTCACTCCCTTTACATGTCCGTCCTGAGTTGATGAACATAATATATAGCTTGATTATCTATAGAGGTCATTGCGAATTCATTTAGTTCAATATAACTTACAGTCTATATGACATCTGGGGTTTGAACACCTTTTAGATGTTTCAAATATCGATCATGCTGTGCTAAATTAGCTTGTTATTTTGCTGACTAGGCATCCATTTTGCAAATCTGCATACAAATATATTCTTAAATGAAACTAGAATTGGGGAAAGCAATAGAAGTGGCTGCATATATTAGAAACCTGTATGTGCTAACGAAAAAGAATATTTCTTGCCAAACCTCCATCTGGCACATTCACGGAAGGTGTTCCCATTATTCTTGACCATTATGACGACAAAGAAGATGGCATCCATCCATATTGTGATAAAATGAATGAGCAAAAGAAGGAATCAGTCACTGTTCACGATAGTATAAAGTAAAACACACAAAATATTCACGCAGTGTCACGACGAAACCTGATGTTGATAATGACATTTATGTAACTCTTGACTGCAAAGAAATTGTCAAATCAAAAATTAAATTTGAAACGAAAATGACACTATAAAGTTTTCATTTCTCTGTATCATGATATATGTGCCTCATTTATGTAACTCTTGACTGTAAAGCAATAATCAAATAAAAAAAAATTAAGATGAAAATGACATAGTATAAAGTTTTCTTTTCTTTGTATCATGAGATATGTGCATGTATTAGCAGACAGTCCCAGTAGAACTCTGGCCCTGTACTCTGTAGAAAATACCTAATGATTTGAAAACGATACAGACTTGGATAAAGTAATTACATGCTTACACAGCTGTCATTTTTAACCAAATACAAACTCTGGTATACATTACTGAATATAATTTTTGTAACCATTAACGACCAATTATCCAGCATAAAATATCGCATATCCGTGTATTAGAATTCAACTTAAGTGCAAGTGGAAAATCCCCAAAAAGCAAACATTAAATTCCAAACATTAAACATAAGAAAACAGGAGCATTACTGAATACATCGCAAAATGTAATCGAATCGATATAAAGTTAATACAAAATTACGTCGAAACAAGAAATATCCAGTAATCAAATGGGGTAAAACAGGAACTTACAAATCAGTGTACACTATATTATGTTACGAACAGCCTTTGATCCAAACAAATCCCCATAACTATGCGTCTCCACCGTTAAAATACCCTAACTACAGGACTATTTCTCCTGAAAGGAATCAACACCAGAGGATTTTCATATGATCTTCATCTGTGACGATACCCTAGTGCCATCGTTGACTCTCTTAAAACAATTGAATAACCTTGGCCTAAATAAATATCACACAGGTATTGTCCAAGTAAGAGAAATGACGCTGATTGAGGTATGGAATTCAATCAGTTTGAGAACTAATTTAAGTCACTTATCAACCAGGTGACGGTCTAGGTAGATAAGTTCGTTTTCATTGGCCTTATTCATTGACAAGATGTGGACATTAATTTAGTATCATGAAATATCGTGATATATACATAACGAACGAAGGCACATTTTGCAAGCGTCTGGTCGAATACGATCTGCTTTCTTTCACTCAAACCTATTAAAAACATCCAGTATAATTATTTCAAAATCTACTAGCGTACGTTATCACTACCCATATATGCAGTACCAGCATGGGTAACATAAAAGCCCCAGTGGTGAAATGCAAACCCGTAATCGATTGGAGGAGAACTAAAATTCACATGCAACATTACATGGTTATCCAGGCGTACTCGATAGTATTAAGTTCTGGAAAAGTGAGACTTCAGTAAAACAAAAGTATGTTCATCACATATGTGATGTACCTACCTATAATTGTACAGATTTGGCAAGTCATTTTCAGTAAAATGATAATGCATGTAGTTGTGTAAAAAAAAAATCACGTTTTGGTCATATATATTCTGATTTTCTTGCCGTACAGAGTATTCATTATTACTGTACATGTCAAGAGTTTAATGTTTCTTCCTCTACCTTTAACATAAAACAAACTTGTCCAGATTCTACTCTGACTGGGCAAATGAACCATTTACATTTTGTTTGCTTGAAGACGAAAGGTTTGCAACTTGTCGGCCTCAAGATAATACTCACGATCCAACTTGCAGAAATTGGACTGTGAAACGTTTCTACTTTGTAATGTGCATCATTGTGCTATTTTTGGGAGACGAGAGCGACATTAAATCAAGTGATAAGGGACAGTAATGTACGTGTCGAAAAACCTAATATGCAGGAAAAGATCTGACGTCGAAATATCCACTGTACTATCAATATGGATCGAGTTCTTTATTTATATCTGCTTTGCTTATCGATAACTAAGTAATTTGTATGTAAGACTTGTATAACGATTTATTCACCGATACTAAGCACTAAATGGCTATAAATAATACAAGAACTACCTTGAGCAGATAATCGATGTCGTACTTATACATTGTTCGATCACCTCTATACTAAGCAGCAAAAACAGAATGACAATTTACTGCTATATGCAATGCCGATGCTTTAAATATTCTTAAAAATTAATATCTCCCTGTACTATTGGAAGATGTTAGCTAGTTATTGCCTGTATTACAAATCCAGATTATGAGTTGTCTATCTGGAATTTCTGTTACCTAAATGAACACGATCAAACCACATAATAAAAACGTAGATGCGCAACGTTCTTTCATTAATGTAAAGAGTTTACAAGTTATCGTTCATGGCGGAACAAAATAAATTTACTCGTTGCCAAACACAAGCGCTTCTTTTTAAAAGAATCCACTATCGATTATTGATTCAATAAATACATTCGAGTCAGTTCAATCTTCTGTGCTCATTCAGAATACAATTGTATTTCTTCTTCAAAGTCAGTTGCATTATGCACATCTTATCTCACTAAGATGCTACTGGTTGCTTTCTTGGATAAATTTACTTCAGAATAAAGCCCTATTTTAAGTGGCGTTCCTCAAAGTTTTGTGTTAGGGCCTCTTATTTTTCTGGTGTTTATCGATGACTTAGCCTTATAGTCAATGCATGCTAACATAGATCATTGCGCTGACGACTCAACATTGCATTTATCTACTAAATTCAAAATAAATCTCAAATCGACCTACAAAATATATCAGTTGTCAAGAAAATATAATACATACAAATGCTTTTAACATAAAATGTATGACACTCGTAATAAAGCAGTACCACTCTAAGAACATACATTTACTACCAAGTCTAATTGGTTGCTAAATAAAATCTTTGGTATCTATATTTATCAGCATCTTATATATATATATATATATATATATATATATATATATATATATATATTTATATTTATATTTAATGCTGTAAAGTGTATGCTGGTGTATATCATATTCATTTATTATATGCTCCTTTTTGTCTCTGGTAAACTGACATTGTCAGAATCGTGCAATATTGTACGATATTTCACACCTTCATATTGCATTGACGTGCACGAAACTTGTTCCCATTAATGTATTAGGACTACTTTGTAAACAAATCATGAAAACTCGTATCATAGACGCTTTACCTTTTGGTCGATTAAATGTGTTTTGGAATGAACTAAAGCAGATGTTTCGTGGACTGCAACATACCATTATCTTTGAAATATGCCGCCTTAACGTTTTTGAAACAATTTTTCTGATTTAGGCTTGCGATAGACCCCAGACAGGATATAAATTAACTGGGTCCCTACAGATAACATGAATGTGACATGACCAAACTTTAGTTGATAATAAGAATATAAAAAATTTACTTAGAGTTTTGCATCCTGAATGTCCTCCTAATGTACTTTATCAGTTTTGCAAATCTGAATTGCACGAGGAATGTCATGTATTATAAAGCTTGATTAAACATATCCCGAATCAATACTGTAATTTCTATTACATTCCAAGGGCAATTATATCCTCCATACCACACTCGAAATGAAAATTATATTCCATAGCGTCTATTTGGTAATTATAATTGAAAGAGTTCCTATTTTTACCACATTAGGTCCTATTCCAAACATTCAAGGACAGAAGTGAAACACACAGATGCAAAAATGTCCTTCATGTAGAATTGGCACAGACAAATCCACTCCATAATCACGAAATGTCATAAAATTTACAAAAATACCAAAATCCATTTATTCCAGACGAAATGGAAAGGTGGTCGAGTGTTCTAAAGTGCTCATCGGTACGGATCGCTGCCGTCTCACCTCTCTCTGCGTGGATTCGAGTCTCGGGTTCGTCCAATGTGGTTACGTAAGAAAGCTTGCCAGTAGCTTTTCGTGGGTGGGTGGTTCTTTCCGGTGGTTTTCCCGGTTTCTTACTCCACCATTAATACTGTCTGCCATATTTGGTCTATCGTGTGCTGAAAAATGGTGTTCAACGCTACAACAACAACTACCAATTGGAAAGGCTGTTGCAATACGCATTCACAATATGACTCTAAATGTCAATGTTAAGTAGACGAAGACACCATTTTTATACATAATTTGTAACGTCCATTTAGAGTCAAATCCGATTGTCCCGCTCATTCAATGAAAATGAATGAAATTAGTGGAAAAGAGGAAGAAACGTTTTGGGAAGAATAATTATTAACACTAATGTAAAACAAAGTGCCTAACTAGAGTTTAAACTGAAAATGGAACACTGTGTTTACTTTTCTTCAGTACTCTTCGCAGATAGTGTGAATGATTGTGCAGGTTCCTCTGTCTGTGTCTCCGTATGTCGGGTTAATAGTCTTACATCCTTACTCATGGTGTTTTTACTCTCCCTTGTCATGAAAGTAGGATCAGGAAACAACATTGATTTTAATTCGTATATTTTACCATCTGTGAGGACTGTTTGATCGAACACTCTTAAACCACACGTCTGGAACTGTTCAAAATGGTAAACATTGAAGAGTTGTCCAAACAACTTGGATTTCATCCTTATCCGCCTGAAGCATTCTGCCTGGGGAATTTTTTAGTAGATGCTGTGAGCTTCCAAAAATGCCTTTCTCAGATCAGCATCATAAAGGGAGGGAACACGATTCATTTTTTCATATAGGATTCCTTGTGTCGACGTCACCAGCTGGATAGGCCTGACCATGTATGTGGGCGCTTGTCGCAAATTTCAACATTTCTTGGGGGCCTACGTGACTGCATCATTTCTAGGGGTGTAGGTTGGCAAGGTGGCACTTCTACACAAGAGGATCCCAAACACGGCTCATTGGGCGAGTCAGGTTTAGAAGATGTCATTGTCAGAGATGGCTGGTGCATATACTTATCTACGTCTTTGGCAGCAACCTTCACTGCTGGTTCATTTCCAGATCAGATTTGGATTATAGTTCTCTGGGGTGATGTAAAAAAATTTCTCTTGCATGGTGACACCATGGCTTTCAGATCTGGTGTTGACAGAAAATCGTCTAGATAAATGGGAGTGGGTGATTTCAGCGGTGTTACTTGTGCCAAGGGATGATCTGAAGTGCCCACCAGAGTATCTTTGCTATATGATCTGCTTTGAGTCTTTCTAAATCTTGGGAAACTTGCAACTGATGAGACACAGAGTGGGGCTGTCGAGACTCTCTGAATTTGAATGTTCCTATCCTGGACTTAACATCAGGTGGCTGTAAATATGACAAACTACCAACATCAGCACAAATATCTGAGAGCATTTGTTGACTAATGCCTAAGAAAGTAAATAGGTACATTAATGCCGGCTACACAAAAAATAATTTCGTATCATTTATTCCAAAAATAAAATTTACAAAAAGAACACCAGGGCTTACATACCTATCTCTCTTTTGCTAAACACAATGTGTCGGGCTCAACACAAATTAGAGGTTTATATCAACCATGCGGTTCTCGCCATAAACTGATAATTATAATATATGCCCAGTCTGGAACCGGATGTTAATAGTGTGTTGCATTTGTTGGCATTTGACACAGTTGTTGTTGTGACTGACACAGTCTGGAACCGGATGTCAATAGTGTGTCGCGTTAGCTGAGACAGTTTGTCGTATCTAGCGAGAAAGTCTGAATTTAATGCGACATTGTGTCGTTTTGTAGCAACAAAGTGTGTCGGGTATATTATTTCGCCATCTGAATGACACAACCAATACAAAAGTGATGGAAATGTGTTTTATCAAAATGATATATGAAACTGAGGAGAAAATTCGATAATGCCAAACGGGATACTAAATTCCAATTGATAGCAGACGGTTATGTTGATGATGACAGACAGTGTCGTCAGCTAAATCCTTTGATAGGAACTTTTATTTGATATCATGAGGAAATAAACCTTGAAACAATATCAGAGAAGAATTGTAAAAGTTGCTATGAGTACGAAATTTAATGTGTCGGTAGGAACTAGTTAAACGTGCTATTTATGATTGAAATTATCTGTTCGGATACCTAGTGACGTTTGTTTGGTCTTCAAACTTTTACTGGAGTCTAGAACAACCACATCTGCCAAAGTGGAGGATCTCACCCCTATTTATAGGTTTTAAGAACACATTCGTAAAATGCATGACAACGTTTTCACGAATATGACTAAATATGGAAGGATTAACCTGTCGCCTCCTAGTGGAAAGAGGAACGTTCAATACATACAGTAGTAAATATTGCGCCCGATTTCAAACGTCAAAAATAACAATAATTTCACAAAAATTATTCAAAGATTGACACTGATGAAGAACAATTAAATCATGTTGGTGAATTTCTTTTGGACCTTACATCAGTATTACCTTAATCCTGGAGAGAAATGAATAGAATTACCTATTTATGTCTGAAAAGAGAAGCTAAGTGATAACAATTTATATTCTATCATGTTCACTCTGGGCTTCAAAATTCTTTACCCAGATGATCAACATATTGGATAAAATTACTTTTCTTGTCTTCATGGGTCATATATAAAACAAAATGTTACTACAGTTACTAGTATTTGCATTGGAAACATAGGTACAACTTTACACCAGAGAATGCAAACAATAAAAGGAGATTATAAATTATATCAAACATTAATGATATGTGCAATTGCACTTTATAAGAATATAAGCTGACAGGTTGTCAGGATTGTTTCAATATTGGTCCAGTCTTTAAAATCCGTATCGGAGAATGTGTCATCCATGATCTTGGTTTTCAACTGATCACTTAATTATTTCTTATTATATTATTGCTTGTTCTATATATTTAATTTGATTGTTCACAGGTAGTTTCCACAAACTTTCTCATCGATTGTTTTCTGAACTAGTCTTTGACAATATATTAGCATTTCATCCTCCACTTAGAGCACGTATATTGTACTCCACTGCGAACCAGACATTATTCAATTTCTGAAATGCAAATGAAACTAGTATACATACATACATACATACATACATACATACATACATACATACATACATACATACATACATACATACATACATACATACATACATACCACTGCACGTTGCATTATTCTGTATTGTTTTATTAATTTTGCAAGTGTTTAAAAACTAAAATGTTTGATATTGCCTGATTAAGTGACAGTTTGCATAATATATGCAAATAATGTTAGCATGGTTGATCCTAACTCATCTTTGTTACATTAGTGAAACCTTTCATGAAAACACTTGGAAGATGACAAGTAACTACCTTTGGCATTGTACAGTTAGAAAAATTGCAATCAGAATCAATTGGCATGTATTCGCTTTCCTTTGAGAAAATACATTGACTGAGGCAACTGTCTACATAATTCAATCACTGCTAATGAAATAGACTCACCTCCAGAGAATGTAACCACTCCTCATGCAACAGACTTATCTATGTCTACCTACAGCAATCTAGTATTAAAATAGACAATTATGTCTAATTAATGCAATCACTGGTCTTGAAATAAACTCAACTGTAATAAATTAAATCACTGCTCATGAAATAGACTAGCTTTGTCCACTGAATAAGACCACTCCTTATGAGAAAAGAATTAACTATGTCTACTAAATGCAGTTAATCAAAATTAAATAGACACAACTGTCTAATTAGTACAACTACTCTTGATAAACTCATTTCTTTCGAACGAATGCAATCACAGCTCATGAAATAGAATAATTCCGTCTAATGAATTGAATCAGTGTTCACGAAACAGGCATAATTTTGTCTGATGAATGAAACAACTGATCATAAATAGCGAAAGCTCCAATGAATGCAATCGCTCATAAAAAACACGAATCTGTCTAATGAATGCAATTGCTGTTTATGAAATAGATACAATTCTGTCTAATTAATCAAATAATTCCTCTTGAAATAAACACAATTCTGTCAAAGGAAATCAATCACTACTCATGTAATAGCAATCACTGCTCTTAAGATAGACACAACTATTGTCTACTTAAAGCTATCACTGCTCATGGGACATATACATCTCTGTTTAACGAATGCAATCACTGCTTATGTAATAGACATATCTCTGTCCAATGAATGTAATCACTGCTCGTGTAATAAGCACAACCGCGTCTGGTTAGCAAACGTTAGCTATTGAATGTAACAAATCCAACGATTAAATTAGTTGTTGACACTATATACAAGTCTGCTTCAGGTGTCCTTTTCTTAAAGAGAAGAATAATAATAATTAAATGATGACATACTGAGAAAGATTCATTGACTGTGTTAGCTGAACTACGAATGGTAAAAACAAATACACTTTTCTTTTAAGAAAGTGGACTCGTTATGTCGTGAATATTTATAATTTCGATGTTTTTTCTTTGACATACCCACATAAGCAGTTAGACTAGGTGCGTAATGCCTTTAAATTCCTCTGTCACTAGTATGCTACCAAACTGACATTTCGTTCAATGACTGTTCAACATATGGATATATTATATCACGATGTAATGGTACAGTTAGATGACGAGTAGTCAAATAGAATCATGTCGTGTAACATACATAGATAATAACTATATATAGAAATTGTAAACATGTACAAATATTTAAATTCAATTTGCCTTAAATATCATCAGTTCTGGTTGTTATTTATATGTATGCCTCAATAGATAAACTATATATATATATATATATATATATATATATATATATATATATATATATATATATATATATTAATTTATATAACTCAAAATAAATATAAAGGGAGTCGCTTGTCAGAGAAACATGGGTAAGATTCTATGCTGTTTAATATAATCCTTTGTCTCTTTTACGACCGACATTATTTATAAAGATCGTATCAGGATCGTCTACGATAACCTTTATTAAAATATGAAACTCTTTCTGACGTGTACCTTAAGTGCTAGTAATAAGACGGATTCTTGATTTCAAGTTAGAGATGTCCAAGATAGAACTGACCAATTCAGAACATAAAATGTATGCAGTATATCAAACGACCAGCCAGTACTACAGTGTAATTCAAATGTAGGATTACTCTACTTTAAAGCTTTTTAAAATCTGAAATATTTAGCAGAAAGGTGAACCACACACACACACACACACACACACACACACACACACACACACACACACACACATATATATATATATATATATATATATATATATATATATATATATATATATATATATATATATATATATATATATATATATATATATATATATATGCTCATTAATAAAATTAAGGGGGTTATACTTGTAAATATTGATGTACTTAATAATCACAGATAAAATACAGATGAACGTTGAATCCTGACAAATTCAGTGAAATGAGGATATTATTTCTTAAACATGTAACCCGTCCCGTGATGAAATTAAGGGAGGTTTCTCAATCAACCATAATACAAGGCAGAGTTGTTTATATTATCCGTATCAACAATTGTGTGAAGGACTATAATCTGTTCGCTATCCAAGTAGAGAGAATGTAATTAAGATCCTTTGTAGGAGAATAATGCAGTTACCTTTATTGCAATAAAAGATATTCAGTTCTCTTTAAAAAAAAATAACGACTTAACGAAGTCCATTACGCAATCTCTGAGATCAAGTAGATTAACTTTGCACAACCTCGCCGGAGTTGTCTCCCTTAATTATGTGTTTACATATAATTAGATGTATTCAGACCGAATTTTATCGTATTTTTTCGAGAGGGCCGGTCTAGTAATATTTTCTGCAAAACGCTGTACCACAGGTGGTTTAATATCAAAATATTTACCAGCTACATATATAGGTTGAAGTATTAATTATTTGTTAGTCCCAAGATTTAATATGTCTCATTTTTTTGTAATTGATAATTTAAAGTAATACATGCGTTAATAATTAATTGTGTAACTGAATAACACTTAAAAAAGATAATATAATTAGCTTCATTTATATGTATGTATGTATATATGCTCCTGTATGTTGAGACACAATATTTGTCAATTTGAATAATTGAATAATTTCAACTATTCAACACTTGTATACTCAACAGACATTAGACAAAATCATTATCTTAAATGTATAGCGTAAAAAAGCACATACACACAATATGGAAGAGAACTGTGTTTTAATCATTTGAACGTAACACAATAAAGATGTCAGTGTGTGATATAAATGCTAGAAGTATCAAAATTTGCTGCCCTTAAATCAGCATATTGCTTCAGTACCAATTACTATAGGAGAATCAATAAGGACTGATTTCGCATTATTTAAAAACAAGCAACTATAAATTCAAGTTATTTGAACTTACTGCTGAAAAATAAATTTAAGCATACAAGAAATGAAAAATCCATGGAAAATATCGGTAAAAAGAGACCTTCAAATTTACGTATTATTCTAATTTAGAAAAAAACATCAACAAAAGAATTTCAACTGTGTCCCATTCAGATGAAACTAAGACATCAAGTTTAAAATGTTCGATTAATTGAATATAAGTGCGTCCCGTTATGGTGAAGGTATTACTTATATAACATACGCGGTGTATTTCAAAACGCAAATAATATGAATCTGTTTGGACCAACCCTATTTATACGAATAAATTTTATTCCGGTGATATCTTAACTAATTTTAACCCTTAATGTGAATTTTTCTCCTTATTTTCATGTCTGCATATATCATGGATGTAGTGAATCCGGCATATTCACACCAATTTATTCCTTGGCCAGATTGGGTTGATCCGTATATTCCATTTAGGTTTGAACAACCGCAAAAATCACTGTACCACCAAGCGCCTTTGTAATGACTGGCACAATTTCGTGGACTGAATCGGTCGTTGTCTCTATCTTTTGTGGTAAATTTCTTGGCGGAATGCCCTATAAAAGAGTCACCTGCTAGTCCACTGTAGTTTTTTACGATGAGAATATATCCACTACTCTCGTCTCCAACTGAAAAAGTATCATACATAGCAAAAGTGATATTTGTCTCTGAAACAGCCAAGTTTATACGTAGCTGATAATCGGAATGAGCCGTGAGATCATGTATATAGTCATTTCCTAGCCATAGGTTTCCATTCGGATCACCAAATCCATGTTTATACTCAATCCACTCACGAAAGAAATCTACATCTCCGCTGACTCTTCTCTGAATGACAGTCCATCCTCCACCGGGTGTATCCATATCACATCGAACGTAGATACCATTAGGATGTCCTTTGGGATAGATAATGTAGCCTCCAGTCTTTGTAAAACCCATCTGGTAAATGTCCTGGCAGTCTCTTGGTTTTCCAAAATAGTCATTCTGGCATGTAGTCATGTTTCCACAGTAAGTTTGAGGCGGGGTACAATAACAGTTGCAGGCGCAATAACATGGGGATTGAGAATGTCCGCTTGTAAGCAATTCGGAGAACGCCAGGAGGACGAAGATTAAAGCAACCATTGCCACGGTAAAGTCTATTGACCAAGATGTTCTGAGTTAAGGATTGTTGTAGCGAATAGCTTGATATGGAATTTGTAAGAGGAACTGTGTCTATTTATACCCTACATAGGTGGCAGTACACAAAAAGAGGTGGGACTTGAATAATACCCATTTCGACATAATGCGTTCATGCTTAGACGAATATAATTAACTTGTTGTAGCGAATAGCTTGATATGTAATTTGTAAGAGGATCTGTCGCTGTTGTTGGTATTTACCATGATCTGTTTTTCTAGGCAGTAATTTA
Organism: Unio pictorum; assembly: GCA_030141615.1. NCBI lineage: Eukaryota > Metazoa > Mollusca > Bivalvia > Unionida > Unionidae > Unio > Unio pictorum. The sequence goes on along the minus strand of JARLTB010000149.1, from coordinate 5,220,481 downwards.
TACATTAAAATCATTAATCACTTTTAGTTGCTGATTCTACTGTTTAAGTTGAGATTAAATGGGTCAGAATTTGTCTGATATTTACGTGTTTTTTAATTGCTGTTATTTCCTCGCCAAAAATAGATCTCTCTCTTTATACTAGATTTCATGGGTTGTTTGTATATGAGAGAGAGAGAGAGAGAGAGAGAGAGAGAGAGAGAGAGAGAGAGAGAGAGAGAGAGAGAGAGAGAGTCCTTTGGCAACTACAATATCACTAGTCCTGACAATACAAACATGCACCTTTCTAAAATTCAGAAAACATGCTGTCCCGAAACACGTCCTTGCCACCTTGAGCAACCACACATACGTTTTACGCTACACGATCGAACGAAATCTTAGACATCCCCTTCCATCTTCCACAACACTTATCATGAACTTTTACCCGAATGTATAAACTAAAAAATAATTACACTGACGAATCAAAGGAAGAGGAAAAGGCTGCTGAAATCTTCGTTAGTGAAAAACGCAAAACAAACGTTTTCTTAGCAAATGGTAGGTCGAATGTTTCAGCGGAAATCAGAGCAATAGACCTTGCTCTCCAATATTTATAACACAACTTATTTTAAACGTCATCGTCTTCCCCGACTCGCTATCAGTACTTCAATCACTACACAATAGCAAAATGAAAAACCAATTATGAACCACAATATTCTCGTCAAAATACTGAACCGAGTACCTCTCACAATATTATATTGTTAGTTACTCGGGTATATTGGTATCAAGGTAATGAATAAGCAGATCGCGCTTCTAAAATAGCTGTATGCCTAGAACCATCTGATTTTCAATTACCGTATACTGATTTTAAACCTAGTACCAAAGAGTCTTTACATCAGAAGTGGCGGACATCATGGAGTGATGCAGTGAATAACAAAACTGTATGCAATCAAGCCAATCCAAGGATAATGACCTCCTTCCTATTTAAACATATATAGGGCGGAAGTAGTCTTTGCAAAAATTAGAATTAGTCATCCGTATATAACCCACTTCCACATGATACAAGGCGAAGACCCCACTGAGTGCGTTTCTTGCAATGCACCGTTCACTGTTAACCCCTTTTTGATAGTATTTCCAACTGCAACTTACGCGCATTCAGTACTACAATGTGTATGACATCAAACACACAATTTACATTCCCTGTTGGGGACGCTTGATATATTACCCTTTCCATTTTATCGTTTAGGTTTGAACTGTTTGATTTTATCACGGATGGTCGATAAGAAACCTTTTACCACTTTTAAATAACCTACATACAACAAATTTATAATTCTAAAACACCTTACACCGACAATCCATCAATCAATCTTACCAATATTAACAATTTGTGCTTCTGATATATCACCTAGAGTTTGTTTAATGTTGCAATTTCCTCTTCTCTCAGCAACTTACTTACAGCAGGAAATCTTTGTTTTATACGTAACCAAAGAATAACAAATCAATTTTTCCCTATTGCAGTTTTCGAGAAGACTGTCCCTGCAAATTATAGACGTAATGTACTCATCAATGTCAAATATCAGTATTTTTAATGTATGGACAATGAATGAGTTATTGAGAACTGTCTCCATGGGTTTGGGGAACCCAGTCAAAAGAAGGGGTGTTTCAAGAACCTGAAAAAGAAGGAATACTTAATATATCGATTGCAAGATACGCATATTATAAAACAATAGGAAACATCTATTAGATCATGTTGGGGGTTAGGAATTCCTTTCCTTCAATTTCCATATACAGAGTAAAAGCAGATGTAACTGTCAAAAATATAGTTCGGATATTTCAACACAGAATCAGCGGCATACACTTATTAAGAATGAATATCTGGTTTTACAGTATGCAGATGACACAAATCTTAGACTTTAGTATTTTTATGTAATGTATATACCGTACCATTCTTTATATTCAATATCTTTTCAGCTAAATCTTCATTAACGTACACCATTTACACCCACCCACCCATTGCTCTGGAAGCTTTATATATTACTCGTTGGTTTTACTTACTACTGTTTGATTTTTTCCACTGATTGATAAGAAACCTTGTATCACCTTTTTATAAACCTAGATATAACCTTTGTATTGCGCTAAAAAGCCTAGCAGTGTTGATGCGACGTACAAATCAATCAATCAATCGATCAAGTAGGATGCAACTCAGCCTTGAAATATATAAATACATATATATATATATATATATATATATATATATATATATATATATATATATATATACAGAGAGAGAGAGAGAGAGAGAGAGAGAGACAGAGAGAGAGAGTTAATCGTTAATTACACGATACTTCCTTTGATATTAACAGAGAAAGTAGACTTTCAGCTAAATGATATTTCGAGTTCTTTTTTAATTTCTGTTCTGATTTGTTTGGTCTTGTCAATCGTTAGTATCAAAAGAGATAGAGTGAATATATATATATATATATATATATATATATATATATATATATATATATATATATGTATGTATATATATATATATATATATATATATGTATGTATGTATGTCTGTATGTTTGTGTGTGTGTGTGTGTGTGTGTGTCAGACAGACAGCGAAAAGGTCAGTCGACAGAAAGGATAAAGTAATTCTGTTCATAAAGTTTATTTTAGAGGATCATGATACGAGCTGTTTAAAATATTGACGACAGTAAAAGGGGTTAATTTAAAGGATACAATTTATCCTGATTTGATTGACAATTGACTCCCTTTACATTTCAGTCTTTAGTTATAGAAAACAATAGCCTGATTATCAATTGAGGTCATTGCGTTATAATCTAGTTTAATTTAAATTACAAACTGACACGATCGTATCTGACCTTTTTGAATGTTTCCAATCTGTATGTATTGGTGCCAAATTTTGTTTGTTATTTAGATGACTAGCCATACAGGTTTGCAACATTGCATACACATGAATAAATGAAACAATGGAATTTAAAGTAACATGAGTTGTGATTTCGTATTATTATTAATATTATTATTATTATTATTATTATTATTATTATTTTATATACATTCATTTGACAAGATTGTGTCTAATTCATGACGAGCAGTATAAACAGTTATTTGTATTTCATGAACAATGATTGCATCCATTAACAGTTGTGTCTATTCATAATAAAAGAGTTGTGTCTATTTCATAATAAAGAGTTGTGTATATTTCATAATAAAGAGTTGTGTCTATTTCATCAGCAGTGATTGCATTTTGGGGATAGATTTATATCTGTTACATGAGCAGTTAAACTACGGTGTGCGGACAGTAGCCATGTTAAAACAGCGCAGTATATACTCATAATAATCACCTGCTTCTTTTTAGTCGAGGCCAGTGACCTTGAAGTGCATTCGAGTACAATTTAACTTTAAAAAACACAAACAAAATATAGAACAAGTGATATTGTTTCTGTACCATTTAAAAATTAATCCAGAACTTGCGAAAGTTGACACAAAGAATTTCGAGAAAATGCACATCCTCATCAGTGATCGGGACTTGGACAAATTATGCTGCTTGAACAAAACTCAGTACAGGTACGTGATTTGTGCCGATATGTTGATTCAGTTACCGATTATAATAAAAACACGCATTATAGATGCAAAAATAGCTACTTTGTTTGAAAGCACGAAATGGAGTCATATCGCAGTGATGTCAGCAGTGTGGCAGTTTCAAATAATGCCTAGCACTGGGTCATCATGCAACATATTGTGCCACCCAGTCACATTATTCTGACACCAGGCCGACCAGTAACACTAACCTCATAATACCACTTTTATCATTCTTTAGAATGTCTCGTTTGGGTGATCGTATCTGCTATCACCCGCATCCCATGCGGGCGCTCTAGCCACTAGGCCGCATGAGCGGATGAAGGCAACAATCAAGGGAACATGTAGGTCAAAATGAGAAAGAAATAAATTCTTGTCAAAACGCCATATTCTAGAGGAGGACGACAATAAACTAGGTTAAATAGCATCGATGCATATTATAACCTAATGATAAACTGATGGAATCAAGCAATGTAGACGACAATATGGAACAAGTGAAACAGACATATAGAAACCAAACCAGTATCACGACAAAACACGGTAAACATTGCACATAAATTGAAGCTGATAATAAATATTTATGTAGCTCTGAATGTAACACTTTTGAAAAATTAAAACCAAAATAAAAAAGATAAGGGATACTAATTCCATGACTTGGTACCATGTTCATGTGTTTGTATCAGCAAAACAGACCTCGTAGGACACTGGGTCTGTACTCAATGTAGAACGTACTTAAAATCTGAGAATTGTCTTGACTTCGATAAATTAATTACATGCTGATACAACGGTCATTTAAAACCGATTACAAACTCCGTCACACAATAAGGAAAGGAATCAAAACCAGAAGACTTGCATATGCTACCCATTTGATTCATTGTTCTAGTGCCACATTTGACGGTCTCAAAACAGAACTGAATAACCTTTACTTCAATAAATACGGTACAGTTATTGTCCAATTATGCAAATATGACGCTGATAGAGTTATGTAACTAAATCATTCTGAGATCTAATTCAAGTCACGTGTCAACCAGATGCTCGTCCAGGTAGATAAGTACGTTTATCTGGCCTTATTCCAAGACGAGACATCTACATGATGTAGTAATACGACATATTGGTAGATATTAGCATATCCTACCATACATTTCAAACGTCGACACCTTTTTTGCTAGCGTCGGGTCAGATACTATCGACTTCATTTCACTCTGACCTGACTCACATGAGAGATACGGGCACAGCAAAGCTATTGAAAATCAGACAGAATGTACTCAAATCAAAATCTCCCATAGTGCGTCAGAACTATCCACATACGCAATAGTAGCATTGGCAACTGAAAAGAGCCAGAGGTGCAATGCAAGCTCGTAATGGTTCTGAAGAGAACCAACATGCACCGAATACATGATATGGTTATAGAGACAGTCTCAATGGCGATATTATATTCTATAAAAGGGAGACATCGATAAAACAATAGTACGTACGTCAGACGACATGCACGTACCTATATTTATACAGCTTTGGTACATCAGTCTCGGTACAATGATGCTAAGATATGAACAGAAGTATATGCACATCAGTCAAAAATAAGTATTATGTACTTGGTGATATTTGTTATGATTGTGATCCTGTTAAAAGTACTACAATAGAACCTGCTTTGATAGATCATATCTTCCGTCCAAAACAAAATGGTGTCTCATTACCGTGTAGTTCTACACTGATCGAACGCCTTTACCATATACAGCGGAGTGCAAAAAATAACACTTTACTCAAATATGCTCCACTGATTTAAACATTTGTTGGAAATTGATTTGTCTCTGAACTACTTCAAAATTTTAATTTGTTTATTTTCTCTAATGTAGACTCAGATCAGGAATTGTCTATCTTCAAGGACTGATATCTTACTACATGTATCATAAACAAACACGCTTCCATATTATTCAAACTAATGGAACGATTAAACGACATACTAAAATCGCCGATGCGCAACATAAATGAAACAACTATCATTAATATAAAGTGTTTACAAATTATCCTTTATGGTCGAGCAAAGTAAACTCACTCATTGTTAAACGCAAGCGCTCCGTTTTTAAATCAGCCGTTGCCTCAAATGATAACAGATCCATCTGGAAGTACTAAATAAATTCAACAAAACCCGTATCTCTAACTCAATGTGAAATTATAGTTAATTGTAGACGTTAAAATAATGAGCACACACTTGCAAAATAAACTGAAGCTCTGTTTTATTAATGTTTCCCAAATAGGTTTAAATTTACAGAGCCTAACATAGACAAACGTATTATTTTCGAGAATGTTAAGTATTTATGTCATTGTAAGTTTCAAATGCCACCTAATTACAATTACTCAAACTATTGATATTATCAATAAAACAGGCACAACACATCAGATGAAATTAATCCTAAAACCAGGAGTCTTTCAAAGAAGTAGCTAAATGTAGTGCCATGTCTTGTACATTTTTAGAGTCATTGAAATTAACAAAAGTATTTGCAGTTCATAAAGGAAGTATGTAGAATGACCCATCAAACACTTGACCCATAATTGTTCTATATGTACTTTTATATAGTTTCAAACGTTTAAACTGCAGTTTGGTTAACTTCACAAATATGAACTTGTACATAAACCACAATCAGGTCTTCGACATAAGCATTCATATCGAACTATTGACGAATGTTATGGACCAGTGGCAACTAGCGATCGAATCAAGCAAAACGTACTGATGCAATTTTTATTGATTTATAAAAAGCAATTGATTCGGTTGACCATTTGAAACTGGTTAAAATAAGCATCCAATTTGGTTTACCACATTTCGCTCATTTAAAAAGCAATAGATTGTTTCACCAATGAAAAACTATTAGCATTCACGTCTTATCTCACAAAGATGCCACAAGTTGTTTGTTTTGCACGATTGAATTTACTTCAGAATCAAATCCTATTTCAAGTGTTGTTCCTCTTGAATCTATGTTACTGTTTCATTTATTCCACTGTTTGTCAATGTCGTAGCCTTGTATTCAGTGCACGCCAACATAGATCTTTACGCTGACGACTCAACATTGCATTCAGTTTGTAAATCTCCTGAGTAAATTGAAAAACCCTTCAATCGACCATAACAATTGATCAGTTTGGTGTCAATAAAAACAGAATGAATACTGATGTATCTTAAAAATGTATAACAATCGGAGCAAGCAACACAGCAGGACAGAACATAAACTTGACGTCTATTTTCAACTCGGCTAAGGTCTAAGTACTGCATAATGAATGGCCTCTTCAACCTGGGTCTAATGGGCAGACTGACTAACTTTATCTCTAAAATTTCGAAATACATTCATTTCAGACTTAAGGTAGGAAAGTTATATCTTGTCGGTTGTCTTTTTCTTATTCTGCATCAGAGTAAGGTCTATGTTTATTTTCGACTCAAAACTAGTGTGCCTTCCACATATAATTCACGTCAGACACAAACGTCGAGATGCACTAGATTTAGGACAACTCGTGCCAAACATATTGGAGAGTTTGTACACATCATTAGTAACACATATCTATGCCTATGTCTCGTCTGTACGGTTTAGCAAGAACCGTGATTCAGTACCTAGACTTTGGTACATTTACAGATTCACTTTCATAGAGTGGTAATTAATACAAGATGAATCACGTAGATTTAAATATATATCGTTCTCTTGTTTCAGATATATATTTTATTACTGACACTGCAAGACTTATTGTATACAAGGATATGATTGTTTTTACATGTACCATCACACTGCGGTGGGGAATTTAGTCATTTTGTTTGTTAATGATATACAAAAAATAATACAACTGAATGATATATTGGCAATTACAGAGTAGAATTTATTTATGAAATATGTGGATGACTTTCAAAAGGTCCATTGATTCTTGTCACAGATCCTTAACGATATATGGCACGTATGGACATCATTTGTTTAACTATAGTGAACCTTAAAACTGTATTCTAATTATCTCTAGCACAGAGTACTTCTCTTTCATATCATCAAAATGTCCCAAACACGGTGCACATACAATGCCTCTATGTAAATTATCTCCACAACAAAGGACTTTTACCTCCTACTTCATTGAAATTATATTGAGAATGCAGTATTTCTGACCCTTCAAACTTCATTTGGATAGGCTTTACCATAAAGCACTCTGAACTCGTTCAGCTTGATTGTAATATATCCTATCACAAATCACATCCATCTTGTCATACCCAATTGTAATTAACCTTATCATCCGTCATTTATATTTCAACCTCCTGGTAATAAATGTTAAGGATGATATTGATGATGAAACAATCTATTAATACAAGGAATTCATCTCTTATCGTTTTTTTGGTTTTGATATTGAAAGTTACAAATGTCGTACCATATGAATTTAGATAAGAAGACATACTTATCTGTTTAATGCACGAACCATCTAGGCAGATACAGACGATATCTTATGTAAAAGATTGCATAGTTAATTAGATATTATCAAAAATCACTGCTAACATGTGATTGACTGGTTCTTAGCTTTGGTAGGCAAGTAGGTAGTAGTGACATTAGGATTAACAAAAGAAATTGATTATCTGGCTTTTATATCAAACCTTGACATTCTTGCTAAAACGTTTTGAGAATATGGGACAATGTTTTCGTAAGATATATATGATCGGATTTTGTATTCATATAACCATTACCTCCTTACATAAAACTGCTGACAGTTACTTTGGTCAAAATTTTGTGCTGACAAAGGAAGGTTATATATGTGAACTCTATGTGTAAGAGTGCGCATTGAAAAGATATATCTGTTGATAGGCATTGTGCTATTGTTTTGGAAAAAATGAAATACTTTATTTTGGTAGAAATATTCATGCAGAAACCTACATACACTTTAATGCACAAAAAGTGTTACGGAGCTTCATTTTTGTAGGCATGTGACATTAAATTTCATGATACAGATGAACAAACAGCGAGTTTGACCACGTGATAAAATAATAATATAGTAACCTACATACACTTTACACCACAAAAAGTCTTACGGATCTTCCATTTTGTAGGCATGTGACATTAAATTCCATGATACAGATGAACAAACAGGGAGTTTGGCCAAGTGATAAAACAATGAATGGACACAATATTATTCATGTTTAAACAGAATGTTTTTCAGTTATAAGTGAATATACGAAATGTACACTTTTCATATATTTGACCTCAAATGCACGTGTCATTCATCTACAAGAAACGCATCCCAAAATGACAACATTAGAAAGGAAATAAAAGGTATTAAAATAAAAATACAACAAGAAAAACATTTGAAAAGTAGTATATGAGCTGAGTTCAAAAATAAAACATACCAAGGTTCGTTTCAGTTTCGCGTTATAGTCATACTATTTGTGGCGGATATGCAAAACGACACACAAAACAAATTTTAATAGTTTGCTGCTTTTCACTGCGTATAAAATAATGTTAGATCTGCTGCCGGTCTCAATGGGTAAAATGGGTAAAATATGAACAGGAAGCTATGAAAAGGAATTTATCAACAAAGATGAGAATTAAAAGTATGTGAAAATGGTATATTTATAAAACAAAACATTTGCAAAATGTGGGCGATATAGCCTGAACCTAACAAAGTGATTCGCCACTGAAAAATTATTTTCGGAAACCAATTTACTGATATCCCGCATTTGAAAGGCTTCATTTCTTGCCTTCCTTCTAGGTCATTTTGTCGCAAAGTGTGTAGCTCATGGTATATTACTCAAGGTCAATGCCTGCATTCTCTGTTTTTTGTATATTTGTAAATGTTCACTTATTACTTGTAGGGTAAAATGTTTACATAAGTTGAGTCAAGATTACATTTTCTGTTAGAAAGTAAGAATGTTCGAAAAGGAAGTTTGTTTGCACAAATGTTATGAGAAAATGGATCTCATCCTCGCAATGTGATTATGTCTTTTCTATTCCAATAAATCTTTTCGTAAAAATTAATCTTTCCACATAAGTCTTATAACACTTTTTGTTGTTTTCATCTGAGAGTGTTTTATTTACTTGTTTACATTATTCATTGAAACTGCAAAGTGCACAACAATTTAGGACTGCACTATTGTTGGAAATATTATAAATTTATTCAATGACATGTTGGATTATGTCATTGTGATATATTAAGACTGTTGGTACATTCAGTCATTCGAAACTTCTGACAATCAGTTAATTCAGCAGTGGATATTATTCGGAACTGCACTGGAATTCATTTGCAATACTCTGTACTTTCGGCGTTTCGATATAACATTGAGGGCATTTTCAGATTTAATTCACAATACGGTAAGTTCTGCTAAACGTCCTTATCGCATGAAGCCAGATGTTAAACATTTCTATCGAAATTTGAACGTTTTGTATGGCAGCGAAGACAATAACATGGTTTCGTATTTCTGCAATGGCGAACCATCATAATTGCGCTTTTTTGTCGCCATGGAGAAGATATTAAATATTTGTTCAATCTTTAAACTGCAGAATGACTGTTTGTTTACATTAAACGGGATATAATAAAAGGTGAAAATTAAAATTCTCATTCTGTGTTTAAGAATTCCACTTTTTAATTAGAATATTCTCCATTTAATATTTATACCATTAAATTATTAACTCTTTCAAATTGTATGTGAAATGTTGCAAACACAAATTCTGCGAAGTTTAGTAAAATACAAAGGCATGTGACCGTTTGCAGAAGCACAAGAGTTTTATGTCGTTCGGAACATTTAAATATTATTCAGTTATACTTTATTTCTGTTTTTACACAGGTGTTTGTAAACAAAACTTGTTTTTTCCTAAATAATCCTTTATTAAGTGGCACATTGTATGGCATGCAAATAATGTTAGCAAAAATATCCCTGATTAATCTACTTGTTACATTACTGAAACCGTTCGAGAAAACAATTGGAAGATGTCATATAGCTACCTTTGGCGTATGAAAATTTACCTAAGTTGTAATCAGTACCAGCTTGGCATCAAATCACTTTTTCTCTTTGATACAAGACATTAACAGAGGCAACACAGCTTGTCTAGTGAATGTGACCCCATGAAACGACTGATTCTGTCTTCTGAATGGAATCACTCCGCTTAAAATACGCACAACTCTTGTCTAATGAACGCAATCAATGACGCAACTCTGTATAATGAATGAAATCGCTACCCATGAAATACAAAACGAATCTAATGGCACAACATCTCTTTCTAATGAATGCGATTATTGATCATAAATAACGAAATAATGACATCTCTGTCTAACGAATGCAATCACCTATTATGTAATAGACACAACTCTGTCTAATGAATGCAATCACTGCTTATGTGACCGACACAGCTCTATCTAACGAATGCAATCACTGTTTATGTAATAGACACAACTCTGTCTAATGAATGCAATCACTGCTTATGTCATAGACACATCTTTGTCTAATGAATGGAATATCTCATCATGTCATATACACAAGTCAGTCTAATGAATGCAATATCTCATCATGTCATAGACACAACTCTGTCTAATGAATGCAATATCTCATCATGTCATAGACACAACTCACGTAATGAATGAAATCGCTGCATTTAAGTTTGACCCAGCTTTGGTTGTATAGATAACCGGGTGGGATTCTCGGATTCACAATAGATCACTTTTGAAGATAATATAGATAGAATGTTTAATAATGAATGACTTGAATGAGCAATTAAATTATGAAAACGTGGGTGTATATGTATGTAAATATTGGATTATTGACATACTAACGTACAAAGGTAATGAAGAACAATACCAACAAAGTACAAAAAAAACCTCACAAGGTGTGAATGATTCACAGTGACTAAAAAAATGGAAAGATTGATATAGTTTAGTCAGCCAGCTAAGAATATAGAATTTTACTCATGTTGTAAAATTAATTCACTCATAGTGAAAATATGCCACCGAGAAAGGACAGATATAAAGCTTACCTTTCCAGTCAAGATATATACCATGTTCTTTATGAACCCAATAATTAGCATACGGCTACAAGATTGTATACAAGGAGATACACTCCGTCGGCAGAACGCTTTATTTCAGCTCCACAGCTGCTAACGTTCAGCTTTACAGCTTGCACAATGTAGGCCTCGATAACTCCAATACTTGGAACGATCAGGTCTCTCTAGCCACTCTGGAACCCCCAGTCAAAACATGCCAAAAATTGATGTGGTAGTACAATAGCGATATCGTATATACAAGAAATGGACTAGTTTATATACATCTAAAGCTAGAGATGTGCGAGTGCTTATAGTAGACCGCTGACTTACAAGACAATCCGTAATGTAAACAGCTTTACATGCGGTGAGGTATTTATACACAGATATTGTCTGTGCATTGAAGGCATTCGGTTCATCTCATCAAAAGCACTTCACAGAGCGGCAAAGGATTGACCGAACTCACTTGTTTGAAATACGATAAAATATACATTATTCACCTTCGGGTATTGTTGTACTCCAAAAACGAAACTTTGGTACACGAATTTGATAAATAAATAAAAAGGGTTTATACAATTCCGTGACACAAGCTACCTGAAATGATACCTCCTCACATTAAATTATGACAAACTGATGACTATATAATGTTACTATTCGATGGCCACAAACTTAACAACGGAAAAGAAGCAAGACCAAGCAAGTTTTGTAAAATTTAACAAATAATTTAAGTATTTTTTCTGATAAATGAAAATGTGAGAGAAACTTACATCATAATGAAGTGAATCTAACTTTCTCCTTCTAAAGTTCTATGAAAGTCCTAAACCAATGAAAAGTCCCTGATAATTTTCAATACCGGAATGTACTGGTGCTCCAATAACCGTGAGGTTGTCAACCAATGGAAAACCAGAGATTTATACGGAACGTCCATATCCCGTCCATCACTGAAAAACTGCGCCATAGGCGCCATTTTAGTTCTTATTATTATGATTATTAGTACTAACTGTGAACATATATTTATGAGGTCTACGCAGTTTACGTTCTGAATAGATTCAAATCTCGGTACAATAATAACAAAAGATGCTCTATACAGTTTATATTCAATTGTATAATAATATTCTCTCTCATTAGTTATTTACTAGCCTTAATTAATATTAAAATATGAAATATCCGAGATAAATTTACGGATATAGTAATTAATTTTAAAAAAATGTGGAGATGTGGTTCATCCATCAAGCTGTTGGCCGACATCAATATATTCAGTCCAAATTCATTTAATCAAAAGCCAACATGTCGTACAAAACACTTTCAAGATTTGATTGTTCTAGAAATAGGTATGTACATTGTTGCAATTTCAAATTTCAAAGCTTTTGTGTTTATTTTTGTCTTGTCCCTGTTTTGTGTTTATATATATTTATATATATATATATATATATATATATATATATATATATATATATATATATATATATATATATATATATATATATATATATATATATTAATATATATATTAATATATATATATATATATATATATATATATATATATATATATATATATATATATATATATATATATATATATATATATATATGCAAACACACACATATCTCTTTCAATTTCATCATTTTTAGACTTAACCAGCGGACTTCAGTGTTTAAGTTGTAAAGCCATGAAAAATATTGCCGATTGTCATCAGGTGATCACTTCTGTAAACGACAGTGTAAGTATTAATTTTAATATTGCATGTATTTGAAAGAAAGGAAGTAGTATATAATTGTAACCAATTGTTTTGTAAGGTGGTTTTATTATTCTATATGTATAAAATCGGTAAAGTCAACATTTGATACAAACACAATTGCTGGCCTATTATATATATATATATATATATATATATATATATATATATATATATATATATATATATATATATATATATATATATATATATTTATATATATATATATATATATATATATATATATATATATATATATATATATATATATATATATATATTTATATATATATATATATATGAGTGTGTATGTGTGTGTGTCCTTTATACGGTACAGATTTAGCGTTTTTTATATTTAAGAGCATTGGAGCTGGATTTCTTTCTTTCCTCGAGACATGTGTTACTTTGTCTTACAAGAACTTTAAGACATACATTATGGTTAGTAGACAATGTTATTACCCAACTGAAGTAGTTAGTATACCAGGTAGTTCGACCACTCATATAGGAAATAAGAGAGTATTACAAATTTCTTAGTAAACTACGGATATGTATTGCTTTTGTCTATTAAATTACAGTTGATGACTGCCAAGCAAATCAGGCTGAATACCAAGCATTACAATGTTGTCTATAAGGAACTTTGTTTGCATGTTTTATATTCCCGTTATGTTTTGGTTCTTTCCTTGCTATAATTTGATTTCTTGATCAGTTCAAGAGAACAATTCAATGCTGTGGGCTGAGTTAATATCAATAAGTTTCCCCCAGATAATAATAACTTTATCACTTGGGTCTGTATTACGATTTATATTAATTTCATTCTATGTTAATCATTTTCTGTTAATCGTTCTTTGTTTATACTTTTTTGCTAATCTGTTAATCATTCTCAGTTTATAATTCTCTGTTAATCAGTCTCTGTTTATCGTTCTCTGTCCATCAATTTCTGTTAATCGTTCTCTGCTAATCATTCTGTTAATCACCCTGTTCATCAATCTGGTAATCGTTGTCTGTTAATTATTTTCTGTTAGTAACTGTAACTCTCTTCTAATTCTTCGGTCGGTTCTATGTTGATCACCCTTATAACCGTTCTTTGTTCTAATTCAAAATACTCTGAGCATTAATATCTGATACCTTGACGAAATCGTAATCAGATTTACAATTAGCGATTTTCATTTTAGTAATGGGATTGATGCACGAGTCTCATGATTCATTCCTGTAAATAAGAGAAATAAATGCGAAATACACAAACGGAGACAGAAAATATAAAATATGGCATATGAGCTAATGAAGGAACCTTTCAAATCGGTAGACTCAGATGAGAAACCGGTCTCATGTGAAACGTAAAGCATAATAGTTGATTGACACGACAACAGCACGAATTGAAACTTTTTTAAATGTTAGTAGTTCCTGAACACAAAATTAGGTTGTCATGTGTATTTAATAAATGTTGTGATACAGTGATATTCTGTAGACAGCGATGTGGGTATTTTGCAAAGAATTGTAATTAATATTAACAATGGAACAATACAAATGCGATAAAGTTACATTCCATATTGATATATTAGTGGATGTAATACTACAAAATTGTTGCACACATACACACGCATTCTACTAATAATTCAGAATAAGGAGAAGAAAGCGAAGGTTTAACTAAAATGCTAAACCAACCTTGATACATGAACTAAGACAGGGATATACATATTTATTAATATGAAAGTAATATGTTAATACAATGAAACTATTGACGTTAAAAATAGATTGCAGATTTTCACATAAATTAAACAGATTTATACAAATGCATCAAATGAAATATTTGTTTGCGAAGATGTGTTTTTTTTTGAACACCAGAGCATTTTACAAGAAAGCCAGCTATAAAATAATAACGTCAAAAACTCGACGAACATAATGACTGAAGTGGGTTTGGTTGTATTATAAACTAAAATTAGACATCATCTCCATTTAAGACATCCAGTAATGATGTATTATGATATTTGAACATTAATCGTTCCGCGGAAAACGTGTGAAAGTGCCACTAACACATCTGTGTCACAGGCATCGCTGATTCATGACAAGTATAATTCGTTTTTCTAATTTTGTCTGGGCTGGAATTTCCATTACATATTCAACTATTGGCTATAAATTACCTTTAAAGTGGTATCCTTTTAGAACTTGATTTTGATAAAATGGTGGATGAGGAATTTCACGTTATATCTGACAGTGTATTTGGTCATTCTCTTGCAACTAAAGGGTCATGATACCCAACCTTCTGCCGTATTATTGAGTGAGGTCAGGTAGCTGGATAATGTAGGCCAAAACAATCATTATAGTGTTTACAGAAAGTAAATAAAACATATATAAACAGTTAAAAACATTGCGTAAAATTTGGTTGTTGAGATTGTAGTTATGCAATGTTTAACTAGTGAAAAATATGGCAACATTTACTCAGATTAAATGTGAGCAATTTCATTACGTTTGTGACGTCTTGAATGAAGCATACAAAAATATAAACTCAGAGTTAGGAATACATATGGAATATTGTTCCTTTGCCCATAAATAATACTTTCCATAACAATTGTTCTCATTTGAGTAAACTGAAATGTATTGATGTTTCCCCGTCAACAAATTCATTTTTCTTTAGTAAAACTTTTTTCCCAGATTAAACGGCAATGTCTTTCTCTTAAAATGTATAGGTATCCAATGTTGTGGTCTCTTCAAGTTGTACTGCAAATTTACCCGTAGACAAATGTATATATTAATTCACATTCTTTCTTGTACAGGTTTACCTATCTTGACATCATGCTTGATGCTCACTGTTTGAATCTATTATTACCATTATAATATAGTTTAAAATTTATCTGCATCGTTCCTTAAACATTGCGGAATATTTATGTTGGTGCTTGTAAAAAGCACATTCATATTTTATGCTCTTATAAGTTAATTTAAAATATATGACCTTGTAGGCATGTTAAGTCATCAATATACATATTACAGGTCTTAGATCTGTTTAAATATGGGCAATTTAGCACTGTGCTATTATGTATGATGTTTTTTAAGTTTGCACTTAATAACTGATTATCGAGTAATGTTCATTTGCCATTAAATAATACTTTCCTACACATTCAGACTGGTAATATAATATTTATAATATTTAAATTTCTTTGTAATAGCACTGATAAAAGAATTTCTATATCTTGATTTGTTTGCATTACCCATCTATGTACAACCAAGAATTATTACTGGACAATCTATTTCATATACAACTATATACTTCATAAAATAAATCATACATACACCAGAAGGCAACTTCTGTTAATACGTAATAGTATTTTACTGAAAATTACTTCCCGAGTTAGACGTTACGTGACACAATCGACAGAAAAGAAAATGGAATACTATAACTAATATTAAACTCTGCTAATTTTGTTATTGTATTTCATATTTTGGTAGACACATTACATTCCTGACATAAATAATAACTTCTTAACCAACGCAAATATGTTTGCTTAATTTAGGTACAAGAACTGTTTCTAAAAGTTGGACTAGATTTTTCTGTGTCTAAAACTAGGACAAGCTCTTAAAGGCATTATGATGATACCTATATTCAGTTAAATTAATTCAATCCAGTACACAAATTCAATTACATTTTATCTAAGACGTCAATACAATTCAACGTATCTATTTCATAAATTCAGTTGCATTATGACTAGTGTGGTTTTCGATCTGTCAGGTATTATACATTTCATACAATCAATTTTATTTCTTAATATTTTTTAATTTTCAGAAATATATTTTTATTAATTATTTAATTCTAGTATGATGACACTTGAGAACAATGTTTTCAAATAATTCTCTTTTTCCAGATATGTCATGTATCATATCAAAATACCTTTCGAGTTCCCGGCTTATATCAACTCTCATGCCTGCCAAGATTGGCGAGCGCTTCTAACATGTAACGTTAGCAAAAAAATATTTTGAACCTTACCAGCAAATTTAGTCTAGGTTTTGTAAAGAATATTGCAATATGCCCTTCTGCAGTGGTTTAATATATTATAAATGTGCATTTTAATAACGTGCTTTTGCTTTCTATGAACGGAATGTGTGTTCAGACAATATACGATAATTACTTTAAAAAAATATTTAAGTCGATTTTAAGTATAGTTGGTCAATATAAATATTAGCGAAATATCAACATCAGCATATGATTTTATGTTGCAAATAAAAATTGACTACACATATAGTAATATACTGATGAAAACCATAATACATTTATTTACATTAATGACCAGTTAATTACATGTATATACAGCAATGTCCATCTCGACCTAAATTCTGGACCGGATATGGATCCTTTATCGCTGGGTGCTGTGAAAACGGAGACGTTTGTGTGTTACATATGCCAGAATTACCTGCCGCTGCCCTCCCTCTAGTAGAAAGAAATTGAATAGGTGTACCAGCACAAAAGATTAAAAAATATTAAACAAAATTAGATTATACTAAACAAGACAATCATTTGTACGTTTTCGAAAATCCCGTATTTAAATTTGATCGAATATTCAACATATAAACGCTTCTACACGAGAGCCTTGTGCATGAGTATGGGCGTCAGATGGCAAGACAGAGTCACAAAACTAGAAGTGCTGGATTGAGCAGGCTTAACCAATGTTGAAATGATTTCATAACCAGCCCAACTCCGGTAGACAGGAAATGTCATACGTATGGAGGAGTCTCGAATGCTGTCAGATTTCGTATGGAGTTCTATCTAGTGAACATTGAAAAAATTTTCGCCAATGAAAAATTCAAAAGACTCCATCAAGGGCAGCCTGAGATGCTACTCGATATGTGACAAACCTCGAGTCCTGTGCTAAGGAGATACCTGACCGGCGTGCAGTTGTCAGTTAGAGGTGCACAACAATTGCCAACGCCAGGGAATGCAGGAAGACCTCAACATCAAAAACCAACCAATTCATCCAATGTACACATTGCTCCAGGACATGCGTATCTCTTTTCAAACTCATCAGCCACACGCAGAGCCATCAGCGAAGAGCAGCCCAGGATTGACGTCCTCTAGCCACGATGGTCAACCAACATGTGAATGACGATATTTTTATGGGTATGATTTGTCTGGACCAGTCATTATAATTAATATATCATGCACTCTGTTCAGATTATACACGAATGTCAATGCAAAGTTCTCAACTTGTACAAGAATGTAATATGGACAAAACATATGCGTAAATATTTTTTTTTTAAATTAAAAACTTAGAGAAACCAAAAAATCAACAAAAAATCAAGTCATTATGATGTAAAACCTCTTTGTCAAACAGTTCAAATCGCAAGAAGACACGAAAACAATTCTTGAAGTATAATTATATTACTCAAGAAATGAGAGAACTCTTTACATGAAACTGAATAGATTGATCCATTCGTTCGTTTTGTGTCCTGTCTTGCATCCTTCAACAATAGTTGTGTTTATTAATATTCTGACACTCCAGTGTGGATAATTCTTTTCCACATATATTGTTTATTAGGCTATGTCAAACCTTTCTATTACGGATGCCTTTCATCTGAATAAGTTGAAAGTATCATGTTTGCTTTTCCCATAAATATTTAACGTTTGAATTCAAATTTGTTTCCTCGACAAACAGTTTGAGCAGGTTTTTGCCCTTAAACTATTCTTTTTAAAGCATCGTCTGTGTTATTTTCTTTTTCGGATTGCCTTTCCAAGCCCTGGATCTTTTTGAAAAAAATATCGACACTTTCAGAATGTACGTTTATGCATTACTAGTCATATGCCTGCATGTCCAGATTATATACTTCCTAATGGTCTTCATGTGTCTAACATAATCATTTTATGAAGGAATATGTCTCATTCTCTTGCAGGTACCTTGTTCGATTACCCATTTATTTTAATCATTAATTTTTTAAATGCATTTTATAAATTTGTTTCAATTATAGATTATTTGTGATTGAAAAGACATTTCCATGATAAAGTAAATCTGTTTTAAATTTGTTTTGTCTGTCGCATGAATATTGTATGCATGGTTAATTATTTTCAGATGCCATTTACAAGCCGAAAGGAACTTTGTCTACATAAGAAGCTTTGTCAGAAGTATTCAGCGTTTCTCGAATCCTTTAAAATGTGTAGAAAAATATCAGATTTGTGTTACATTTAAACATTCCCTAGGTTTGTTCAGTGGTAATAGCGTCCGCCACGGAAGCGGGAGGTTGTGGGTTCAAGCCCCTGTCAAGTTATACCAAAGACTTACAAAATTGGTATTTACAGCTACCTCGTTTGGCGTTCAGCATTAAGAGGTTAGTGTTATGACTGGTCTGCCTGTGTTAGCATAATGTTACTGGGTGGGACATCATGCTACATATGTGCGGCATGATGCCCCAGTACTAGACATCACTATAAACTGCCTCACTGCTGACATCGTAGCGATATTACAGAAACAGTGGTTCTAAACAAGCTGCTTCATTCGCTGAACCACTCTATCTTTCTGTCTAGCCAACTGTCACATGATAACCGGGTTGGCTGTCGGATATATAACAT
This sequence comes from Unio pictorum, assembly GCA_030141615.1. Taxonomy (NCBI): domain Eukaryota; kingdom Metazoa; phylum Mollusca; class Bivalvia; order Unionida; family Unionidae; genus Unio; species Unio pictorum. Next base: position 5,200,658 of record JARLTB010000149.1, on the reverse strand, counting down.
AATACATTTTGATGGTGATACACATACAATATTTGCTGAATGACTTTAATGAAAAAGAATTATTATTAATACGTGCGTTTATAAGATTCAAGTATTGGACAAATGAACAATCCGCACGAAGCTAATAACGTATAAAAGTGAATACAATTAAATGACCTTTCACAGTACAAGGACAAAGGTTAATAATTCACACTAATTTCAAACGACGAAAAGAATAATGTGTTTTAGTCAAATAGTAAACATGATGTACTTAGCAAAATAATGTATCCACTCAAATAGTGAACAATAAGGTACTTTACTCAAATAGTAAAATGATGAAACGATGGGACGTGTATCATACCAAATATCTTAACACTCCTAAAACACTGGGTATTACAAACCCAAATATCAACCTACGGCTAACAGATTACATGTATGGAGTTACAAAAAAGCACCGTCACTAACATACTTGGCTACAAGTTACACTGGTCAATCAAGAAATGAACATTACAGCGAGTCAACGACCACCATTTAATACCATGGTCAGTCAAGCGATCAGCGTCCACCAATTGGTCAGCAAAGCCCGATCAAATACTACTCAACCAGCAACATACTATTCATTCAGCTCTACGGCTGGTATGATCAGCTTTACATCCGCAATGGTAACTTTATATGGTCAGCTGTGCGGCTGGTAGCTCGTTGTATCTGATCAGCTGAAAATAAAAATAACACCGTGTACTATGAATGACACGGGCACATACGATAACACTTAATGACGTTATATACGGTAAGCTGAACAAATGACATTATCGGCACAACATGACAAAGCAATAAACAAGTTCCAAAGCGAACCGACCTGTGTCCGATAAGAATACTATGGCACTAAACATTCTTAATAAAGGGGAATATATATATATATATATATATATATATATATATATATATATATATATATATATATATATATATATATATATACATGTATATATATATATATATATATATATATATATATATATATATATATATATATATATATATATATAATATTTCTAATATTGATCTCCTGGTAAGTGACATACAAGAATAAAAAATATCTGCATTATACTACGCAATCAGGAGATACATAGAAAATATGAAAAATAAACGTGGTTATACAATAGATATAACATATAATTTAGCTCAGCAAATATTTGTGTATTTACTCAAAACAAACCCGAAATGTGTCCATTTCTCGTTTATTAACGTTGATACTTTAATGTTATAAGCAAACCAACGTATTTTCTAAAGCATAGACGCCAAAAAATAAGTGAACACTTTTGCACTATCTTTGTAACACAACAAGGTTTGAACATTCTTGCACTCCACATAAAATTGTAACACCTCTGTAGAAACTTTTGAATTCAGAACAAATGTTGCTTTGCGCCATAATAAATATTGTATAGAAACCTTCAGATTAATGTTGGAATTTGCTAATTGTCTTCATAATGTGAGTATTCGGATATTTATAATTACTGGTCCAGAAATACTGTCTTGTTCCCCTATAATAGATTGTAATACACAACAACATATAGAATCGCCTAAATGACATCAGTATATGGCTGACTTGAGCTATTGTGTTTTTCATATATGTATACAGAGCATGGAATGCCAAACTTAACTGAACATATGTTTAAAGAATCATGACACAACTGAAGCAACAATACATTTTTTTCAGCTCCAAAGGTTACACACCTTGATCAGCCGCGATTATACGGAAGCACGTTAGTGGAACTTCACAGTACCACATAACTGTCTTATATGTCATCCATGACTGTCAATCACACCTGGCTATATAATGGGTGAGAATCTTAAACAATAGCAACAAAACAAACACAATATCCAGCACAACATAAATCACAGCATCTATAACAACGAATAAAGTATTAATGATAATAATACAATAATACCTTGTTATGGTGTGCTCATTGTTATGTCCATTAACTTTACATTATTACAATGTTACAGCATTTTTTCGAGACAACACTTTGATATTGTACGCAAGGGAAAGATACTTGTGCTTAAAAATAGTAAAGATATTATAAACTACTTTATATACAAATTATGTACATATATTATACTATTTCGGTTTTGGTTGATTTTGGTGTTTCGGAAGTTTTAGTTTCTGAACTAAACAGGCATAGAGGATAAAGCTGACAACGTGGACGTGTTCACGGAGTCAAAATGAAATTTTCAAACAAGCACATGAATGAGACACGCAGTAAGTGAAAATACCATTCTGATAATAAAGATGTTTATCAGATATATTCATCTTTTCGCCAAAAATATGGATGCAACGATGACCATTGCTCTCCAGGGTCTATACAAATATAGCACAGTACAGTTTATTGAGTCCAAAGGCTATCGTATATCTATCAGAGACGTACCATTTTTCAAGTCTATCAAAATACTAAATTCGATGAGAAAAAAAACAACAGAATGTTTTGGAAAGAACTAAGAGCCTCGGAGCAAAAATGCCATGACGACAAGAAAGTATTATTTCCGCTGGATAAATATAACTACAGTGCATGTATTTTGAGACAATGTCAGGCTAGTGATAGCAGACATCCAATGCATGACATTGGTCATAGCTGGTCATCCCTCCAACAGCGAGATGAAAGTGACAGTACATAAACATTGATTGAATGTATTTTTGCGACTAACCAGAATTGTTTGGCTATTTAGCGTCATACAAAAAGTTAAATGTATGATAATTTAAAAATGATTAAATGCTTCATATCGACCAGCGATATGAAAAACAAATAGTTGAAAGTAAAACGATAAGATGGTAAGTGTTATGTATAATGTTTCTCGATACACGGTGTATGTTAACAAAGACAGATAAAACATTATTGAAAAAAGGATGGCATAAGGTTATAGCATATATTAAATATTTACTCCTTTTACCATTCTAATAATACAAGTTACCTTTATTGTATAAAAAATGTTTCTTCATGTCATGCGCATCATAATGCTGATTGCCTGTAGCTTGCAGGTCGAAACACTCTATAATAAAGTGCTTAACAGTGATTGGGTCATTGCAAGAAACGCACACTGGACGGTTCTCGACTTTTGGTATGTGGGAGTGGGTTATGAAAGTAAAGGCCAATTCGAATTCTTCCAATGATTACCTCCTTCCAATGGATGGTTCTTAACAAGGTGTCCATACTCCTAGGGTTGACTTGATGGCGTTAAAGTTTGTATTTACTGCATCATTCCAAGATGCCAGCCACTTCTGACGTAAAGACTCTTTGATACGAGGTTTACAATCAGTATACGGTATTTTAAATCTGATGGTTTTAGAGATTGGGCCATTTTAGCAAGACGATATTCTTTTCATTACCTATAATACTAATATGACTAGATAACCATCAGTATAATATATTATGGGAGGTATTTAGCTCTGTATTTCGGACGGGAATATTGGTTAATAATGGGTATTCAAGTTTCCTATTGTGATGTGCTTGCGGTACTGATAGCAAGTCGGAGAAGATGATGCTATTTAAAATACTTTTGTTTCCGAAATATTGCAGAGCTAGGCCTATTGCTCTGATTTAGGTTATAAAAAAACGATGTACCCTTTGGTCAGCTAAATTGTGTTTTCCACTAACGAAGGATTCAGCAGCCGTTTCCTCATCTTTTAATCACTCAGCATAAATTATTGCGTAGTTTTCAGATTAGGTGAGGAGTTCGTGAAAAGAGTTGTGGAAGATGGAATGGTTTGTCTCAGATTTTATTACATCGTGTATCGTAAAATGAAGTTTTAGTTGTTCAAGTAACCAGGGAAGCGTTTTGGAAAACGAACGTTTTCTGAATTTTGGAAAGATTAGTATTTGTAATATCAAGGCCGGATGATATATGGGGTTTGGTTTATTGTCGTATTAGTGTTTGTATTTGGGTTGAAAAAGTCGGGTTAAGAGAGTTTGATCTTAATTTAAAAACATACTGTGAGGAACGCAATTTGTTACGATGCGATAAATGCTGTTTGTTCACTTCAGCGAGAAGGCTTGTACATGGTGATTCCTAAATGACCCCAGAGCGAGACTTATTGCTTGATGATGAATTGTGTAAAGCATCTTCAAATACGACTTACTGGCTGAACCATAAATAACGCAACCATAGTCATGTTTGGAGCGAATACACGTTCTATATAAACGAGGATGACTTTCTATCAGCACTCAAGTAATTGGGTGCTACTACTTTAAGATGATCTAGTTATAGCTAGCATTTAACTTTCAAGTTCTTTAGGTGTGGAATAAAAGTCAATTTTCTGTCATGTAGTTTTCGTAACTGAAAGAAATGATTAATTGTTTGATTGATTTTTAACCGTGCAACAGCACTTTTAGGATATTTAGAGCCATACAATCGATTGTATTTCATATCTACCAGCGATATAAAAAACGAAATAATTTAACAAAATGGTAAGATGTTACATTGATTGATTTTTAACGGCGCAGCAGCACTTTTAGGCTATTTAGAACCACACAACAAGTTTCATGCATACATGTTTAGAAATACTAAAAGGTTTAATATCTACTGTTGATACGCTAGCTTAAGTAGTCAGAATGACCGAGACGGACGTGGGAAGTCACAAGTTCAAACCCCGGTCGAATCATATCAAAGACGCTTAAAACTTGTAGCAGCAGCTTCCTCGCTAGGTGCTCCGCATTACGATGTTAGTGTTCGGAATCCTCCGCCTGGTGTCACGATAGTATGACTATGTGTGACTTGGTGCTACAAGTCTGCGGCATGATGACTAATTGATAGACATCGCTAGCGTAGAGATGAGTGGAAAGGTTCTTAAAAATACGTTAAAAATCGAAACCAGACACATATGCATACAGCAGCTGCTCCTAGTTCAACTACTGCTGCTTCTAATAAAAATTGTGCCACCATAGTTAATATGATTCCAGGGTTCAACGCTTTCTCCACATGCTGTAGCTCGCAATAGTGCATCTGGAAGTGGAGTTTTGGAAATTAGAGATATAACGAGGTCAGAGGTCGGGAACTACACCTGTTTCATAGAAAAAGATGGCGTTACAGCGTGTACTTCGGTGATGGTTACTGTTATTGAAGGTATTGCCTAACCTATTGCTGAGAGTTTGTTTATCTTCCTTGTTTATGTTTTTATGGTTTTGTTGTTGTTGTTGTTTCCTTTCTCTTTACAATTGTTTTGTTGGATGCACGTAACTTACTATGAATAACTGCTTACTTGTGAATCCTAATAAAACTAATACAAATTTTGCTATTTAAATTGTAAGAACTTGCTTCTATCAGCGCCATGTTGCTGTTTTGTGTTAACGTGCCGTTGGCCAGTTGTACAATCATCTATATATATTTACTTTTCACCAACTTCCAATATAATAAAAACTATTTTATCTTGGTTTCTTGTAGTGATAGTTAAACCAGATATAGGACTAGAAGCGACTAACGCACATAGCATATGACGCCATATGGAACATGATATTATTGTAGTGACAATGATAATGAGTTTTCGTCACAGTGATTAAACATAAGCAATCACAAGAAACGGATCTAACATTCTGTGCATATCTGTAAATTCTGGGGACTACTTTCGGTTCATAATCAGTTACCATGTCACCTTTGATGAAACTTTGCCTATTCCAACGCCTTAAACTATAACAAATCATCCACACCTCACAGTCTTGATTTGCAATCCAACATTTTCAGCTCCACATGCAACAAGAAGCCTGTACAAACAATTCAATCACACTGTTCGCCCTGTACTTCAGCACTCACATAGCATATGGTGGGCTCTACGTTAAAAATAATGTGTTTCTGACTTAGACAATATTTTCCTAGACCTGTTCTTAAAGGTTATGGCTATATGACGAGCAGGTGAGATTACGAAAAGAGGGAGCGATTTTGATTTTGAAAGATCGATATACTTAGAAATCAAGAACAACTTATAATAAGGCATGTACACTTTGTAAGATGTACGATAAGAGAGAAAAACACTATCGCTTGATTATGGAAAAAAATCATAGTAAATATTATAATTTTTTCTGACTGACACGCAATGACATTTAACTGAACAACACTACACAGCTTTAGTGTCCAGAATCATTGGCTATCCGATGGCAGGTTTAGGTATTTGTTTTCAGTCAAATTTCTAAGATGTCTGTAGTGTAACAGCTTATTTTGATATCAAGCACACGAGCATCATGCGACTTACATGTGGCATATCCCATTCAGTCATATTATCCGCTAATTCCGTGATGGCAATAGAGAAAATGTATAATAGTACAGGTTAGTAAAAGAACTAACTATGGTTCAAAAAGTGAAATAAGCTCTCACCTACAAGACTAAATGTTGAATATGTCATGCTAAACTAATTCGTTCAGTACGTTGATATCACATGACTACCTGTTGTGGTATTTAAGATAAAATAGCCACATCAAACTTCTATTTATCACATAATTGTGACACTTTGCAATTTAAAGACCTTGATATGACATGTTAGCTTTTCACTTTATGTGATTCTGATTGTTCTAAATAAGCTTACGAAATTATTGCGTATTAATATATTTGCTTGATGGCTAAGACAATCGGAATTTTGTTTATCCCGGCCTTCTGGTAAAAGTTCCTATTTGTTGTACAAGTTTGGTATCAGCAATTCGGCGGCCAGTTTGCGCATTGATTGCCCAAGGTTTACCCGACAGGTAAGGGGAAAATGAACGGTAACTCAGACAGACAAACAGATAGATAGATAGATAGATAGATAGATAGATAGATAGATAGATAGATAGATAGATAGATAGATAGATAGACAGATAGATAGATAGATAGATAAAGTTATGCATATCAACGATTGTTGCTCCTAGATTAAAGATACGCAGTCACACGAGCAACAATCTGATTTTTTTTTTCAGCAAACTCGCCCATTTGAGTTCTTACTTTTGACGCAAATCGCACAATAACTAATGGAAAAAAGGTACTGGTCTTCCATGATTCAGCAATGATTGATTGTCATTCACAGAGGAATGACGTTACCTATGCGTGGCAATTTAATGGGGGAAGAAGAATGCTGTCACCTATGTGAGTCAATTTCATGGGTGTGTACGTAATTTATTGCAATTTAATGGAAGAATACACCACCTTCTGGTAATTTAATGGGGTAATTATCTACTATTTTGGTCAGTTATTGTGGTAATCACCCATATATGGCAATTTAATCGGAGAATCACTTGCTGGATAGCAGTGTAATCTGGTAAACGTCCGCATTTAATTGGGATAATCACTCAGATGTAATAATGTCATTTGCTACTATTACTATTAGCAATAATAATAATAATAATAATAATAATAATAATAATTATTATTATTATTATTAGTGTTATTATTACGGTAGCTTGGCTTGTAAAACATACTAATACAATAAACAGAAAAGATCCATTGCAGTATCCGCGGTATTTACATAGGGGCTTTCAAGCAAATTGTAATATGTTACATGCAGACTATTTGAATTGCAATTCGTTTTCTTTATAAAAAAAAACAAAACCAAAACATTACTACATACCTGGGGATGAAGAGACAATAATTCAGAACATGCGGGAAACAAACTACACAAGAATGAATTCATAACTAACTCGCAAACTCGCAGAAATGTCCATTTATTTAGCACTGGACACACTATTCCTATATTTCCATTGTAAAAGAGTTGCTGCACCAAGGATTTCGCCAATATTGTTTATAGAACATTTTAGCACAACCAAATACATCAAGCTATCATTTAGACTTTTGGCTACTAAGTGGGTATTAGCCTGTTATTTTAAAATGTGACAGGATATATTAAACCTCCTAATATAAAACAATCAATACAAATAATATGTTTCTTTTATTTCCCTTAATTTTCATCTTAAGTGCATACATACATGCATATATATAGGTAAATATATGACATGTAAAAAGTCCATTGATAAGATTCGAGCATACGTTTATTCACTGCAATAATCTTAATCTCACATATTACATTAAAATATTGACACACTGCCATAAAGAGATCTAAACTTGTTTCTATGTTTTTTATTTTAAGACTTTCAAAGTAATTTAGTTTCTTTCCACTACAAATTTAAATTGATTTTTTTTTTGTATTCCTTCATCAAATATACATAATATTTCTACTACATATGATGACGTTATACAATTGTGCATATCATAACTACGTGTTGTATCAAGTCACTCTAGTTTTCGCAGAAAGAACAAGCCTCCAAAGTTAAATTCTTTTACCGTTCCAGAGTTCAGTTTTACCTCCAAATGTAAATGCAAAAGGTCTGGGTCTAAAGATTTGTTTTATGACTGGAGCTAAGGTCGGCAATTACACTTGCATTGCATCTACAAATGGTTTAGCGACGTCAGTTTCTGTTTGGCTGTCCGTTAAAGAAGGTTACTAGAAATCAAGAGCTATATTATGATCCACAATAATAACACACGTTGTTAAATATATTTGATTGCAAGATTAATTTTGGCGGTGAGTCAGTGTGACCAGCCATGTATATCAAATTACAGATACATGTAAATCTCACTACAGAGTTATAATTAAAAGAAAATATTTGTGATATCACTGAAATTAATTAATATTGATACATTCCACGTTGACTGTGCATAGCTTACATATTTGCGACGTAAGAACAAAGATTTATTCATATATACATACAAACAAGGGATTATTACAAGTAACTGTCTATTTGATTAACCGATTTTTAACGTGTCATATAGATATATATGCGAATATTTTGTTGGTTTAAAGTTTTTAACCAACCAAAGAGAAGATATAGGAAAATCGACAATACGAAAGTATTGTAAGTGGCAATCAGAAAAAGATAAACATTTTTTTAGTTATTTGTTTATTGTGATGAAAATCAGATCAAATACACTGAACTCTATGGTCCACAGAGCACTTTGCCTATCAATTAGACGCTTTTGGAAAAATGAAGTCGATTCTCGGTGGCAGAGAATATTGGCATCCAATACTTAAAGGTAGAACAAAGGATATATATGTAAATCGGTGCTCTCAATAAATAGAGACAACCTAAATTATACATGTCGAATACTATAAATAAATTTAAAAATAAAAGGATACGGGCCTGCTGCAGAGGTACTAAGTGAATATTTGTCTTCGTATTCATACAAAAAGATATCCGTAAGAGATTTAAAAAAATATAATGCAAGAAAATGAACAAACAGGAATGTTTAAATAATTTATCCAAAAGCTCTGCTAGATGTATCTTCTACCTTCATCAGTGAATATAAAAACATGTATCAACGGCGAGAAGATATTGTGCCAATTGTAGCAAGAGATTTTAACAGTAGATCTAAATAATGAAAACCTGATTTGATAAAGTAACACTTGATTCATATATAACGTATAAATGTCAACTGCAGATCTAAATTACGAATACCTGATTTGATAATCTAACAATTGATTAATATATAATGTATAAATGTAATTTCAGATCAGATATAGATACCATAATATAAGTCGATCTAAGCCAAAACGTACCAGCCACTTTGATAGAACATGTTTATAGAAATAGAAACGTATTATTAGTTGACATTTATGAGTAAAATCAGAAACATTAAAGGGAAATAATAGAGAAGTGATATTACTTGAAAATGACGTGTGCTTCTGAAGTTGAGAATATAACGCGTAGAAACTTGACATAACACATTTTTAACGTCTTTGGAGACGACCAGTATGAAATAAAAAATGCACAAGTGAGATGGAAAAGATGACGAAGATAGCCGGGAACCTTCTGAAATATTATGTCTTTAAAACAAAAGGGAACTCATCACGGTCAAAATAAATCACCCAATATGTTTCGTTTGAAAATTAAGCTAGCCAGTCCAGAATATAATAAAAGTGATTTAATAAGGGGCAGATTGCGTGACATTTTACTACATATATTAATCCTACATAAATGTCTCCATATACCTAATCGTGTTGCAACATTGTTTGGGATGATGAAACAAAATCATCAAGACTAATAATATAAATATATATTTCTGCTCAGAATTTGAAGGTACTTATGGGTTTACCTTTTTCCCTACTGGCGAAGGAAAGATTTATTTTTGTAATGATTCTGAGCAGGCCAAAACAATATGAATTATTAGTGACTAAACAGGTGCTAAAATACATTTGACAAATCTTTATTACAGAAACAAAGTTTTCCCGATGCAAGAAACAACATTAAATTAAACGAGTATGATGTACGATATATTGGGAAAGGGAATGAAGTCCAGCATATGATACGAAATAACAAACAAGACTATGATGTAAAGAATGTTGACTATATTTTTCAGCACTAGATAGGTTATACATGGCGGCCAATATCCGCTGGTTTTGTTAAATAATATTGTTAAATATTTGGGGAAAATGATAAGATCTTTGACACACACATTTTTTTAATTCATGATAACATTAATATGGACTTGAATCTATTGATAAAATGTCACGCCATACAAGAAGATGGTAATACGTTCGAGACGTATAGAATATTCTTAGTTCATATTCCAGATAGGTATACTCAATCAACAAAATAACGTTTTATACGACTGACTGATTCATTATTGTGTTAATACCGCTGTCCCCATGCCAAAGTTATTCGAGTTATTTAACCGATCTTCTAATTTTGAGACATCTCTATACTAATCGATTTCGCAGACATTGTTTACACCTTTCTGCATTTGTCGCGAAAATCAGTACCTCATTTGTAAATTCACATACTCTAAGATCACATTCCATGACACAACATTGGTAGTTCAGAAAAGATTCCGTTTCTGTTCTCTCCTATAATATCTGCACTGAAACGCGACCACCCAAATAAATAACTCCTCCATGCGTTCTCGGCCTTCATAAAAACTACGAGGATGAACTCAATAGTTTAGTATGTGTTTAGGTTTTGATACAAGTAACATTCTTTTCTGGTAAGAAAATCACTGGGTAACATGAGAAATACAACTAGTTTTAGGGACTGCAACATGATGCAATAGCAGCTGACTCATTCAGTTAGTAATTGCGTAAGGTTAATTTATTGCTTGATTAGACTGGGTCACCTGATGCGCTAAACAAAACATTTTTCAATTTTAAATGTCACAACTTGTACGACTGGAAGAAAACAATCTTAATATTTTAGTATCTATATGCCCACCCACCCTAAGCCTAAGCAAAAGAAAAACGAAGTAAAAAATAATAGGTCATATTTATTTAATGTTTAAATATACAACTTTCGTTTGATATAGATACAAATTTTTTGTAGTAAAAGTTCGTGTGTCCCAAGTGACCACTTCTCCAGCCCACGCTGGGGCAGCCCAACAACTCGATGTCGTATGTCACGTTATAGGGTACCCGGAGCCCACTATCCGTTGGAGCTTTACGGATGTGAGTATGGTAAACTAAGTTACCTGTCCCAGTAATTAATGATTAATTATCACAAATCTAAACGGATACAATCTGCAAATAAATTCGAATTAGATTTAACAATGCTTTCACGGTTTTGAGGTAAACATCAGCGAAGTTCGCATCTATATTTTTTATTGCGTATATATCAAAGATATTCTTCTTGAACTTGCATACGTAAAAACAAACAAAAATAAATCACACAGACATATATTTCCTATAAGTTTCGTTCTTAAATTTATAGTGCTGTTGTGTATTCTGTTCGATCTGCTTTTCTTTCCCGAAATTGTCAAAATATGTTATAACAGCAAAACAATGCTTTGTTTCGCTTCGTATAGAAACAAATTATCTGACTATTCGATTTTGCATGGTAGTAACGTTGTTGCATTGAATATATTTCAGCCAATGGGACAAAATTATATGCCACCAGGTTCATCTAACCTAACTCCCAACAAAGTTCACATACAAAACTTCCAGCCTTCCCTTCACAGTTGTACATGGACATGTATGGTTCGGAACTCCTTGGGTGTTGACCAAATGTCCATACAAATATAAACTGAATTTAAGACCTCAATGAAGGGACTCTAGAATCGACAATATAAAATTAAAAGCTCGTCTTAAGGTTTGATACGATTTGCTTTCAAATATCCAAGAAATAAATTTTCAAAATCATAGCAATCATCTTCAACGAAGGACTTTGTAAAACTTTGCATCCTAACCAATGAAATAACAAATCATGAATTTAAGAAATAAAGAAATTTTATCCTGCATCTATGTTGCTTTATAAACTCTTATTCTTCCATTCTTTTGTTAGTATATATAATAAATAAATGCAATACACTCACAGTGCAAAACTACTATCGAACTAATGATCTGCACCCTAACTGTTAACAAGAAACTATTCGACGAAACTTATCGATGTCTTCGGTCTTATACAATGGTGACCATGTAGTTAACTTTTGTTAAAATAAGAGCGGGTCAAGTAGAATCGTCACAGTCTAGGTTTGAACGAATGCGTTTATCAATATGCATAGCTTTACTGTGACATGACAGCGCGCCTCATTTAGTTCAGATCACAGCTTTTCCTTCATTTCGTCCAAAAAAGTATAGTACGTTAACATTGATATTGCTGTATGCACCTATCGGGGCGTCGCAATAATGAAGCAGCAGAGGGGGTGAATCGGACGATTTTTTTCGACATTTTTGATTGTAGCGTCAAAACGGCAAATAGAGCCTTCCCGCGAAATCTCAAGTTTTAACCAGAAAAAAAATAAGTATCCATTTGGCAAATAGATCCTTAGTGATTTTTGTCTGAAAACATGAGATTTCGCGGGTGATATTTTATTCGCGTTTTCGTTGCTTGACCATAAATGTCGAAAAAAATCTTCCGATTCACCCCCTCTGCTGCTAATGGTTTACGGTGATTTCAACCGAATATTTTATCAAGTCCGATACGATATCGTGTCCTAGGGTCTGCTAAATTTATTGTCACAAGTCCGTGTGGTTTTGACTGAGCGTGACTAAAGAAATTTCTAAATTGATTATGATTCATATCACCGCTGCACCAAGTCTGATGAATATTTCGTAGCGTATGAGTATCAACGCCGTTAGATACACACAGCACATTGCAATTATCTCTGATCACTTTTGGTATCTGAGTGTATCGTTGAGTAACATATATCACATCAGTGTTTTTATGCCTGCCTCGGGAAAATATTCTAGCAGGATTTTTTTGATTATCTAACATGATATCATCGTATACCACTAAATTGTTAATACTTCCATCAATAGCATCAATGCTCGGGGCTTCCTCTATATCAGTAATAAATTCAATAATATCATCATCGATTTGAAATTCTTTTGCTTTCTCGTTAAAATCCTTTAGCACTTCATAGCATCGCTGATCGTCTACACTCGGGGCTATTAAATACAATTTGTTCCATTTCATCCATCTCGTTATCAAATTAAGTAGCAGTTGTGTCTTGCCGCTTCCAGATGGTCCGATTATAATCATTCTAATTGAATTCGGCAACATTTCATGATGTTTAATAGGTTCCCGTCGTCGGGTAGCTGAATAATCAATTACATTCATGCCGTTATATATAAATTATGGATCTATATTGTGTGAAGTGTAAAAAACGTACTGGCACAGATGACTTGACGACGATTACAACTAAAAATAACCGATCAGCGCTTTCTGGTAAATGCGTACAATGTAGTACAAAGAAATTTAGATTTGTTTCTAAACCCAAGGAACCTTTAAAAAAAACGAGGAGGTGATATCGCAGCCAAGCTAGCTAAACTCCCTGGAATCCCATGGGCAAAGTATCCAGGAGAAAAGCACCTTCCAGGATATAGCTACTGTGGACCCGGAACCAGACTTGATATCAGACTCAATAATCAAAGTCAGCCCCGACCCGGTGTAGAACCAATAAATGCCATTGATAAGGCCTGTCACCTTCATGATGTTGCTTATAAAAGCAATAATCTGCAACACAGGCATCTAGCAGATGTGAAATTAATTCATGCGTTAAATGCTATTCCTGATAAATCCTTCAAAGAAAAATTGGCTTCATTTTTGATAAAATCGGCTATGAAAAGTAAATTGATGTTAGGTGCTGGTAATTAATAACAACATGGAATCTATTTATTATTCCCCAAGAGGATACTGGAGGGGTAAATCAGCAATCCATAAACTCGCTAGCGCTGCAAAAGTGAAAAAAACCCACTGCGGCTCATTGGTTATCTAAACAGGCACTATGGCAGATTTATCTATCACCGCCTAAACAAATTAATTTCTCGCATTTTGATGTGACTGTCCCTAATGAAGTTCATCAGGCTGATATATTATTTCTGCCACATGATGGTGGGTACAAATACTCTTTAACCGTAGTTGATATTGCAAGTCGATACAAAGAAGCAGAACCGTTAAAAACAAAATCAGCCACTTCAGTGGCTTCTGCATTTGAAAAGATTTATCGAAGGGGTCCTTTGCACTGGCCAAATCTATTACAAATTGATCCTGGCAAAGAATTTCAGGGTGCAGTGTTATCTACAATGAAAAATCATAATGTCACCATCAGACGGGGGCATACTGCGCTACATCGTGATCAGGCAATTGTTGAACGGTTTAATAAAACCCTTGCTGAGCGGTTATTTGGATATCAATACGCAAAAGAATTCATCCAAGAAAAAAGATCCCGTGAATGGGTTAAAAGATTACCAGCTGTGATTACCGCACTGAATAATCAGATTACTAGAACAATTAATTTGAAACCTATCAACGCGATTAAAATGAAGTCAATACCTGAAATGGAAATTCGAAGAATTTCACAAAAAGATTTCAAAGAACCAATTATTGGTAGTAATGTCACTGTGAGGTATTTATACGAACCAGGAGAGCTTGAGGGCGGCAGAAAAAGGGCTACTGATCCTATGTGGAGTGCTACTGTACACAAGATATCTAGTATAACACGATCTACGGGTAGACCTCCAATCTATAAACTGGATTCAACTGCCCCTCAACGAGGATTTACTAGACAACAATTACAAGTGATACCCGAGGATACTCAATTACCACCACGGGGTCTTAACTGGCACCGTTGCGTCTATTGCACTCAAGACAAGTCAACATCACATTCTTTCTGACATGACCGAGACTGTTATTTTTTCTGTCAACGGTAAATTGGCGAGGATCTTTATCCGAATACTGCCAACGCATTATACAATTGCAACTTGAGCAGTGATTATTCTGTTGTTGCTTCAAAGTGATTATTAATTTAGCATCAATATCACATTCTCGTTGTTTTTTTTTTGTCTTGTTGTTTGTAACCGGAAACTTTTTTATCAATAGTTTTAACATCAATATCATCCATTGTGGTGTCATTATCATGGAAAACAATTCTTCGAAGTTGATTTATTTTTCGTACTCTGGATACTGCAAGATAGACTAAATTTGACCATTCGATGCGATTATCTACCATCCAAACAATTGTATCCGATATAGTCAATCCTTGCGAAGAATGTATTGTTGCTGCGTATCCTAGCGTCCACGGGGATTTATTAGCACGCAATGCATCTTCAACGACATTGATATCAACCAGCACAATATCATTTAATACCAGAATTTGTTTTTCACTTCCTGACTCTGTCAGGCCTAGAATATCAACTTCAATGTTCTGTTTTCGTGTATCCGGAGGCCTATAACAAAGAGGCACTGGAAGTGTAGCAAATTTTTGTTTATGCAATTCAAATTACTTCATCTGAAGTGTGTCTCTGACTGTTTTTCTACTTGCAATTATCAAATCATTTGGTCTCCATGCTTCCCAAAACTCATTCACTGGAGTTTCTGAAATTATTCCACGGGCTATTTCACACTGGATTTTATCCGGTTGTAATCTAATTAGCGCTTTGAATTCTCGTAATCGTTCATCAAGTGATCTATGGTCGGTATTAATTTCTTCATAATAGTCTACAAAACCCTTTAGCCATTCATGTGGAGATGCACCGACAAATGGTGGTGGTTGGTCGTGATCACCGCACATGACGATTTTTGTATTTTTCAATAACAACCACTCAAGAAATATTTTTAATACATCTAATGGCACTGTGTCTATTTCATCCCAAATGATAATTTCAGGAATAAATTTCTCTCCAATGCACTCAGGAGTCCACTTATCTCCCTTCCACCGGAAAAAAAACTGATTGGTACAGGCATTTACCCCTCTCTGTATCATCTCTCTTGCAAGTCTGTGTGTTGGTGTTAGCACAATCATAATTGATTTCCCACGAAATAACTCAATTGCCCGGGTTGTTTTTCCTGACCCACCACAGCCGTTTAAATAAACTGTTTTATACAGGCATATTGGATCAGAACACGGTGGTGCATTAGTAAATTCTGAACACTGATTGCTTTCTAAATAACTTTTTTCAATCGTAACATCTGCTGATGGAATATAATCATGAAGCATTTCTTTCTTAATTCTCCATGACCCCCAATTCTCGTTGCCAGTAGCCTTAAAATCAGCCATTTTGCTATTTATGTAAAATGAATCAGTGGCAACTCTAACTGCGGTGTTAGGAAATTTATTGATCATTGAAAACAAATTGATAGAAGCATAACCAAGCATAGAAGCTCTTAAGTGTGTGTACTGCGGATTGTATCCATCATTGTAAGTAACAATTGTACCCAATTTGGTTCCATCGGACAGAAATGCGTCTTTGCGATTGACATATAGGCCTTTATTCGTCAAATCCGCGATTACAAAATCGTATTCAGCATTCTCTATAATTAACCGTGAAGAATATCTTGTATTATCGTACATACCACCCTGAGTGAATTTACCGATTATTCTTCGTCCAAGATCTTTTGCTTCATTGTTTCTGATTTCAAATAACTGTTTGGACCAATCCATGATTTGTTGTTTACTGAAATTTGGAAACAGTTTTCGCTGTTCGCTAATTATTTTTTCTAGATCAGGTTGTGGTAACCAGACTGATTTCTGTTCTCGATAGGGTATAATTGCTTCACTGACAATTAATGATTTTAACATCCCACAATTAAGCATATACCGTAATAACACTATTGGCATCCAGTGTTTTTCAGACATGTGTTTACCAATCCAAAGATAACTACACGGATGAAGTCCTGTAGCCATTTCAAATGATACTACACAAGCGAATCCTGTTAAATCAAAATCAGGCAGTGGTCCATTAATCGCAACACGGGTCATTTCGTGTGTGGGGTGTCCAAATCGTTTGAAATATTTCTCGCATTCTCCATACCCGAGAAAACTTCCTGGATAACATGCAATCATATCAACTGAAATAACGGTTTCAGGGTCGTATTTTGTATTCCATAACCCTCCATGGCTGTATTCAAGACAGGACAATCTGACATTTGATAAAAACTCACTTCTCGTTGGTTTCCACGCGTTTTTCTTCCTAGCAAAATGTGCTGCAATTGATGGTAGTGTAAAACAGTTTGCTAATAATTGATCGTTGTCTTCCCCCTCCAGTGAAAACTCACTAGCTAGTTTTTTCATTTGATTATGCAGCTCTTCAGTACGGTACAATTCTCCGTTGGGCCTTAAAAACTGATCAAATCTACATTCCTCGTCTGAAGTACTATGAAATAGCCACATTGACACAGGATCGTTTTTACTCAAATGGTAAATAGCATCAAATAATTTCTGCTCTGAAAAAAAACTCTTCTGTTCCAAACAGATATTTTACGGTTCTATCCCGTGGAAATATTGTTACTGCAGATGACCACGCATGTTCGTTATGATCAATAATCTGTATTGGGGCTCCTTTTGTTTTATATTTCGATTCGTATAATACTTCACCGGTGATTGTCGTTACTGATATTGGAAATCTCAATGATGTTTCTAATTTAGCTATATCCTGAATTGTTGCCCCATGCTGTTTCACTGTCAGTTCCCATTCGGTTATTTTTTTTCGTCTTAGATCAGTTAGTTTATTTCCCCGGGACGCATTTGTGAAGTGTTCCATTATTCGTTCTGCTACACAATTGAGCCCTGTCGAATATTTCATGGGTGCTAGTTTTGCAATATCAGGTTTGTCATTGAGCGGATATATCCCGTAAACAACTGCTGTGACAGGATAAGATCTTTCGTAGTATGGTTTGTCAATTCCAGTCAAAATTCCTGGTTTTGAATCCTGAGTCACAGTGACAGTTTTTTGTTCTTGAGAATAGGCTCGTATTTGTCCCTAATGATCCATTTTCCATCATCACGGATAAGGAATTTTATTCGAACAAAATTTCTTTCTTCCCCAAGATTTGAGATTATCACTGCTGCTTTTTCATCATTCATGGTAGCGTCAACAACACCATCAATTCGAAATGTTGACCAACAGTGAGATGCCCCATCACGCTTGAATTCATTAAAACAGTCTCTGATTTTACTAATCATGGTTCTATCAAGAATTTTATTCTTTGGTGTATCAGAAACTCTATCAAGATTGAATTGAACACTTTTCCATGGCTTAATTTTCGATAATCTCTCAAACTCTACCATACTATAATTAAAACAAGCATTTAAATGAAAGATTTAAGTATAATGAATCATTGCAAATGGCTCATGATTGGATCAGTGACACCGTGTAACAAATCATGCAGAAATGAATTCTGTGGGTATCATATGCAAAGTTTTCGACGTGGAAGCCTTGGTCCGTTACCCTGTATTCGATGGGGGGTTGGGGTCAGGGGGATATCGCAGTTATGTCTAAATTGTGGTGGTAAGCGATACAGGGAGTTGAAGCGTTATTATGATAAAAGAATAAAAAATGGATTTTCAATCAAAAATTCTGACCCTGACCTTGACTCCGTCAAGGATAAAATCATAAGAAATCCCCAAGACTACATTGAAAGATTCTCCAGTAATGTTATTAATGAATTAGACAAATAGTATTAGTATACAAATGAACCAAGGGAGATAACTCTTAAATATAACCAAGGGAGTTATCTCCCTTAGATTATATCAGGTTATCGTGATTCAGCGGCAGGTATTGTTTTGTAAGAAAAGAAATCAAATATAAAATGTTTTCAAACAATTATATTCTTTTTTTTAGTGTTTAAGTCAAATATTCGGCAAATAAAACAACTGTTTTTGTGTTTTATTTGTTTGTTTTTTATATGTTTTGTATTTGCATGTATAAAAGGCTCTTTACGACTAGAACATGCTAAGTTATAGATCTCAGTTCTCGTATATGACTTGCTTTCCTTTCTTGTGATAAAGCTACATATGTTGCATTATTGTTATCACCTGCCAGAGCATATTTTTTGCCGCAAAACGTGTCTCCAAAATTTCAAAAATTCCTCCTAATTAGTAGTTAAGTGTGATATTATGGATCTAAGATAAAAATCCTAAATAACACATGTCCATAGTTGTAACGAGATGCTGAAGGGGAAAAGCGATGATAAATCGGTTTCTACCATAGGTCTGTTCCCCGAGTGGTCTAAAGCGATGTCCGTTACTGACCACTGCCATCTCACCTCTGTCTGATATTTAATTTTGACAAAAATATAATCGTTATCGTTCATATGTGATTAGATAATGGTTGGCATAACCGTGATAAATTATATTTCAGGGCACAGTTGTTAACACATCAGCTACAGCTTACAATGTCGGTTGTACTTGTCAATTTGATCAAGATTTTGGTACGCTAAAACCATAATTAATCCGTTGAAATTATCGAAATGCTTACACAATAATAAGAATTTATTTATGTTTAAAACTTTGGGGTTTATTTTGCCGGAATACAATTTCCCGATTTGAGGAAGCAAGAAACCCCAAATATTTATAAGATGTTTTCTTTAACTGTTCTTGCCCGAAATTCTGTGTTATGAAGCCTTTTCTACTCATTCCGACAATTACAATCTGTATCTTCCTAATGCTAACTCTTAATTTGCAGCAAACCGTCCCCACCAGTCAACACACACACACACCATCACCATGTTCAGACTATAATAAGAACAACAAGAATAGATCATATAGTGGGCATCATTTTAGTTATTTGCAAAATGTTTATTGGCATCGACATTTTAAACTCCATCGATATATTATAATATATATCATCTGTATCTACTGTATGTATTTCTATCACTACCTTTTCTTGAAAGACTAAAATTATTGAGGAAAATGGGCATGAATCCGACACAATATAAACAAACACACACTCGGTTATAAAAGAGTACTGCATTATCAAAGAAAACATACACACAAACACACACACACGCAGACAGACAGTACATTCACACATTTAAAGTTTTCACTTATCTGATCATTTTCGCTGTCAACGTTATTTGTATTACATTTCTTTTTTCATGCATCCACATTTATGAACAAGAGTGTATTGACTAACGGTTTACTGGGTGAAAAGAATTCTAAGGAATTGAAGATCAGAACTTGTATCTGTCGATTTTTAAACCATCTCTTATATTCCTCAGCAAAACACAACTTTTTTAATAAGCTAGTGTGCTATGTCTATATATCACCATTTCTATTGAGTGACAAATATACATCAATAAAAAAGTCTTCTGGTGAAAACCACAGGTCATAAAAGTCATTCATTTCGGGTAGTTCTGACATCACGACTTTTACGAAAGTCGTCTTGGTAATCATAATAAATGTACGATGGGCACCATTTTCAATTAGGGACTTGGTGAAAACACCGTGAAAATGACCATATACTGAGGTGGAGTAGTGGCAGCCATATTGAATGTACCATCGGCTTCCATTTTGTTCAGCACCATCAATGGAGTAGCGAAAAAAAAGATTTTAAAGATGACTCATGGTGGCCATACTATAGGTCAGATCCGTACCATTTCTTTTCAGACCAGCTAGACGTAACATTAAGTATTTTAGTGAAAAGCTAATGTTGATATCATCATCTAGGTGTAGCGACATACGATTTACATGATGGCCATGGTTACGGCTATATTTGACTTCAGATTGACACTATTTTTATTTAGATCCATCTTTTGGTGAAAACACCATATTGATATAACCATTATTTCTGATGATGACTTGGCCGCCACATTGGATCATTTTATATGAAATATGTACTATATTGACTATGTGGTCTCATGCATGCGTCAAGTCAATAAAATTGTTTTGTTGTTATTCAGACTTTACAATCTGCATATGCAGATTTTTGTGATCCATACTGTAGTTAAGAAAATCACATGTGTATGGGGCATATCATTTAATTTTATTTGACTTAATGTGGTGAGTGTGTCCAGAAAAGAGTAAACAATCATATCACCTCGGGAGAGTGTGTTTTGTTGTAGACAATAAAATGTTGGTCTACATCTATTTCATTTAGAGTTCTCGTTTCAGGTCTTGTTGTCATGGCAATTTCATGTAAGGTTGTCAAAATAGCTACATCTAGAAGATATTCAAATGTTATTCTAAGGGACGATGAGGAGGCTGACAACTCATTTTGTCACTGTTGACATCATTGTAGTATATCGGTTTTTATAGGATTTTATTGCAATATATTCTGATGGCGTTTTAGGGTATATCTCCTATTTAGATTTTAAAACATACTTTGTAGCAATTTTTAAGGGATATAAACTTTTGAAATCGTAAGGAATTGCAGAGGTCGCCATGCTGGAAATAAACAAAGAGCGACTATAATTATCAGTCCAAATGACACCATATCGTACGTAATGAAATCGCGGGACAGTCATTTTTTAAAATATATTAGTTTAATATGGACACACATTACCCAAATGAGTCATTACATTTAAGAATTTAACCATTTTAATAAACAAAATATAAAAGCATCATTGTTTTTTTTCTTTTTTAGACAGGTTTTTGTTTCAAAATGGTATTGTGGTCTGAAAGCAACGCTGTTTTTAAATCTCTTTACGGGATGGTGGAGAAAGATGTGGTAAAGATGTGGTAAAAGTAGAGAAAAATTTAAGAGAATATGGTCTTTAGCTAAATTTAGATGGTAACGACTGGTACAGCTATTTATCGTACTAGTATGTGAATAATAAACAAACAAGAACAAAGTCAAGACAAGACTATTGCACATCTTTTCTACTAAAGAGAAACAAAAAGCCCAAGTGCCGTATAAATATTGTTTGTGGTCGCTTTCAATGCTACAACATACAAAGAAAATGCACAAGAAGACTTCTATACTTTAATATAAATTCCTCACCCCAGCCACATCCTACCTACACCACCATGTCTTTGATCTTACAACATAACTGATTTCCGTATTTCTCAGTTAGAAATAAAAAACCCAATTCAGATCGTCTTTTACCTCACTACTTCACGACTATACTTACAACGACATTAATATCACATGGTATAGTGGTTGCATGCTGGAGGGTGCGGGTTCAAACCGCGGCCGAGTCATATCAAAGACTTATAAAAATGATACTAACAGCTGCGTAGGTAGGTGCTCAGCATTAAGAGTTTAGTGTTAGGACTGGTCGGCCTGATGTCAGGATAATGTAACAAGGTGGGACATGATGCAAAATATCTTTGAATGCTATCATCAGTGCAAGACATCACTACAAACTGCCAAAATGCGGATATCGTATCGATATCACCGCTATATTCCGATATATACGTTAACAATGCTATCACACACACACACACACAAACACACAGACACACACACACACACTACATTAATAAACACTCCTAAAATATTTATGCTCTTGAAGTTGCTACTTCATCGCTTTATTTACTACTAATTTAGTAAGAACAATTTGAATGACATCAAGAGATGGAGGGAACAAGTGGACAATAAGTTACTAATAAGCCGTATTAAACAGAATGACAAGCAGAGCCACCCCAATTTCATAGCCGTAGAAAGAGATTCACTAGAGCAGATCAATTTTAAGAGCTGAAAACCGGCCAATTGAAAATTAATGGACAAAACCACATAAGAGTCTTACTCAAAATGGAATAACTCCAGTGATTTACACATTGTACCTACCCATGATTATCCTGGCAAAATTATATTAACTGAATGCTTTAAATGTAATCTTGTAATTGATAATTTAATGTAATATATGCGTTAATAGCTAATTTTGTAACTGAATAGCACTTAAAAAAGAGAAATAAGTGTAATATAATTAGCTTGAATTAGTGGATATATGTATGCTCATGTATGTTGAGATGAATACAAGTTACATTCAGTAGAGGAATGATATTGTCATTAAATCAATAAAACATGATAGTACACAATATTTGTCAATTTGAATAATTGAATAATTGAAACCATTCAACACTTATATATTTAACAGACATTAGACAAAAATCATTACCTTAAATGTATAGTGTAAAAAATCACATGCACACAATAATAAAGAGAACTTTGTTTTAATCATTTTAATGTTACACAATAAAGATGTCAGTGTGTGATGTAAATACTAGAAGTATCAAAATTTGATGCACTTAAATCAGCATATTGCTTCAGTACCAATTACTATAGGAGAATCAATAAGGACTGATTTCGGATTATTTAAAAAAGCAACTATAAATTCAAGTGACTTGAACTTACTGCTGAAACAATAAATTAGGCATTAAAAAATGAAAAAAATCGGTAGAAAGATAAATTTTGTATTTACAAATAATTATAAGTTAGAAAAAAGCAACGACAAAGAATTGCAACTGCGTCCCTTTCAAATGATTTTGGGATATCAAGTTTAAAATGTTCGATTAATTGAAAATAAGTGCATCCAGTTATGGTGAAGGTATTACTCACATAACAAACGCGATGTATTTCAAAACGAAAGTCGCAAATAACATGAATCTGTTTGGACCAACCCTATTTATACGAATAATTTTTATTCCGGTGATATCTTAACAAGTTTTAACTCTTAATGTGAAGTTTTTCTCCTTATTTTCATGTCTGCATATATCATGGATGCATTGTTACTGGCATATGTCCACCAATTTATTCCTTCACTAAGTTTGGTTGATCCGTATATTCCATTTAGGTTTGAATAATGGCAATTACAGTACCACCAACCGCCTTTGAAATGACGGGCACAATTATCTGAATCGATTATGTCGTTGTCCCGATCTTTTGTGGAAAATTTCATGGTGGAATGCTGGGTAAAAGAGTCACCTGCTGTTCCACTGTAGCTTTTTACGATGAGAATATATCCACTACTTTCGTTTCCAACCGAGAAAGTATCATACATAGCAAAAGTGATATTTGTCTCTGAAACAGCCAAATTTATATGCAGTTGATAATCGGAATGAGCTGTGAGATCATGTATATAGTCATTTCCGAGCCATAGGTTTCCATTTGGATCACCAAATCCCTTTTTATAGTCAATCCACTCACGAAAGAAATCTACATCTCCGCTGACTCTTCTCTGAATGACAGTCCATCCTCCACCGGGTGTATCCATATCACATCGAACGTACATACCATTAGAATGTCCTTTGGGATAGATAATGTAGCCTCCAGTCTTTGTAAAACCCATCTGGTAAATGTCCTGGCAGTCTCTTGGTTTTCCTAAATAGTCATTATTGTATGTAGATGAAGTCTCGTTTCCACAATAAGTTTGAGGCGGGATACAATAACAGTTGCAGGCGCAATAACATGGGGATTGAGAATGTCCGCTTGTAAGCAATTCAGAGAACGTCAGGAGGACGAAGATTAAAGCAACCATTGCCACGTTAAAGAATATTGACCAAGATGTTCTGAGTTAAGGGTGGTTGTAGCGAATAGCTTGATATGGAATTTGTAAGAGGAACTGTGTCTATTTATACCCTACATAGGTGTCAGTACACAAAAAGAGGTGGGACTTTATGGATTGATGCAGTGAATAAGAATCTTTATGCAATCAAGCCAACCCCAGGATAATGGGCTCCTTCCTATAGAAACCTATATAGGGAGGAAGTAGTCATTGCAATAATTAGAATTAGTCATCCGTATATAACCCACTCCCACATGATACAAGGCGATGACCCATCAGAGTGCATTTCTTGCAATGAATCATTCAGTGTTAACCCCTTTATGATAGTATTTTCAACCTATGCGCATTCACTACTACAATGTGTATGACATGAAGGCACGTTGTAATGCACTAAATGTCTTGTATTTTAAAATTCCTGAAAGAAGTAAACATTTATTTACACGATATAATTTTGATGCTGTCTGCTTGAGTATTTACATATAATGTATATACCGCTCTTCATCCTCAACATCTTTTCATCTAAATCTTCATCAGCACACACAATTTACGTTCCCTGTTTGGAACGCTTGATATATATATATATATATATATATATATATATATATATATATATATATATATATATATATATATATATATATATATATATATATATATATATATTACCTTTTCCATCTGATCGTTTAGGTTTGAACTGTTTGATTTTTACACGGCTGGTCGACGAGAAACCTTTTACCACTTTTAAATAACTCGAGATATAATATCTTGTATGATTCTAAAACACCTTACATCTACAATTGATCAATCACTTTTAACAATATTGACAATTTGTGCTTTTGTTTACTGTTTCAATTTCCTCTTGTCTCAGCAACTTACAGCAGGAATCGTTGTTTGATACGTAACCAATGAATAAAAAATACATTTTTCACTATTGCAGTTCTCGAGAAGAATGTCTCTGCAAATACTAGATGTAATGTACTCATCAATGTCATATATCAGTAAGTTTAAAGCAGCGATAATGAATAAGTCATTGAGAATTGTCTTCATGTGTTTATTGAACCCAGTCAAAAAAATGGGATGTTTTAAGAACCTGAAAAAGAAGGAATACCCAAGATATATATATATATATATATATATATATATATATATATATATATATATATATATATATATATATATATATTGCAAGATACGCATATTATAAAACAATAGTAGAGATCTATTAGATCATGTTGGGGGTTAGGAATGTATCTTCACTTCCTTTGCATCCAATTCAAGGAGAGTACTGATTTTACTTAACAATAACTTTCAGTTTTCCATATACAGAGTACAAGCAGATGTAACTGTCGGAAATATAGCTTTTGACATTTCAACACAGAATCAGGGTATACACTTATAAACAAAGAATATCTGGTTTCACAGTATGCAGATTACACTACTCTCACACTTTAGTATTTTATGTAATGTTTAAACCGTCCTTTACATTCAATATCTTTTCATCTAAATCTTCATTAACATTCACCATTTACACCCACCAACCACATTTATCGGGAAGCTTTATATATTACCCTTACTATTTAATCATTTTATTTTTAAATATTTCATTTTTTTCTCTAATCGATAAGAAACCTTGTATCACTTGTGTTTATATAAACCTATATATAACCTTTTGTATGGCGCTAAATATTTTAGGAGTATTAATGCTCCGTACAAATAAATCATCAATCAATTAGGTTGTAACTCGGCCTTGGATTAACATTATATATATATATATATATATATATATATATATATATATATATATATATATATATATATATAAAGAGAGAGAGAGAGAGAGAGAGAGAGAGAGAGAGAGAGAGAGAGTTAATCGTTAATAACAAGATGCGACCTTTGATATAAACAGAGTAAGTGGACCTTCAGCTTAATTATATTTCGAGTTCTTGTTTAATTTATGGTATGATTTGGTCTTATCAATCGTTAGCATCTACAGAGAGTGAGTGATTGTGTGTGTGTGTGTGCGTGCGACAGACAGCGAAACGGTCAGTCGACAGAAAAGATAAACTAATTATGTTCATAAAGGTTATGTTTGAGGATCGTGATACGAGCTGTTTAAAATAATGACGACAGTAGAAGAAGTTAATTTAAAAGATTCAATTTTAACATTATTTTATTGACTCCCCTTTCGGTTTCGGGGTTGTAGAATTAGCCCGACGTGCCTCTCCACGTATCGTAAAAGGCGACTAAGTAGAGGCAACCTGTTTGCCGTGGGTTGCGACCCGTGTCGGAGGAGGAAAGGATCCTGGTAGTTGCAACACACTACTTTGGGCTCTACTTCTCTTACACGGGTGGTCGAGATGGGACCGGTCTCGACAAATCGGCTGGTCACGCCGAGCCTTAGGAGGTCTTTTTGTTTACTTACTCATCTTCTCTTTCTTTCTTGTATCTCTCTTGATACCACCGTTGCCCTTACATTCTTTTCCTTTAGCTTTCACTTTCCTAAGTTTTAGAAGACTTCCTAGAAGGCGGTGGCTCAACGGGTCAATTGGGAGATAATTTTACCGACCCTAGAAGGAAGCTTCATGGGTGAATCCCAGGTAATTTTATCTAACGAGTATGGCATCTGTGTATCCCTGGCACTTAAAAAAAATGTCCCCTCGTTGGGCTCCGTGGTGGGTGGGGAGTATGGGTGCTAAATTTTAAATTCTTAGTCATGGCAAACACAACAAAAATAATCAACAATAAATGTACCAAACCACTGTCTGACTCGGATGAAAATCCATGTGGCGTGGAATCATTTCCAGGCTTCATGGTTATTCAGTCTGAAGATGATGCTAAACCGCCTTCAGGTTTCTCTCCGTTTATTATCGAGAAAACCATTTCGGGATCGACTGGCACACCAAAAAGTGTTAAAAATCTAAAATCGGGTTGTCTTCTTGTAGAGTGTGAGCGAATTAGGCAAACAGACAATATCATGAAACTGAAAACATTCTTTGATATTCCAGTGACCTCATTCGCCCACACTACACTGAATTCGTCCAAAGGCGTAATGCGATGTCGTGACTTGGCTGGAATAAACGACACAGATATCATCGAAGGGATGAAACATGAAGGTGTCACTGCAGTGCGTATAATACGTACTAAACGTAATAACACCATGCAGGACACCAACACATTTGTACTCACCATTAATAAACCAATTGCGCCCAAAGTGGTCAAGGTTGGGTTTTTACAAGTAAAGAATGAAATCTACATACCAGGCACCCTTCGAAGCTATAAGTGTCAGAAATACGGCCATCATGAGGACCGATGTTTCAGAGTCAAGGTCTGTGGCCGATGCGGAGACCATTCTCATCAGGAAGCTGATTGTAGAGCAGCTCAGCATTGTGTCAACTGTGGCAAAGAACATCACGCCAATTCTAAGGATTGTGATACTTGGAAAAAAGAGAAGGAAATTCAGAGGGTAAAGTTTACCTCCAACATACCCTTCCCAGAGGCCAGAAAACTTGTCCAGGCAAAAACAGCACTTCCTGGCCCATCCTTCTCCACAGTTGTGAAACACAACCCAAAAGTCACGAAGGACGCACAAACACAGACGGATCAGCCCGATTTAACAACAAGTGCCAATGTCACTCATTGCCAACCACAGAGGGGCACAGCATCAACTCAGACAACATTTAATAACAACCCACCACGAAAGCTCCAAGGAATAAACAAAAACCACAAACAAATAAGCAGCAAAACGGCTCAGATGACCCCATTAAACGTTACAATATGTTTGGAGAACTTGAGAGCATGGATGCAGAAGAAACTGTTCCATGTACTCTAGGTTCCTCCTAACCTATTAAAACCAAATATACTCCCGTACTTCCTCCAGACAAATTACAACACACATTTTCTCCGCGAATAGTCTTACCTAGATCCAGAATCTCCAGCATAATTATATAATGAAGAACACCATCATACAATGGAACTGTCGAGGACTTAAAGCTAACTATAATGATATTCTTCTTCTTTTAAATGAACAAGATCCTGCTGTACTATGTTAACAGGAAACAGTCATGAAAGACACAGATAAAATTAGATTTAAAAACTTTTTCCTGTTCAACACGTACTTTCAAAACGCTTACAGGGCCTCGGAGGAGTCTCTGTTGTTGTGAACAATAGAGCCCCTCACAGAGCCATTCCTTTAAATACAAATTTACAAGATATTGCTGTAAGCGTCACTTTACATCGAGTGATTACATTTTGCTCTATTTACTTACCACCAAAACACAAAACTAGTACCAAATGAATTAAACAATATTGTTCAACAACTTCCCACGCCCTTCGTTTTACTCGGGGATTTTAATGCCCATAACATTCTATGGGGATCGAATCACATAAACGACAGAGGCCATAAAGTAAAAGATTTCATTTCTAGACACGATCTGTGTCTATATCATACTAACTAAATGACATATTTACACCCAGGAACGGGTACGTACACGTCCATTGATTTGACAATTTGCTCCCCTTCATTGCTTTTGTACTATGAATGGAAGGTCGCTAATGACCTTCACAGCAGTGATCATTTTCCAATCACTCTTGAAAATAACTCTAAAATTGATGACGCAATTGCACAATGGAATATAAAGAAAGCCGACTGGTCTTCCTTTGAAACGCTATATCAAACTAGACTAAATAATGATACAATATTCAACGCTGTTAATCCTATACAGCATTTTACTTCAATTCTAATTTCAATTGCAGATCAATCTATTCCTAAGTCCTCACCGAACAGTAAAAAACCGCAAAAACCTTGGGTAACCAGGGAATGCAAAGAAGCCATTAGACAACGCCGAGAAGCATTAAAACAATTCAACACTCGTTCTACGCCCGAAACGTTATACAAAAATCGTATTGCCCGAGCTAAAACACGACGCACAATCAAAGCATGTAAACGTACATCCTGGAAGAAATATGTTTCTTCTATAAACTCTCGTTCCTCAATGAAACAAGTTTGGGATAATATTCGAAAATAAATGGAAAGAGGAAACAAAATTCTATTCGACAACTGAAAACAAACAATAACAATTTTAGTTCGAAACGTGACATAGCAAATATTCTTGCCGATAGTTTCTCAAAAAACTCATCATCATCTAATTATTCAGAAACGTTTCGAAGATTAAAATCTCAAAAAGAAAAGTCACGTTTCATGTTCACATCGAACAACTCTGAAAGCTATAACCAGCTGGTTTCTTTATTGGAGCTTAGGGAGGCTTTAGACAAGGCCCATGATACATCCGCTGGGCCTGACGAAGTCCATCACCAGTTTTTTAAACACCTCCAAGAATCGTCTCTGACATTACTTTTGAAAATCTTCAATGATTTATGGATTGCTGGTAATGTCGCTAAGAGCTGGAACGAAGCAATAGTAATACCGATTCCCAAACTAGGCAAAGATATCGAAGATCCTAACAGCTATCGGCCCATTGCACTGACAAGCTGCGTGTGCAAAACAATGGAACGAATGAATAATTCTCGGTTGGTATGCTACTTGGAAAGCAACAATTTAATATCTCCTTTCCAAAGTGGCTTCCGTTCTGGTCGTAGTACAAACGATCATCTGGTTAGACTGGAAACATTTATTCGCGATGCATTATTAAGAAGGAACATTTAGTAGCAGTCTTCTTTGATTTAGAAAAGGCCTATGTCACAACATGGAAGTACGGGATACTAAATGACGTGCACGATATAGGTCTAAAAGGCCGTCTGCCTTCTTTCATCTCCAGTTTTCTCTCCGACAGAGAATTCAAAGTACGAGTGGGCTCTACCCTCTCCGATATGCACCAGTAAGAGATGGGTGTGCTCCAGGGCAGTATTTTATCTGTGACGCTATTTAATATCAAAATCAATAGCATCACCAAGTGCTTAGCTCCCGGTGTGGATTGCTCTTTATATGTAGATGATTTTTTAATTTGTTATCGACCAAAGAACATGCATACAATTGAAAGGCAACTCCAGCAAAATATCAATAAGATAAGTTGGGCCAGTAATAACGGTTTCAAATTTTTAAATCTAAAACAGTATGCAAACATTTCTGTCAGTTGAGAAAACATCATGATGGCCCTAGACTCACGCTGGATGGAACACTTATTCCAGTTGTTGAGGAAACAAAGTTTTTGGGTATTATCTTCGACAGAAAGCTGACGTTTATACCACACATCAAGAATGTAAAAGCTAAATGCTTAAAAGCTATAAATTTACTAAAAGTAATTTCACACACTGACTGGGGTGCTGTAAAAAACGTCCTCCTTAATTTGTATAGAATATTTATCCGCTCCATTGTAGACTATGGATGCATTGTTTATGGTTCAGCTAGGAAGTCCTATTCGATAATGCTAGACCAAATTCATCAGGGAATAAGGCTCGCTCTAGGAGCATTTAAGACAT
The DNA here is from genome assembly GCA_030141615.1 of Unio pictorum. Classification (NCBI taxonomy): domain Eukaryota; kingdom Metazoa; phylum Mollusca; class Bivalvia; order Unionida; family Unionidae; genus Unio; species Unio pictorum. Next base: position 5,169,588 of record JARLTB010000149.1, on the reverse strand, counting down.
CTCCGTGTGAAAGCCTTCTCGCGGAAGCGAATGAACCACCTTTATCGCATCGCAGAGAAACGCTTTCTGCGCAATATGCTCTCAAATTAAGATCAAACCCTCTGAATCCTGCTTTTTCGGCTGTTTTTCAACCAAAATACAAAACTTTATATGAAAATAAGCCAAATGCCATACATTCATTTGACATAAGAACATCAAACAGCCTTGATAATATCAAAGTTAATCTCACTACAGTTCATTAAACGTTTCTCTCGGAAGTACCACCTTGGCTACTTAAGCAACCCAAAGTGATTTTTACATTACACGATGGGAATAAATCTGAGATAAATCCTTCCATATTCCTGAATTCTTATCATGAACTTCTCAACGATTTTACAAAATTACACTAAATTTTATACTGATGGATCAAAGATTGATGAAAAGGCTGCTGCGGCCTTCGTTAGTGGTAAAGACATTGCCAAAAATTGTCTTGCAAACGATGTGTCCATTTTTTCAGCGGAAATCAGAGCAATAGACCTTGCTCTCAAATGTATCGAACAGAAACGCGTCTTAAATAGCATTATCTTCTGTGATTCTTTATCAGTGCTATCAGTGCTTCAGTCGCTACACAATAGAAAACTGGATAATCCATTATTAGTCCATCTCCTCGTCAATAATACAGTGCTTAGTACCTCCTACAATATAGTATACTAGTGGTTACCTAGCCATATTGGTATTAGAGTTAATGAAGAAGCAGATCGTGCTGCTAAGATGGCTCTATCACAAAAACCATCAGATTTTTAATTACAATTTACTGATTTTTAACTTTGTATCAAAAAGTACCTACGACAGAAGTGGCAGACGTCATGGGATGATGCAGTCAACAACAAACTTCATGACATCAAACCAACCCTGGGTGAATGGACTCCTTACTACATAACTATCCGTAGGGAGGAGACTGTCATTGCAAGAATCAGAATCGGTCATTCATATATAACCTACTCCCACATACTAAAAGGTGAAGATCCACCAGAGTGCGTCTCTTGCAATGAACCATTCACTGTTAAACACTTTATGACAGAGTGTTCCGACCTGCAACCTACACGTGATAAGTACTATAACGTACATGAGATGAAGGAACTTTTTGATACTGTATCTATCACTTGTATTTTAGATTTCCTGAAGGAATTAAATCTTTATCTTAAACTATAACTTGTATGTCATCACCTAGTGCATTTTTATCTCATGCAAATACCGCCTATTAGTTTGAAACATCTTTTCATCAGCATACACCATTTACATCTCCCGTTGATTGGGAAGCTTCATATTTTACTGTTACCAACAACTTATCATTTTATATTGAACTATTAGTTTTTTTATATCGCTGGTCGATATTAAACCTTTAGTATTTTTAACCATGTTTAAATACAACCTGTTGTATGGCGTTAAATAGCCTAAAAGTGCTGGTGCACCGTTAAATATCAATAAATCAATCTTTAGCATCTACAGAGAATGAGTGATTGTGTGGGTGTGTGGGTGTGTGCGTGCGACAGACAGCGAAAGGGTCAGTCGACAGAAAAGATAAACTAATTATGTTCATAAAGGTTATGTTTGAGGATCGTGATACGAGCTGTTTAAAATAATGACGACAGTAGAAGAGGTTAATTGAAAAGATTCAATTTTAACATTATTTTATTGACAATTGACTCCCATTACAAGTCAGTCTTTAGTTATAGAACACAATACCCTGATATTTCAATTGAGATCATTTTAAAATAAAATGAGTATTGAAGTTGTATTGTTATATTAATAATAATAATAAAAATAATAATAATAATAAAATTATTATTATTATTGCTATTATTATTATTATTATTATTATTATTATTATTATTATTATATTCGGATTGATTTCATTCATTGGACAAAGTTCACTGTATGAAATGTTGTCTTTACAAATATTTAAGTTATACTTAAATACAAGTAAAGATGTAAAATGTATCAGTATCACCTTTACAATATCTTTACATAACAAAAAGATGACAGTTCAACTTTTGTCACTGTAAAGACTATAAAAGTAGTTGAGTTATCTTTACAAACATAAAAGGCATTGAAAGTGTGACTTTACAGATATTAAATTCAAACTAAACTGCAGGCTTTCTGCCACAAGCTTACATACTTTAAATAGTTTGTCCACTTTGCTTCACTTAACTTAAGGACAGATGGTATAGTTAGGTCAACCAGAGCAATTTGTTTAATGGGACTGTTCCAGCAAAGATACAAGAAATCCAGATAAAAGTGAAAAATGATAACAATAACAAATGATCAATAGTTTAATAAATGTATTGCAACCATTACATCAAAATGTACAGTTAACATCAGAATCAAACATCATCTTAATTGATATATTTTTATACATGATAATGACCAATATTTATCAAAGAACAACAAAGGGGTTAAATAGCTATTAAAGAAAATCAATTTTTTCGGGAAATACATTTTATTAATAACTATATTGCCAAAAATATCTGTGCTGGGACAGAACTTTCCCCGTTATGTCAAAGATTATTTTATATGTACAATAAAGTGTATATTAACCTATGTATTGTGTGTTATTTAAATTGTAATTTAATTGGTTAGATACAGTTTGAATAACGCACAATGCATTCTAACCAGGCCCCTTGTTTGGGCCCCTCTTTGTCTGTGGTGGTTCTGCCAAACACGAGGTCAGTTACTAATTTCTGTTATGTTCATGATGAACCAATCAGATGACGGAATTAGAACATGTGATCTAACATTCGTCAGCTGGTTTGAGGCAGTGATACAGTGGCTTGGATGCAACACAGACCTGTCTTTCAGTGCTAGCGTTACACTAAATTATTCACCAAGGTTACAGTAGTTACAGACATCTCCATATACATGAAGTTTGCCTTATTTGCAAATTCTTCATGCATCAGATTACTGTCCGTTTTGTGCACTTGATAACTGGTATACATAGGGATATTGTGGTATTGCATTGGTTGCAATAGAGATTATAAAATCTAGAAGAAACCATCAAACTTTAATGGTGACCACTGCTGGAATGGAGGATTCAACCCAGGCTCACGTGTTGAATGTGTAATGTAATGCCTTGTTGCAGGTGTTTACACACAATATATACTCTGATGCAAATCAAAGTTATTATCCAATTTACAGTAGAAAATGCTTATTTTGTTGCCAGTAATGATTAATAAAAGATGATAATTTACACAACTTTAATTTTTGTCAAGGTAAATTGCAGGATATACTAATTAACGTAAAGACATGTAATGTTAAACTTTAATGAGATTTAAAACTTAAAATTGGTCTTTTTGTTACCTTTTAAGAAATGGAATTGGTTCCCTTTAATTACTTAATGGACAAATTTACTACTTCTTTTCAAACAAAAAGTTATTCTTTCATCCACCTTTTGTTAATTGGAAAAGTGGGCCATTTATTTGCATTTTAGGACCCTAAAATTGCTTGTAAATATCATCTTTAATATCTTTAACGTTTTCTTCAAATTTGTATTAAAGTTAAGTTGAGGTCAAGTAAAGTTTGTCTTTCTTTATCTTTTAAGTGCTAGTAAAGATATCTTTTCAAGCAGTGGTTGTATCTAATTCATGCCTAGCATTTTATTTAGTAGAAACAGTAATATGTATTTCGTGAACAGTGATTGCATCCAATGAACAGAGTTGTGTCTATTTCATAATAAAGAGTTGTCTATTTCATCAGCAGTGATTGCATTTAGGGGACAGATTTATATCTGTGTGTGGAGTGATATTGCAATCATAGAATAGATGCTTAATACATCCATTTTCACTCTTACAGAAAGTACATTTGTTGTCTTAAAAATGTTAATTCGTTTCAGAAAATCATTAGAAGCAATTATTTTATGGATTAATTTAAAGTTAATAGGATCAGTTGGGTATCATTAGTACAAGGTTTTGCTCAGATATATATCTCAGACCACTCGTCACTACCTATATTTATATTAAATACTTGCATCCAAGTTTCATGCTTAGCAGTGTGTTACCTTTTAGTTTCTTTAAAAAAGATCTTTGTAAACAAATTTGAGTGAATTTTGTTTTTGCAAGTCCATTATTGTATCCTTCTGATTGTCAAAATTATTATATACTATATATTTTTTATGGCATCTTTCCATGCTTTTGGAATTTTGGATATTAAGAAGTATTTTAAGAAATCATCGCTTCTAGTTTTTTTTTGTTTTATTATTTTAAAAGCTATTAAATTACTGTTATCATCTATTAGATCATTCAGAATTTAAAATATTAGCTTCTCTTCAGAATTTGTATTGATGGAACAATTTAGTGGCGACAAAATTTAAAATATTCATTGATAGATACTCGTTTGGACCTTGTGGTTTCTCTTTCCAATTAGACACTGCCAAAATTACATCTCTCCAAAAACTGTTTTAATGAGCTTACTAAGTTCTTCTAATTTCTTTCTCCCTAAATTCCAAATATCCTTTTATTTCTGAGTACAGGTGTATTGACTAAGTTCTGCCACGCTCCATTTTCCTTTTCCAGCAATCGTTTTACCCATCTTATCTTAATAAACCTAATGAATTAAAATATGTGTATCATATTTAGTCCTCCTTCGTTTTCAGGAGGTACTAGTATATCGGGTTTTATTCTCTCTACTTAGAGTGCGATTCAGTTTTGCTTCAACTTATGCTGATGGATTTGGAAGTGTTGAAAAAACATGTATGAATATGGGCAGAACAAGAGTTTTTACAACAATTACCTTACCAACTAGATACATAAAAAATCAAACGTTACATTATTTTCCCTACACGAAACGTTTCTAGATTGTAATGTACCTGATTGTGATATTTCTGTTAAAATGTATTATTTATTGGAAGAAGACACCGAAGTCAAAACATCAGAGGAGAGATAGTCATGTACGTGTCAAACAGCCTAACATGCAAATCAATAATTGACTTCAAAATCAACAGTAAAATTAATATGGATCAAGTTCAGTAACCTCAATAGTACCGACCTCCAAACTCTTACTCATTATTTGTCTTACCAATTTTAACTGCTATATTCTTCAACAACGATGTAATTATTATTGGATACCTGAATAAAGATTTCCTCATTGATACTAACATTAAATGGATACAAATGATAAAACTGCACGACCGTTAACTGGTGATCGATGCTGGTACTTCTACACTGATCGAACGCCTCTACCCTAAACAGCGGAGTGCAAAGAATAACAATTTACTCAAAATATGCTATACTGATTTAAAACGTTATTGCAAATTGATTTCTCTCTGAACAATTTCAAAATTTTCGTTCGTTTATTTTCTCTAATGTAGATCCAATTTAGGAATTGTCTATCTTCATTGAATGTTATTTTACTACATGTATAACAATCACACACGCTCCCATATTAATCAAACTAATGAAACGATTAAACGACATACTAAAATCGCCGATGCGCAACATAAATGAAACTACTGTCATTAATATAAAGTGTTTACAAATTATCGTTTATGGTCGAAGAAGGTAAACTCACTCATTGTAAAACGCAAGCGCTCCTTTTTAAAACAAGCCGTTGCCTCAAATGATAACATATCCATCTGGAAGTACTAAGTAAATTCAACAAAACCTGTACCACTCAAACCATATGAAACTATAGTTAATGGCAGACGTTAAAATAATGAGAACACACTTGCAAAATAAACTGAAGCTCTGTTTTATTAATGTTTTCCAAACAGGTTTAATTTTACAGAGCCTAACATAGACAAACGTATTATTTTCGATGTTATTTGTTTATGTCATTGGAAGTTTCAAATGCCACCTAATTACAATTACTGAAACTATTGATATTATCAATAAAACAGGCACTAACACATCAGATGGAATTCATCCTAAAACCAGGAGTCTTTCAAGGAAGTAGCTAAATGTAGTGTCATGTCTTGTACATTTCCAGATTCATTGAAATTAACAAAAGTATTTGCAGTTCATAAAGGAAGTGAGAAGAATGACCCATCCAACACATGACCCATATCTGTTCTATACATACTTTTAAATAGTTTCAAACGTTTAAACTGCCTTTCGGTTATCTTCACAAATACCAACTTCTACATAAACCACAATCAGATCTTCGACATAAACATTTATATCCAGCTGCATTGGCGAATGCTATGGACCATTGGCTACTAGCGATCGAATCAAGCAAAACGTACTGAAGCAATATTTATTGATTTATTAAAAATCAAGTGATTCGGTTAACCATTCGGAACTCGTTAAAAAAAGCATCCAACCGCTCCGGTGGCCTAGTGGTTAGAGCGTCCGCCGCGTAAGAGGTAGGTCGTGGGTTCGATTCCCCGTTGAATCCTACCAAAGACTTACATAAATGATACTTACAGCTGCCTCGCGTGGCGCGCAGCATTAAGAGGTTAGTGTTAGGACTGGTCGGCCTAGTGTCAGAATAATGTGACTGGGTGCGACATCATGCTACATGTCTGCGGAATTATGCGCCAGTGCTAGACATCACTATAAACTGCCACACTGCAGACATCGTAGCAATAAGACTGAAAAATCGTTAAAGCAACGTTAAAAATCCAAAACAAACAAGCAAACAATATGACTGAAAACATGTTAAAGCTACGTTAAAATCCTAATCAAACAAAGAATAAAAAATGCATCCAATTTGGTTTACTACATTTCGTGCATATAAAATGTATTCGATTGGTTGACCATTCAGAACTCGTTAAAAAAGCATCCAATTTGGTGTATCACATTTCGATCATTTTAAAAAAGCATTCGATTGTTTATCCAATGAAAAATCTTTAGCATACAGTTGCATGGTTCACGTTTTATCTCACAAACATGCCACAAGTTGTTTTGCACGGATGAATTTACTTCATAATCAAAATCCTATTTCAAATGGTACTCCTGAAGCATCTATATTAATGCCTCATTTATTCCATTGTTTGTCAATGTCTTAGCCTTGTATTCAGTGCACGCCAACACTGATCTTTGCGCTGACGACTTAACATTACATTCATCTTGTAAATCTCCTGAGTAAATTGAAAAAACCCTCAAATCGACCTCAACAATTGATCAGTTTGGTGTCAATAAAACAGAATGAATATTAATGTATCTTAAAAATGTAAGCAACACAGCAAGAAAGAACATAAACTTGACATCTTTTTTCAACTTTGGCTAAGGTCTAAGTACTGCATAATGAATGGCATCATCCACCTGGGTCTAAGGGGCAGACTGAGTAACTTTATCCCGAATATTTCGAAAGACAGAAATTTCAGACTTCAGGTAGGAAAGCTATATCTTGTCGGTTGTCTTTTTCTTATTCTGCATGAGAGTAAGGTATATGTTTATTTTCGACTCAAAACCAGTGTGCCTTCCACATATAATTCACGTCAGACACAAACTTCGAGATGCACTAGATTTAGGACAACTCGTGCCAAACATACTGGAGAGCTTGTACACATCATTAGTAACACATATCTATGCCTATGTCTCGTCTGTACGGATTAGCAAGAACCGTGAATCAGTACCTAGACTTTGGGTACATTTACAGCTTCACTTTCGGAAAGTGGTAATTAATACAAGATGAATCACGTAGATTTAAATATATATCGTTCCCTGTTTTCACATAAACATTTTATTACTGACACTGCAAGACCTATTGTATACAAGGGTATGTTTGTTTTTATATGTACCATCACTCTGCAGCGGGGGATTGTCTTTGTTTTTGTTTGTTTATGATATAGGAAAAATAATACAAATGCATGATATATTGGCAATTACAGGGTAGAATCTTATTTCTTAAATATGTGGATGGCTTTGAAAAGGTCCATTACTTTGTGTCACAGATCCTTAACGATATATACCACGTATGGACAACATCTGTTTTATTTTATTCTAGTTATCTCTAGGACAAAGTTCTTCTCTTTCATATCATGAAACGTGTCCCGAACACAGTGCACATACAAAACCTCCTACATCATTTTATTTATCTCCACAACGAAGGACTTTTAACTCCTACTTCATTGAAATTGTATTGAGTATGCAGCATATCTGACTCCTCAAACCTCATTTGGATTGTCTTTACCACAGAACACTCCGAACTCGTTCAGCTTGAACGTAATATATCCTATCACAAATCTCATCCATCTTGTCATACCTCATTGTAATTAACCCTGTCACCCATCACTTATATTTCAACCTCCGGGTAATAAATGTTAAGAATGATATTGAAGATGAAATAATCTATTAATTCAAGGAATTCATTTGATATCGTGTTTAAGTTTTGATATTAAAAGTTACAAATGTCTTACCATATGAATTTAGATAACATACACACACACACACACACACACACACATATATATATATATATATATATATATATATATATATATATATATATATATATATATATATATATATATATATATATATATGTATATATATATATATATATATATATATATATATATATATATATATATATATATATATATATATATATTGCACACAATATAAGCCCAACGATCATTTGTCCTTATGTAAAAGATTGCATAGTTAATTAGATATTATCAAAAATCACTGCTAACATGTGATTGACTGGTTCTTAGCTTTGGTAGGCAAGTAGGTAGTAGTGACATTAGGATTAACAAAAGATAGAGAAATTGATTATCTGGCTTTTATATCAAACCTTTACATTGTTGCTAAAACGTTTTGAGAATATGGGACAATGTTTTTGTAAGTTCCACTATATATATATGTATATATATATATATATATATATATATATATATATATATATATATATATATATATATATATATATATATATATATATATATATATATATATATGATCGGATTTTGCATTCATATAACCATTACCTCCTTACATAAAAAACTGGTGACAGTTACTTTGGTCAAAATTTTGTGCTGACAAAGGAAGGTTATATATGTGGACTCTATGTGTAAGAGTGCGCATTGAAAAGATATATATGTTGATCGGCATTGTGCTGTTGTTTTGGAAAAAAATGAAATACTTTATTTGGTAGAAATATTCATGCAGAAACCTACATACACTTTACTGCACAAAAATGTTACGGATCTTCGTTTTTGTAGGCATGTGACATTAAATTTCATGATAAAGATGAACAGCGAGTTTGACCACGTGATAAAATAATAATATAGAAACCTACATACACTTTACACCACAAAAAGTCTTACGGATCTTCCATTTTGTAGGCATGTGACATTAAAATCCATGATACAGATGAACAAACAGGGAGTTTGACCACGTGATAAAACCATGAATGGACACAATATTATTCTTGTTTAAACAGAATGTTTTTCAGCTATAAATAATTATATTAAATGTACACTTTTCATATATTTGACCTCAAATGCACGTGTCATTCATCTACAAGAAACGCATCCCAAAATGACAACATTAGAAAGGAAATTAAAGGTATTAAAATAAAAATACAACAAAAAAAAACATTTGAAAAGTAGTATATGAGCTGAGTTAAAAAAAAAACATACCAAGGTTTGTTTCAGTTTCGCGTTATAGTCATACTATTTGGGGCGGATGTGCAAAACGACACAAAACAAATTATAATAGTTTGCTGCTTTTCACTGCGTATAAAATAATGTTAGATCTGCTGCCGTTTTAAATGGGTAAAATGGGTAAAATATGAACAGGAAGCTATGAAAAGGAATTTATCAACAAAGATGAGAATTAAAAGTATGTGAAAATGGTATATTTATAAAACAAAACATAATCAAAATGTGGGCGATATAGCCTGAATCTAATAGACTAAGTGATTCGCCACTGAAAAATTATTTTCGGATACCAATATCCCGCATTTGAAAGGCTTCATTTCTTGCCTTCCTTCTAGGTCATTTTATCGCAAAGTGTGTAGCTCATGGTATATTACTCGATGTCAATGCCTGCATTCTCTGTTTTTTGTATATTTGTAAATGTTCGCTTATTACTTGTAGGGTAAAATGTTTATATAAGTTGAGTCAAGATTACATTTTCTGTTAGAAAGTAAGAATGTTCGAAAAGGAAGTTTGTTTGCACAAATGTTATGAGAAAATGGATCTCATCCTCGCACTGTGATTATGTCTTTTCTATTCCAATAAGTGTTTACGTAAGAATTAATCCTTCCACATAAGTCTTATTGAAATCACTTTTTGTTGTGTTCATCTGAGAGTATTTAATTTACTTGTTTACATTATTCATTGAAACTGCAAAGTGCACAACAATTTAGGACTGCACTATTTTTGGAAATATTATAAATTTATTCAATGACATTTTGGATTATGTCATTGTGATATATTAGGACTGTTGGTACATTAAGTAATTCGAAACTTCTGACATTCAGTTAATTTAGCAGTGGATATTATTCGGAACTCCACTGGAATTCATTTGCAATACTCTGTACTTTCGGCGTTTCAATATAACATTGAGGACATTTTCAGATTTAATTCACAATAAGGAAAGATCTGCTAAACGTCCCTCTCGCCTGAAGCCATTGTTAAAAATTTCTATCGAAATTTGAACGTTTTGTATGGCAGCGAAGAAAATAAAATGGTTTCGTATTTCTGCAATGGCGAACCATCATAATTGCGCTTCTTTGTCGCCATGGAGAAGATATTAAATATTTATTCAATCTTTAAACTGCAGAATGACTCTTTGTTTACATTAAACGGGATATAATAAAAGGTGAAAATTAAAATTCTCATTCTATGTTTAAGAATTCCACTTTTTAATTAGAATATTCTCCATTTAATATTTATACCATTAAATTATTAACTCTTTCAAAATGTATGTGAAATGTTGCAAACACAAATTCTGCGAAGTTTAGTAAAATACAAAGGCCTGTGACCGTTTGCAGAAGCACAAGAGTTTTATGTCTTTTGTAATATTTAAATATTTTTCAGTTGTACTTTATTTCTGTTTTTACACAGGTGTTTGTAAACAAAACTTGTTTTTTCCTAAATAATCCTTTATTAAATGGCACATTGTATGACATGCAAATAGTGTTAGCAAAAATATCTCTGATTAATCTACATGTTACATTACTGAAATCGTTCAAGAACACAATTGGAAGCTGTCATTTGGCATATGAAAATTTACCTAAGTTGTAATCAGTACAAGCTTGGCATCAATTCACTTTTTCTCTTTGATACAAGACATTAACAGAGGCAACACAGCTTGTCCAGTGAATGTGACCCCATGAAAAGACTGATTCTGTCTTCTGAATGGAATCACTCCGCTTAAAATACGCACAACTCATGTCAAATGAAAGCAATCAATCACACAACTCTGTATAATGAATGAAATCGCTACCCATTAAATACAAAACAAATCTAATGGCACAACATCTCTTTCTAATGAATGCGATTATTGATCATAAATAACGAAATAATGACATCTCTGTCTAACGAATGCAATCACCTATTATGTAATAGAAACAACTCTGTCAAATGAATGCAATCACTGTTAATGTGACCGACACAGCTCTATCTAACGAATGCAATCACCTATTACACTGGTCAACAGTGAAATCATTACTGACTTGAAAAGGCCCTAATCTGTAGTATTTTGGTGTGCCGAACACAAATATAACCGTGAAAAAATTTTATTGGCTCTCGTTTTGAAGATATTTATATACCTCATTTTCTATGTTTCACTGTGTAAATTTCTCCAGTAGGACTGCAGCAACATCCGGAATAATGATGTAACATTGCATAATACCATCATGCTTACATCATCCACAGTTGATTGCATCATTTTCTGATGCAATGCAATACTAATGCCATGCGGCTGCTGAAGTAAGTTGACGTCAGCAGTGTACTATACATGTGTAGGCCTATTATACTAATGCCAGGCGGCTGCTGAAGCTGACGTAAGCAGCGTACTATATAAAGCCCAATCAGATAGGTTCAGCATTTAAAATATTTTAGACGTTGTGCGAGACAGTTCAAGCTACTGTTACATAAAACTTATTATTTTATCCATTTACGTACAATAAAGAACAGTAATGTCTCGAAAGTGTGTTAATACCGCGGACAATTTTTGCTATATTTGTGGGGAAGTGACATTTGCCAACCAGAAGAAAAGTATCAATTCTCAAGTGAAGAAGGCATATCATCTTTACTTCGGATGCAAGGTTGGTGACCAAGACAAGCCTTGGGCTCCGCATATATGCTGTGCTACATGTAAAACACAGCTTTCACAGTGGTTGAATTGCAAAAGGTCATCAATGCCGTTTGCAGTCCCAATGGTGTGGAGAGAGCCAAGCAACCACCTAAATGACTGTTACTTCTGCTTGGTTCCTCCTCTTTCCGGCGGAATAACGAAGCGACAGAAGTCGAGAATAGTCTACCCAAACATTCCGTCTGCATTGAGACCAGTTCCACATGGTGAGGGACTTCCTATTCCAGAACCTCCAGCAGAATATTCTCTTGATTCATCTGACGAAGACAAAGGTGAGTCGACCTGTTCTTCTCCTGGTTCATCAGCATGCAGTGATCCAGATTTTCACTGTGGTGCATCATCAACCCCACACAGAATAACACAGAAAGAACTAAATGACCTGATTCGTGATTTGGACTTATCAAAGAACAAGGCAGAATTGCTAGGATCAAGACTCCAACAATGGAATCTTCTAGAAGAAGATGTCACAATTACTGCATATCGAAAGCGCCACCAGCAATTGGAGCCTTTCTTCAGAAAGGAAAGTAATCTGATATTCTATTCCGATATTGAGGGCCTCATGAATGCTTTAAAAATCACTCATGACCCACAAGAATGGAGACTATTTGTGGACTCTTCGAAACTGAGTCTCAAGGCTGTGCTTTTGCACATTGGAAACATTCTTCCATCTATTCCAGTAGCGTATGCTGTCCACATGAAAGAGACATACGATAACTTAAGGCAGCTACTGAATTCCATTGAGTATAACAAGTACAGCTGGCACTTCTGTGGTGATTTGAAGGTAGTTGCCCTTTTAATGGGACGGCAGCAAGGATATACAAAATACATGTGTTTCTTATGCGAGTGGGATAGCCGAGCAAGGGAAATGCACTACATGAGGAAGGAATGGACTCACAGGCAGAATGTAGCCATAGGAGAGAAGAATATCCAACACCTAGCTATGGTTGAGGCTCAGAAAATCTTGCTACCACCCCTTCACATCAAACTAGGTTTGATGAAGAACTTCGTGAAAGCCATTGACCGGACTTTGCCAGCATTCCGATACCTGCATGAAAAATTCCCTCGACTCAGCGAAGCAAAGATTAGAGAGGGAGTTTTTGTGGGTCCTCAGATTCGAGAGCTTTTCAAAGATGACCGGTTCAACAACTTGCTGGAAGGTGACGCGAAACAAGCATGGAATGCTTTTCGCCTAGTTTCTACAAACTTCCTCGGAAATGTTAGGGCAGAAAACTATAAGGAACTAGTAGAAGACATGTTGATGAAGTATAAGAAACTTGGCTGCAATATGTCTCTAAAGATTCACTTCCTTCATTCCCATTTGGATTTCTTTCCTAGCAACTGTGGTATTGTTAGTGATGAACACGGCGAACGTTTTCATCGAGATATCGCAACAATGGAACAAAGATACCAGGGAAAATGGTCCACTACAATGCTGGCTGACTACTGCTGGACACTCCTCAGAGATGCTCCCGAACAGCTGTACAAGAGACAGGCGAAGAAACCTAAGATGTAGTCAATGACTTGATTTTTTATAGGTCGGCTATTACAGTTGACCTTTTACTATTGGAATGCATTTCATTATGTAAACATTAATTTTTTGCAGATTACAAAAAAACTAGAGCCAATTTTGCAATTTGACTGTCATATTCGTGTTCAGCACATAAACATTGATAAGAATTGACTAATTTTATTTCAGTAACATGACTTTTGTAAAAATGTGTTGTCCAGTGTTATTTAATAGTCACAACTCTGTCAAATCAGTGCAATCACTGCTTATGTCATAGACACATCTTTGTCTAATGAATGGAATATCTCATCATGTCATAGACACAACTCTATCTAATGAATGGAATATCTCATAATGTCATAGATACAACTCTGTCTAATGAATGGAATATCTCATCATGTCATAGAATGAATGCAATCGCTGCATTTAAATTTGACCCAGCTTTGGTTGTAAGAAGATAACCGGGTGGGATTTTCGGATTCACAACAGAACACTTTTGACGATGATATAGATACAATGTTTAATAATGAATGACTTGAATGAGCAATTAAATTATGAAAACGTGCGTGTATATGTAATGCAAATATTGGATCAACGACATAATAACACACAAATGTAATGAAGAAAAATACTAGCAAATTACAAGAAAACTCACAAGGTGTAAATGATTCACAGTGACTAAAACTGGAAAGATTGATATAGTTTAGTCAGCTAGCTAACAATATAGAATTTTACTCATGTTGTAACATGAATTCACTCATAGTGAAAATATGCCACCGAGAAAGGACAGATATAAGCTTACCATTCCAGTCAAGATATATACCATGTTCTTTATGAACCCAATAATTAGCATACGGGTACAAGATTATATACAAGGAGATACACTCCGTCGTCAGAACACTTTATTTCAGCTCCAAAGCTGCTAACGTTCAGCTTTACAGCTTGCACCATGTAGGCCTCGATAAATCCAATACTTGGATCAATCAGGTCTCTCTAGCCACTCTGGAACCCCCAGTCAAAACATGCCAAAAATTGACGTGGTAGTACAATAGCAATATCGTATATACAAGAAAAGAACTAGTTTATATACATCTAAAGCTAGAGATGTGCGAGTCCTTATAGTAGACCGATGACTAACAAGACAATCCGTAATGTAAACAGCTTTACATGCGGTGAGGTATTTATACACAGATATTGTCTGTGCATTGAATGCATTCGGTTCATCTAATCAAAATCACTTCACAGTGCAGAAAAGGATGGACCGAACTATCTTGTTTGAAATACGATTAAATATACATTATTCACCTTCGGGTATTGTTGTACTCCAAAAACGAAACTTTGATACACGAATTTGATAAATAAATTAAAAGGGTTTATACAATTCCGTGACACAGGCTACCTGAAGTGATACCTCCTCACATTAAATTATGACAAACTGATGACAATATAATGTTACTATTCGATAGCCACAAACTTAACAACGGAAAATAACAAACATCAAGCAAGTTTTCTAAAATTTAACAAATAATTTAAGTATGTTTTCTGATAAATGAAAATGTGAGAGAAACTTACATCATAATGAAGTGAATCTAACTTTCTCATTCTAAAGTTCTACGAAAGTCCTAAACCAATGAAAAGTCCCTTATAATTTTCAATGCCGGAATGTACTGGTGCTCCAATAACCGTGAGGTTGTCAACCAATGGAAAACCAGAGATTTACACGGAACGTCCATATCCCGTCGAATAGGCGCCATTTTAGTTCTTATTATTATGATTATTAGTACTAACTGTAAACATGTATTTATGAAGTCTACGCAGTTTACGTTCTGAATAGATTCAAGTCTCAGTACTATTATAACAAAAGATGCTCTATACAGTTTATATTCAATTGTATAATAATATTCTCTCTCATTAGTTATTTACTCGCCTTAATTAATATTAAAACTATGAAATATCCGAGATAAAATTTACGGATATAGTAATTAATTTTAAAAAAATGTGGAGATGTGGTTCATCCATCAAGCTGTTGGCCGACATCAATATATTCAGTCCAAATTAATTTAATCAAAAGCCAACATGTCGTGCAAAACACTTTCAATATTTGATTGTTCTAGAAATAGGTATGTACATTGTTGCAATTTCAAATTTGAAATCTTTTGTGTTTATTTTTGTCTTGTCCCTGTTTTGTCTCTTTTTAAACTCATCAGCCACACGCAGAGCTATCAGCGAAGAGCAGCGCAGGATTGACGTCCTCTAGCCACGATGGTCAACCAACATGTGAATGACGATATTTTTATGGGTATGATTTGTCTGGACCAGTCATTATAATTAATATACCATGCACTCTGTTCAGATTATACACGAATATCAATGCAAAGTTCTCAACTTGTACATGAATGTAATAGGGAAAACCAATGCGTAAATAAGTGTTTTTAATTAAAAACTTAGAGAAACTAAAAAATCAACAAAAAATTCAAGTCATTATGATGTAAAACCTCTTTGTCAAACAGTTCAAATCGCAAGAAGACACTAAAACAATTCTTGAAGTATAATTATATTACTCCAGAATTGAGAGAACTCTTTACATGAAACTGAATAGATTGATCCATTCGTTCGTTTTGTGTCGTGTCTTGCATCCTTCAACAATAGTTGTGTTTATTAATATTCTGACACTCCAGTGTGGATAATTGTTTTCCACATATATTGTTTATTAGGCTATGTCAAACCTTTCTATTACGGATGCCTTTCATCTGAATAAGTTGAAAGTATCATGTTTCCTTTTCCCATAAATATTTAACGTTTGAATTCAAATTTTTTTCCTCGACAAACAGTTTGAGCAGGTTTTTGCCCTTAAACTATTCTTTTTAAAGCATCGTCTGTGTTATTTTCTTTTCGGGTTGCCTTTCAAAGCCCTGATACTTTTTGAAAAAAAATATCGACACTTTCAAAATGTAGGTTTATGGATTACTAGTCATATGCCTGCATGTCCAGATTATATACTTCCTAATAGTCTTCACGTGTCTAACATAATCATTTTATGAAGGAATATGTCTCATTCTCTTGCAGGTACCTTGTTCGATTACCCATTTGTTTTACTCATTGATTTTGTAAATGCATTTTATAAATTTGTTTCAATTATAGATTATTTGTGATTGAAAATACTTTTCCATGATAAAGTAAATCTGTTTTAAATTTGTTTTGTCTGTCGCATGAATATTGTATGCAAGGTTAATTATTTTCAGATGCCATTTACAAGCCGAAAGGAATTTTGTCTACATAAGAAGCTTTGTCAGAAGTATTCAGCGTTTCTCGAATCCTTTAAAATGTGTAGAAAAATATCAGATTTGTGTTACATTTAAACATTCCTTACGTTTGTTCAGTGGTTAGAGCGTCCGCCACGGAAGCGGGAGGTTGTGGGTTCAAGCCTATGTCAAGTAATACCAAAGACTTTCAAAATTGGTATTTACTTCTACCTCGTTTGGCGTTCAGCATTAAGAGGTTAGTGTTATGACTGGTCGGCCTGTGTTAGCATAATGTTACTGGGTGGGACATCATGCTACATATGAGCGACATGATGCCCGAGTACTAGACATCACTATAAACTGCCACACTGCTGACATCGTAGCGATATGACAGAAACAGTGTTAAAGCTATGTTAAAAATCCAATTCATACACACACTCAAGTTGGTTCTAAACAAGCTTCTTTATACGCTGAACCACTCTATCTTTCTGTCTACCCAACTGTCACATGATAACCGGGTTGGCTGTCGGATTTATAACATAATACATTTTGATGGTGATACACATACAATATTTGCTGAATGACTTTTATGAAAAAGAATTATTATTAATACGTGCGTTTATAAGATTCAAGTATTGGACAAATGAACAATCCGCACGAACCTAATAACGTATAAAAGTGAATACAAGTAAATGACCTTTCACAGTACAAGGACAAAAGTTAATAATTCACACTAATTTCAAACGACGAAAAGAATAATGTGTTTTAGTCAAATAGTAAACATGATGTACTTAGATAGCAAAATAATGTATCCACTCAAATATTGAACAATAAGGTACATACTCAAATATTAAAATGATGAAACGATGGGACGTGAATCATACCAAATATCTTAACACTCCTAAAACACTGGGTATACCAAACCCAAATATTAACTCACGGCTAACAGATTACATGTATGGAGTTACAAAAACAAAAACAAAAAAACATCGTCAGTAACATACTTGGCTACAAGTTACACTGGTCAATCAAGAAATGAACATTACAGCGAGTCAACGACCACCATTTATTACCATGGTCAGTCAAGCGATCAGCGTCCACCAATCTGTCAGCAGCGCCCTATCAAATGCTACTCAACCAGCAACAAACTATCCATTCAGCTCTACGGCTGCTATGATCAGCTTTACGTCCGCAATGGTAACTTTATATGGTCAGCTCTGCAGGTGGCACCTCGTCATATCTGATCAGCTGAAAATAAAAATAACACCGTGTATTATGAATGACACGGGCACATACGATAACACTTAATGACGTTATATACGGTAAGCTGTAGAAATTACATTATCGGCACAACATGACAAAGCAATAAACAAGTTCCAAAGCGAACCGACCTGTGTCCGATAAGAATACTATGGCACTAAACATTCTTAATAAAGGGGAATATATATATATATATATATATATATATATATATATATATATATATATATATATATATATATATATATATATATATATATAATATTGCTAATATTGATCTCCTGGTAAGTGACATACAAGAATAGAAAATATCTGAATTATACTACACAATCAGGAGATACATAGAAAATATCAAAAATAAACGTGGTTATACAATAGATATAACATATAATTTAGCTCAGCAAATATTTGTGTATTTACTCAAAACAAACCCGAAATGTGTCCATTTCTCGTTTATTAACGTTGATACTTTAATGTTATAAGCAAACCAACGTATTTTCTAAAGCATAGACGCCAAAAAATAAGTGAACACTTTTGCAGTATCTTTGTAACACAACAAGGTTTGAACATTCTTGCACTCCACATAAAATTGTAACACCTCTGTAGAAACTTTTGAATTCAGAACAAATGTTGCTTTGCGCCATAATAAATCTTGTATAGAAACCTTCAGATTAATGCTGTAATTTGCTAATTGTCTTCATAATGTGAATATTCGGATATTTATAATTACTGGTCCAGAAATACTGTCTTGTTCCCCTATAATAGATTGTAATACACAACAACGTATAGAATCGCCTAAATGACATCAATATATGGCTGACTTGAACTATTGTGTTTTTCATATATGTATACAGAGCATGGAATGCCAAACCTAACTGAACAAATATTTAAAGAATCATGACACAATTGAAGCAACAATACATTTTTTCAGCTCCAAAGGTTACACACCTTGATCCGCCGCGATCATACGGAAGCACGTTAGTGGAACTTCACAGTACCGCACACCTGTCTTGTTATGGCAATTCATACATGACTGTCAATCACACCTGGCTATATAATGGGGTGAGAATCTTAAACAATAGCAACAAACCAAACACAATATCCAGCACAACATAAATCACAGCATCTATAAGAACGAAAAAAGTAATAATAATAATAATAATACCTTGTTATTGTGTGCTCATTGTTATGTCCATTAACTTTACATTATTAAAAGATTGCAGCATTTTACGAGACAACACTTTGATATCGTACCCAATGGAAAGATACTTGTGCTTGAAAATAGTAAAGATATTATAAACTACTTATATACAAATTATGTACATATATTATACTATTTCGGTTTTGGTTGATTTTGGTGTTTCGGAATTTTTAGTTTCTGAACTAAACAGGTATATATGATAAAGCTGACGACGTGGACGTGTTCACGGAGTCAAAATGAAATTTTCAAACAAGCACATGAATGAGACACGCAGTAAGTGAAAATACTGTTCTGATAATCAAAATGTTTATCAGAAATTTTCATCTTTTCGCCAAAATTATGGATGCAACTATGGTCATTGGTCTCCAGGGTCTATACAAATATAGCACGTACAGTTTATTGAGTCCAAAGGCTATCGTATATCTATCAGAGACGTTACCATTTTTCAAGTCTGTCAAAATACTAAATTCGATGAGGAAAAAAGCAACAGAAGGTTTTGGAAAGAACTAAGAGCCTCGGAGCAAAAATGCCATGACGACAAGAAAGTATTATTTCCGCTGGATAAATATAACTACAGTGCATGTATTTTGAGACAATGTCAGGCTAGTGATAGCAGACATCCAATGCATGACATTGGTCATAGCTGGTCATCCCTCCAACAGCAAGATGAAAGTGACAGTGAATAAACATTGATTGAATGTATTTTTGCGACTCACCAGAATTGTTTGGCTATTTAGCGTCATACAAAAAGTTAAATGTATGATAATTTAAAAATGATTAAAGGCTTCATATCGACCAGCGATATGAAAACCAAATAGTTGAAAGTAAAACCATAAGATGGTAAGGGTTATGTATAATGTTTCTCGATACACGGTGTATGTTAACAAAGACAGATAAAACATTATTGAAAAAAGGATGGCATAAGGTTATAGCATATATTAAATATTTACTCCTTTTACCATTCTAATAATACAAGTTACCTTTATTGTATAAAAATATTTCTTCATGTCATGCTCATCCTAATGCTGATTGCCTGTAGCTTGCAGGTCGAAGCACTCTATAATAAAGTGCTTAACAGTGATTGGTTCATTGAAAGAAACGCACACTGAAGTGTTTTCGACTTTTGGTATGTGGGAGTGGGTTATGAAAGTAAAGGCCAATTCGAATTCTTCCAGTGACTACCTCCTTCCAACGGATGGTTCTGAACAAGGAGTCCATATTCCTAGGGTGGACTTGATGGCGTTAAAGTTTGCATTTACTTCATCATTACAAGATGCCAGCCATTTCTGACATAAAGACTCTTTGATAGGAAGTTTACAATCAGTATACATGTATTTTAAATCTGATGGATTTAGAGATTGGGCTATTTTAGCAAAGCGATATTCTTTTCATTACCTATAATAACAATATGGCTAGTTAACAGTCAGTATACTATAAATACGGAAGGTATTTAGCTCCGTATTTCGGACGGGAATATTGGGTAATAATGGGTTTTCAAGTTTCCTTTTGTGATGTGCTTGTGGTACTGATAGCAAGTCGGAGAAGATGATGCTCTTTAAAATACGTTTGTTTCCGAAATATTGCTGAGCTAGGCCTATTGCTCTGATTTAGGTTGAAAAAAAAAAACGATGTACCCTTTGGTCAGCGAAATTGTGTTTTCCACTAACGAAGGATTCAGCAGCCGTTTCCTCATCCTTTAATCTGTCAGAATAAATTATTGCGTAGTTGTCAGATTAGGTGAGGAGTTCGTGATAAGAGTTGTGGAAGATGGAATGGTTTGTCTCAGATTTTTTTCCATCGTGTATCGTAGAATGAAGTTTTAGTTGTTAAAGTAACCAGGGAAGCGTTTTGGAAAACGAAAGTTTTCTGAATTTTTGAAGGATTAGTATTTGTAATATCAAGGCTGGATGATATTATATTGCCAAAAGAATATATGGGGTTTGGTTTATTGTCGTATTAGTGTTTGTATTTGGGTTGAAAAAATCGGGTTAAGAGAGGTTGATCTTAATTTAAGAACATACTGTGAGGAACGCAATTTGTTACGATGCGATAAATGCTGTTTGTTCACTTCAGCGAGAAGGCTTTTACATGGAGATTCCTAAATGCCTCCGGAGTGAGACTTATTGCTTGATGATGAATTGGGTAAAGCATCTTCAAATACGACTTCCTGGCTGAACCATAAATAACGCAACCATAGTCCAATTTGGAGCGTATACACGTTCTATATAAACGAAGATTATTTTCTATCAGCACTCCAGTAATTGTGTGCTACTACTTTAAGATGATCTAGTTATAGCTAGCATTTAACTTTCAAGTTCGTTAGGTGTGGAATAAAAGTCAATTTTCTGTCATGTCGTTTTCGTAACTGAAATAAATGATTAATTGATTGATTGATTTTTAACCGCGCACCAGAACTTTTAGGCTATTTAGAGCCATACAGTCGATTGTATTTCATATCTATCAGCAATATAAAAAACCAAATTATTTAACACAAAATGGTAAGATGTTACATTGATTGATTTTTAACGGAGCAGCAGCTCTTTTAGGCTATTTAGAGCCAAACAACAGGTTGCATGCATTCATGTTTAGAAATACTAACAGGTTTAATATCTACTGCTGATACGGTTGCTTAAGTAGTCAGAAAAGCCGAGACGGACGTGGGAAGTCACAAGTTCAAACCCCTGTCGAATGATATCAAAGACGCTTAAAACTTGAAGCAGCAGCTTCCTCGCTAGGTGCTCCGCATTAAGATCTTCCGCCTGGGGTCAGGATAGTATGACTAGGTGTGACTTGGTGCTACACGTCTGCGGCATGATGACTAATTGATAGACATCGCTAGCGTAGGGATGAGTGGAAAGGTTCTTAAAAATACGTTAAAAATCGAAATCATACACATATGCATACAGCAGCTGCTGCTAGTTCAGCTACTGCTGCTTCTTATAAAAATTGTGCCACCATCGTTAATATCATTCCAGGGTTCAACGCTTTCTCCGCATGCTGTAGCTCGCAATAGTGCATCTGGAAGTGGAGTTTTGGAAATTAGAGATATAACGAGGTCAGTGGTCGGGAACTACACCTGTATCATAGAAAAAGATGGCGTTCCAGCGAGTACTTCGGTGATGGTTACTGTTATTGAAGGTATTGCTTAACCTATTGCTGAGAGTTTGTTTATCTTTCTTGTTCATGTTTTTATGGTTTTGTTGTTGTTGTTGTTGTTTCCTTTCTCTTTACAATTGTTTTGTTGGATGCACGTAACTTGCAATGAATAACTGTTTTCTTGTGAATTCTAGTAAAACAAATACAAATTTTGCTATTTAAATTATAAGAACTTGCTTCAATCAGCGCCATGTTGCTGTTTTTGTGTTAACGTGCCGTTGGCCAGTTGTACAATCATCTATATATATATATTTACTTTTCACCAACTTCCAATATAATAAAAACTATTTTATCTTGGTTTCTTGTAGTGATAGTTAAACCAGATATAGGACTAGAAGCGAATAACGCACATAGCATATGACGCCATATGAAACAGGATATTCTTGTAGTGACAATGATAATGAGTTTTCGTCAGAGTGATTAAACATAAGCGATCACAAGAAACGGATCTAACATTCTGTGCATATCTGTAAATTCTGGGGACTACTTTCGGTTCATAATCAGTTACCATGTCACCTTTTATGAAACTTTGCCTATTCCAACGCCTTAAACTTTAACAAATCATCCACACCTCACAGTCTTGATTTGCAATCCAACATTTTCAACTCCACATGCAACAATCAGCCTGTACAAACAATGCAATCACACTGTTCGCCCTGCACTCCAGCACTCACATAGCACATGGTGGGCTCTACATTAATAAATTAATGTATTTCTGACTTAGACAAAATTTTCCTACAGCTGTTATTAAAGATCATGGCCATATGACGAGCAGGCGAGATTACGAAAAGTGGGGGCGATTTTGATTTTGAAAGATCGATATACTGAGAAAGCAAGAAAAAACTTATAATAAGGCATGCACACTTTGTAAGATGTACGATAAGAGAGAAAAACACTATAGCTTGATTAGGGACAAAAATCATAGTGAGTAATATAATTTCTTCTGACACGACACGCAATGACATTTAACTGTACAACACTACATAGCTTTAGTGTCGAGAATCATTGGCTATCTGATGGTAGGTTTAAGTATTTGTTTTTAGTCAAATTTCTAAGATGTCTGCAGTGTGACAGCTTATTGTGATATCATGCACACGAGCATCATGCGACATATATGTGGCATATCCCATTCAGTCATATCATCATGTCACCAGGCTGACTAGCCTCTTAATACCGAGGGCCTAAAGATGCAACTGTTAATAACATTTGTTGAAGTCTGTGGTATGACTCGGTCGGGGTTCGAACTCCAATCTCCTGCATCTAAGACGGATGCTGTAATCTCTGTGCCTCTGGAGCGGTCAATTGTGGTCTAATGCTAAGAGGTAAAGGAAGAAACCTGCTAGCGACCTGAAATATAATGCTTTATTGAATAAAGTCGCTGAATAGACGACTGAATTCAAGCGACATGTTATTATAAGGATTACACGATCATGAACAATGTTATCGAACTGTAAATTGTTATCTAATCGCTCAGAAAGGTAGTGAAAATTCATTCGGACTTTATTTATTTTGTGAGTGCTTATGTAAAGAAAAAACACCCCAAAATGATCATTTAATCCAATAATAGAACCCTGCTTAATAAGGTAGCTCATTTTGTTCTTTTCGTTTAATCTGGACTTTTTAGTTATGTCTATCAGTATAAATACGTATTGTCCTACACGTGTCACTCTTTTGTGTTTGTCACTGCACGTGTTGCATTGTCCCCTTTGAATGGCCTTTTTTTAGATCAACACGTACGTACTTTCTTATTTTTACATTGTTGTCAATAAATGCAAAGTCTCTACATATATTGTTACGGCTATTGGATTTAAATTATTTATTTTTTAATTGTTAAATCCAAATTTATCATTTAGGGTTTGATATCCATTAAATGGGAAATTTTTCTAGAAAATTCAGTTGACCTGGACTTGACTGGTAAACAGGCTGACCTTGGCTTGGATACTTCTTTATTTGACCTTGTTTTGGACATTGTCAACAGGTCTTCAATTCCATTGGTTAATTTCAAGGACAACATTTTATTAGTGGCTGATTTTCATTCTCTTAGCATGTGACTTGTTGAAGGTAGCTCTTTCTGTGACCTTCCAGACTCACATGATTCCTCTTGTTTACGAGGGAATTACATATATATAGCTGTGTTTTGGAGGTTAACTTTAGTAAAATCTTTGGGCTATAAGTTATTACCGGTAGTTGTGTATTTTCATGTTTGAGTGTTTTATTGTTCTGGACTTTATGTAAATTCGTTGGAAAAGAAGAATTATCTGGAAAAAGGACATATGTTTCATACCTTCATCTGGATGATATTAAAACAAGAACTGCATCACGTGACATTGTCAGCCATTTTGGATTATTACATCGTCAAGATTCGAACCTGGAACTATTAGAACATTTATTTAACAGGACTTGCAATTCCATTAGTGGATTATTTTGTGAATTCTATATTTGTTGGATTTGATTCCCTAAAACCGTAAGTTTATTTATTTTATGAAAATGATTGTACTTAATAAAATCATTGTTAAAGTTTTTACAAGCTTGTTAGTTTTCACTCTTTCTGTGTTGCTGCTTATTCGAGCCTAAGCACGTAGCAATATCATGTTTTTAATTGCTCTACGAAAATTCTAAATAAACATGAAATACTAAAGCACCGACAACTTTCCATCGACAAGAGCAAATATAAGGAATCTTGCAAGTTTCATGTCATTTTGTCAAACGAGATAGTGACCACACGGATACGTTTATCAATTAGAATCATGAAAAACAATTTGTGGGTGCCTTATGGAAAGGATGTACTATTTGACGAAATCTCAACAGATGATATGCTTAATTTGAGTTTAAATTGTTTATGCGGAACGATTTGGAAAAAATGAATTTCTATGACCATATGCGATATTAATTAGTGGCACACATTTGCTATGTTATTTATGTAAAAAGGGCGTAAACAGGGTCTATATAGGTCACGAAGATGATTGTTTATAGCAACAACAACAAAACCACAGCTGAACATGAAAAAAGTTTGAAAAGTAAATAGTGATCTTTTCTGAAAGAATTTTAATCTATCACATCACCGAAGTTAATTATCCCATTTTTTCATCGCTAATTCCGTGATGGCAATAAAGAAAATGTATAATCGTACAGGTTAGTAAAAGAACTATGGTTCAAAAAGCGAAATAAGCTCTCACCTACAAGGCTAAATTTTGAATATGTCATGCCAAACTAATTCGTTCAGTACGTTGATATCACATGACTACCTGTTGTGGTATTTAAGATAAAATAGCCACATCAAACTTCTATTTAGCACATAATTGTCAGACTTTGCAATTTAAAGAACTTGATATGACATGTTAGCTTGTCACTTTATGTGATTCTGATTGTTCTAAATAAGCTTACGAAATTATTGCGTATTAATCTATTTTTCTGGTGGCTAAGACAATCGGAATTTTGTTTATCCCGGCCTTCTGATAAAAGTTCCTGTTTGTTGTACAATTTTAGTATCAACAATTTGGCGGCCAGTTTGCGCATTGATTGGCCAAGGTTTGCCCGACAGGTAAAGGGAAAATGAACGGTAACTCAGACAAACAGATAGATAGATAGATAGATAGATAGATAGATAGATAGATAGATAGATAGATAGATAGATAGATAGATAGATAGATAGATAGATAGATAGATAGAGTCATGCATATCAACTATTGTTGTTCCTAGATTAAAGTTACGCAGTCACACGAGCAACAATCTGATTTTTTTTCAGCAAACTCGCCCATTGGAGCTCTTACTTTTAACACAAATCGCCCAATAACTAATGGAAAAATGGTACTGGTCTTCCATGATTCAGCATTGATTGATTGTCATTCACAGAGGAATGACATTACCTATGCGTGGCAATTTAATGGGGTCAGAAGAATGCTGTCACCTATGTGTATCAATTTCATGGGTTTGTACGTAATTTATTCCAATTTAGTGGAATAATCCACCACCGTGTGGTTATTTAATGGGGTAATTAGCTACTATTTTGGTCAGTTGTTGTGGTAATCACCCATATATGGCAATTTAATCGGAGAATCACTTGCTGGATAGCAGTGTAATCTGGTAAACGTCCGCATTTAATTGGGATAATCACTCAGATGTAATAATGTCATTTACTACTATTACTATTAGCAATAATAGAAATAATAATAATAGTAATAAAAATAATAATAATACAGTATTATTATTATTATTGTTATTATTACGGTAGCTTGGCTTGTAAAACATACTAATACAATAAACAGAAAAGATCCATTGAAGTATCCGCGGTATTTATATAGGGGCTTTCAAGCAAATTGTAATATGTTACATGCAGACTATTTGAAGTGCAATACGTTTTCTTTTAAAAAAAAACCACAAAACCAAAACATCACTACATGACTGGGGATGAAGAGACAATAACTCAGAACATGCAGGAAACAAACTAAACAAGAATGAATTCATAACTAACTATTAAGGTAACCCAAACTCGCAGAAATGTCCATTTATTTAGCACTGGATACACTTTGCCTATATTTCCATTGTAACAGATTTGCTGCACCAAGGATTACGCCAATATTGTTTATAGAACATTTTATCATAACCATATACCTCAAGCTATTATTTAGACTTTTGGCCATTCAGTTGGTATTAGCTTGTCATTTTAAAATGTGACAGCATATATTAAACCTCCTAATTTAAACAATCAATACAAAGAATATGTTTCTTTTATTTCCCTTAATAATTTTCATTTTAAGTGCATACATAAATGAACATATATAGGTAAAGATATGACATGTAAAACTACAAATTTAAATTGATCCATTTTTTTTGTATTCCTTCATCAAAGGTACATAATATTTCTACTACATATGATGATGTTATACAATTGTGCATATCATAACCACGTGTTGTATCCAGTCTCTCCAGTTTTCACAGAAAGAACAAGCCTCCAAAGTTAAATTCTTTAACCATTCAAGAGTTCAGTTTTGCCTCCAAATGTAAATGCAAGGGGTCTGGGTCTAAAGATTGGTTTTATGACTGGAGCTAAGGTCGGCAATTACACTTGCATTGCATCTACAAATGGTTTAGCGACGTCAGCTTCTGTTTGGGTGTCCGTTAAAGAAGGTAACTAGAAATTAAGAGCTATATAATGATTGACAATAATAACGCACGTTGATAAATATATTTGATTGCAAGATATAATTTTGGCGCCAAGTCAGTGTGACCAGCCATGTGTATTTAATTACCGATACATGTAAATCGCACTACAGTGTCCTAATGAAAAGAAAATATTTGAGATATCATTAAAATTAATTAATTTGGATATATTCCACGTTGACTGTGCATAGTTTACGCATTTGCAATGTAAGAACAAAGATTTATTCATTAATACATACAAAGGATTATTACCAGTAACTATCTGTTTGATTAACGGATTTTTAACGTGACATATATATATATATATATATATATATATATATATATATATATATATATATATATATATATATGCGAATATTTTGTTGGTTTAATGTTTTTAACCAACCAAAGAAAAGATTTATGAAAATCGACAATACGAAAGTATTGTAAGTTGCAATCAGAAATAGATAAACATTTTTTTAGTTATTTGTTTATTGTGATGAGAATCAGATCAAATACATTAAACTATATGGTCCACAGAGCACTTTGCCTAACAATTACAAGCTTTTGGAAACATTAAGTCGATTCTCGGTGGCAGAGAATATTGACATTCAATACTTAAAGGTAGAACAAAGGATATATATGTAAATCGGTGCTCTCAATAAATAGATACAACCTAAAATATACAGGTCGAATAATATAAATAAATTTAAAACTAAAAGGATACGGGCCTGCTGCAAAGGTAATAAGTGAATATTTGTCTTCGTATTCATACAAAAAGATATCCGTAAGAGATTTTAAAAAATATAATGCAATAAAATGAACAAACAGTAATGTTTAAATAATTTATCCAAAAGCTCTGCTAGATGTATCTTCTACCTTCATCAGTGAATATAAAAACATGTATCAACGGCGAGAAGATATTGTGCCAATTGTAGCAAGAGATTTCAACAGTAGATCTAAATAATGAAAACCTGATTTGATAAAGTAACACTTGATTCATATATAACGTATAAATGTCAACTGCAGATCTAAATTAATAATACCTGATTTGATAATCTAACAATTGATTAATATATAATGTATAAATGTAATTTCATATCAGATATAGATACCATAATATAAGTCGATCTAAGCCAAAACGTACCAGCCACTTTGATAGAACAGGTTTTTAAAAATAGAAACGTATTATTAGTTGACATTTATGAGTGAAATCAGAAACATTAAAGGGAAATAATAGAGAAGTGATATTACTTGAAAATGACGTGTGTTTCTGAAGTTGAGAATATAACGCGTAGAAACTTGAAATAACACATTTTAACGTCTTTGGAGACGACCAGTATGAAATAAAAAATGCACAAGTGAGATGGGAAAGATGAGGAAGATAGCAGGGGATCTTTTGAAATATTATGTTTTTAAAACAAAAGAGAACTCCTCACGGTCAAAATAAATCACCCAATATGTTTCGTTTACAAATTAAGCTAGCCAGTCCAGAATATAATAAAAGTGATCTAATAAGGGGCAGATTGCGTGACATTTTACTACATGTATTAATCCTACTTAAATATCTCCATATAGCTATACTGGTTGCAATATGTTTTGGGATGATGAAATAAAATCATCAAGACTAATAATATAAATATATAATTCTTGTCAGAATTTGCAGGTACTTATGGGTTTACCCTTTTCACTACTGGCGAAGGGAAGATTTATTTATTTAATGATTCTGTGCAGGCCAAAACAATATGAATTATTAGTGACTAAACAGGTGCTAAAATACATTTGACAAATCTTTATTACAGAAACAAAGTTTTTCCGATGCAAGAAATATCATTAAGGTAAACGAGTATGATGAACGATATATTGGGAAAAGGGAATGAAGTCCACCATATGATACGAAACAACAAACAAGACTATGTTGTAAAGAATGTTGACTATATTTTTCAGCACTAGATAGGTTATACATGGCGGCCAATATCCGCTGGTTGTGTTAAATTATATTGTTAAATATTTGGAGAAAATGATAAAAACTTTGACACACACATTTTTTTGTTTCATGATAACATTAATATGGACTTGAATCTATTGATAAAATGTCACGCCATACAAGAAGATGGTAATACGTTCGAATATTCTTAGGTAATATTCCAGATAGGGATACTCAATCAACAAAATAATGTTTTATACGACTGACTGATTCATTATTGTTTTAATACCGCTGTCCCCATGCTTAAGTTATTCGAGTTATTTAGCCGATCTTCTAATTTTGAGACATCTCTATTCTAATCAATGTCTCACACATTGTTTACACCTTTCTGCATTTGTCGCGAAGATCAGTGCCTCATTTGTAAATTCACATACTCCAAGATCACATTCCATGACACAATATTGGAAGTTCAGCAAAGATTCCGTTTTTTGTTCTTTCCTTTAATATATGCACTGAGACGCGACCAGCCAAATAACTCCTCTATGCGTTCACGTCCTTAATAAAAACTACGAGGATGAACTCAATAGTTTAGTATTTAGGTTTTGATACAAGTAACATTCTTTTCTGGTAAGAAAATCACTGGGGAACATGAGAAATACAAATAGTTTTAGGGACTGCAACAGGATGCAATAGAAGCTGACTCATTCAGTTAGTAATAACGTAAGGTTAATTCATTACTTGATTAGACTGCGTCACAATATGCGCTGAACAAAACATTTTTTTAAAATTTTGAATGTCACAACTTGTACGACTGGAAGAAAACAATCTTAATATTTTAGTATCGATATGCCCACCCACCCCTGGCCTACGCAAAAGAAAAACAAAGTAAAGAATAATAGGTCATATTTCTTTAATGTTTTAAAACACAATTTCTTTTGATATAGATACAAATTTTGTGTAGAAAAAGCTCATGTGTCCCATGTGACCACTTCTCCAGCCCACCCTTGGACAGCCCAACAACTCGATGTCATGTGTCACGTTAAAGGGTACCCGGAGCCTACTATCCGTTGGAGCTTTACGGATGTGAGTATGGTAAACTAACTGCCCTGTCCCAGTAATTAATGATTAATTATCACATATCTTAACGCATACAATCTGCAAATAAATTCGATTTAGATTTGACAATGCTTTCATGGTTTTGAGGTAAACATCAGCGAAGTTCGCATCTATATTGTTTGCTGCGTATATATCAAAGATATTCTTCTTGAACTTGAATACATAAAAAAGTACAAAATAATCACACAGACATATATTTCCGATAAGTTTCGTTCGTAAATTTATAGTGCTGTTGTGTATTCTGTTCGATCCGCTTTTCTTTCCTGAAATTGTCAAAATATGTTAAAACAACTAAACCATGCTTTCTTTCGCTTCGTATAGACAAAAGTATCTGACGATTCGATTTTGCATGGTAGTAACGTTGTTGCATTGAATATATTTCAGCCAATGGGACAAAATTATATGCCACCAGGTTCATCTAACCTAACTCCCAACAAAGTTCACATACAAAACTTCCAGCCTTCCCTTCGCAGTGGCACATGGCCATTTATGGTTCGGAACTCCTTGGGTGTGGACCAAACGTCCATACAAATATAAACTGAATTTAGGACCTCAATGAAGGGACTCTAGAATGGACAATATAAAATTAAAAGCTCGTCTCAAGGTTTGATAGATTTCTGTCAAATATCCATGAAATAAAATTTTCGAACCGATGTAAAAATCATAGCAATTATCTTCAGTGAAGTACTTTGTAAAACTTTGCATCCTAAGCAATGAGATAAAAAATCATGAAATTAAGAAATAAAAACATTTTATCCTGCATCTATGATGTTTTAT
This sequence comes from Unio pictorum, assembly GCA_030141615.1. Lineage (NCBI taxonomy): Eukaryota > Metazoa > Mollusca > Bivalvia > Unionida > Unionidae > Unio > Unio pictorum. Next base: position 5,138,018 of record JARLTB010000149.1, on the reverse strand, counting down.
AAAATCTTATTCTTACAATCTTTTGTTAGTATATATAGCAAGTCCTACATTGAATAACAGTCCTTCCAACAGCACTGGTCCCAGAAAAGGACCACGTGAGTCAAGTATTGATTAAAATAAATGCAATACACTGACAGTGCAAAACTACTATCTAACTAATGATATGCACCATAAATGTCATCAAGAAACTATCCGACGAAACTTATCGATGTCTTAAGTCTTATACAATGGTGGCCATGTACTTAACTTTTGTTAAAATAAGGGCGGGTCAAGTAGAATCGTCACAGTCGAGGTTTGAACGAATGCGTTTATTAATATGCATAGCGTTACTGTAACATGACAGCGCGCGTCATTTCGTTCAGATCACACCTTTTCCTTCATTTCGTCCAAAAATGTATAGTACGTTAACATTGATATTGCTGTATGCACCTCTTGGGGGCGTCGAAACAATGACCTTTCAAAGGAATATGGATGTATACGGAACCAAATGAAATGAATACTTGCCACTTGAAGGTATGTAAAATCAAATTCTGAAAAGTGACATCCATTGCTGACATAGTCGGTGTTAAATGTCTACATGACCCGTGTGACTTGTACCATAGTCTGACCGCTTTGGACTTTAAAATTCCTATTTTGAAAAGCAAATACAAAATATAAACAAGACAAGAAAGAAATATAACAGAAAAACCGTTGTCGTTAAAAATATTTACAGGACTTTTTGAAAAGAAACTAAACTTTAACAATTTATTATCTTTCAACTAGTTTACTTAAACATGATGCGGATGCTGAAAATATTTTATTCTGACTTAGAAATTGATGAGACATTACGACATCTGTTATTTTATGTACATTTATGTAAGTGCAAATTGTAGTCCGGATATAATAATATGGAGAAAAGGATAAGACTGGTCAAATACCATTGATCCTGACCTGCCATCCAGATAATCCCAATGTAGGTAAACTGATCGGGAAACACTGGTTTATCGTGGATCGTGTAACACTCTAAAGTTAATCCTCTCGAACAAACCTGTATTAGCCGACCAAAAACCAAAACACCTCAAAGACATCCAAGTCGGCGAAGCGAACGCCAAACATAACCAAGACCAAACTAGTAAATATGGTCCCTGTGGCGATTAAGGGTGAAAACCTATCAAATGTAATATAGACAAGGTCAGTTTATAGCAAAGCAACTAGCTAAAAACTAAATATGCATAGTCCAAAAGAAAACGTCCAAAACCGATTCTTTTTGGCATGAAATATAAGATCGGTAAATGTACACAACAAGGATTAACCTTAATAAATCGGACAGGATGATACAGAAAGCTGTACCGAGTGCAGTCGCAGAACACTTAGCCTCTAGCATATAAAGTCAAAGATGTGACTTCTATAGAAACAGTACATCTATCTGACAGTAATGGTTTGCTTGATTTGCTTTTCATAAGGTAATATGTCGTGTCCTGAAGATACGAAGGCAAAGCAAGCGAATCTTTATTGTCGGATACATTGCTTGTTTCTATAGATGTCAAGTGTTTGTACAAAAATAACTTGCTTTGATTTATTGCAGCTAAAACAGCATATGATTATCCATGATTTCGATTTTTACAAGTATTAATTATCTTGAGGTTAATGAGACTAATTGAAAATTGCAGACTCCTTAGAAGAAGAAAAAACAGCGAATACCCAATAACAGATGAGTTAGTTGAGTACATTAATTTTTGCATAAGTTGTAGCATTGGCATATGAAACATATGTCAAACCAGTAGTTAAGAACCATACAAGTTTGTTTTAATTTTAATGTTCAATTTTTTTTAAAAATGAAACATACAACTGATTTGTAAATATACAATAAGAATCTTTGGAATTTGTTTGCTGTGATGAATACAAATACGCTTTTAATATAAGTTTATTCATTAAAAATTAGTGATGAGTTTCTTACAGACAAAAATACCGACATACTGAAATATCGAGAAAGTATTGCATTAAGTACAACGAAAGAATATCACAGTAAAATAGCATAACATTAATTCCTTGTACCTCTGTTAGTATGAAAAGATCTATCATTCATTGTTGTATTTCCCTTGAAAGATTTATATAACATTAACCATGCCTTTACAGTTTAAATAAAACTATCATCTTCATGGGAACTTTGCAAGAATTCCGTTAAACAGACTGATACATATCAGAAGGAAAAAAAAACTTATTTTGAAACTTTTAGAATATTTTATTTCAGATTATATTATTTCAACATCTTTACAGAAATAATGGTTTATACATTATGGTATGATTATCATTTCAGAGTTAGCTGTTTACACAGTATGATGACTTTTATCATAATGCATTGTCCATCCTGCATATGTAATAGTAATATTAGTATGTATTAAGGACTTGAAAATAGTATTGCGTAGAAAGTTCAAAGTCTTTTTATTTTATATTATTAAGGCAGTGTGAGGCATTGTTCTAGTAACGTACATCATTTATTTCAAAGGACCAAATGAATGTTACCCTTTTCCCGGGGAAATTTGATACAACTAATACGTGTGCTTTGGAATTAACGATGCATTAGTATTACTATCCAGGTTTTGCACATGAGTCAGTCTTACACTTATATCAGGGTAATATCACTACATACCATGGGTTTGATGATGAACAATATTGCATTTTGGCTATATCAAGTTTTCGAGTGAAGAGAAAATCAAAATCAGTGTTGCACGGTTACTTAGAAATAAGGTAAATTTACTACTCAAATTTGGGAAATTACAATATGGACGACAAAATCTTCATTACAATCTCACTTGGAAATAGGGTAGCATTACTACATGGGTTTGGTGGAGAGCTATGCAGTATCGTTACCACCACATCAGGCTTTCACGATCACAAAACCAGTGCCTGGATATAAGATAGTATTACTATACGGGTTTGGAGTATATCTATGTACAAGTGTTGACAGAGGAAAGAGACGCCGATCGAAGTTACTTCGACACCTGTCAATAACGTTCTACCGGCCTAATTGAGGAAGCAACAGAAGAAACACGCAAATCTGGCGCAGTTGCACAAATAAGCTGGAGAAGCAACGGGGAAAGAAACTGCGATTGGATGGTAAAGTTTGTGTACAAGAAGGGGATCCTGCCTGGAAAGGCAACGAAGACTTCAAAGAAGTCGTCATGCCAAAAGAGACGCGAGGTAAAGTGTTGAAACGTGCGTATGAAAGTCTCATGGGAGAACATATCGGTACTGCCTAGACGCGTCTTGTCAACGAATTCTACTGTCCTGGAGTTTAGGAAGATGTTACGCGGTCATCTGAAATGTGTCAGAGAAAGGCACTGAAAATGGATCATTAATTACTTCCCTTAGGTAGTACATCCCATATCAATGAACAATTTCGACGCGTCGCGATGAAGTTGATAAGATCGATAAAACCCGTGTCATTGCACGGTAATCGATATCTTACAACGGTCGTAGATTACTCTGCACGGTATCTGGAGGTTGTCGTATCGCGTATGGAGTCGGGAAATGTCTGTTGCCGAGAAGAACTACTCCGTATCGGAGAGGGAATGCCTCGCAGTCGTGTTCAGGATATCACAGTTCGAGCGGTACTTGTACGGGCGGGAGTTATTTTGGAAACTTACCACCATCCTATCACCTATTTCGCGCAGGAGAAATTGTCAAATGGACGATTGATGCGATGGTCGCTGATTTTACAGCAGTACCAGATGAAAATCAGATATGCGATAGGAACTGAGAATGTAAGCACTGATTCCATAAGTAGTAGAGCTGAAATGACATTGATCCATAATAAAGTGTAGCGTCGTTATGTTTGTGTTGTTTTATTACGTGCAGTAACGCGCATTTGGATTTAAAGCAAGTTTGTTTGAATACAATCGGTGGGTTGGTTGGTTGGTTGGTTGCCCTATCTGCGATTGCGTAAGTTAAATGAACAAATGAATGATTAGAAGCCATCTATATGTCTTAGAATCCGCTGATATAGTTGAAAGGTACAAGAAATCAGCTTTGTTTCGTGTGAAAAGTTTCACGTGGACGTTGAAAGTTTTGTTCAAGAAAAAAGGACCCTTTTTAACGTCTCAAATCTCACAACTTTAACGGATGACAGAGGGAATTGTCTGCTAAGATAAATTGAACACGGTAGTATCGACATCCAACCGGAATAGAGAGAGAGAGAGAGAGAGAGAGAGAGAGAGAGAGAGAGAGAGAGAGAGAGAGAGAGAGAGAGAGAGAGAGTGGTGTGGCTACCAGTTTCAATCCAAATTTAATTTAGGACTTTCGAAGATAGAAACTCAACAATTGCCCAAACATCGGGCTAAAAGGGTTTTACGGCAATACTCTGAGGACGCCACTCGTAATATAGCGGCAAAACGTAGAAAATTCTAACAACGTCAAAGCTTCGTAAAGGTCAGTACTTTATTTGCCATATTGTTGCAGAATATCACTGCATTGTAATTTGAATTTGGTGCAGTATGTTTATTTCATTATTAGTGTCGTTAGTATGTAGAATTACCTTTGTAGTGTTTACACGTTTAAATTACATACATATTTGAGAAATGCGCTATAATTATGTGCAATATAATCTAGATTTACTGCTCGTAGTGAGAATGAAAATTGTAATTCACAATTCAGAAACTTCGTAGTTAACAAGGGCATGTATTGATCTGATATTCTAGATTTTGCAACTGTTGCATATATATATATATATATATATATATATATATATATATATATATATATATATATATATATATATATATATATATATATATATATATATATCTAGTCTGAAACAGACTTATAATGTTGGAAAATGATTGCAGTGTGTTAATTTAGTTCATATGGATGCAAGAATAAATGTGTATTTGAATATATGTGAACACTTTTGTAGGAGTGGATGTACATACCTGCGTGTGATTGTTTTGATATTGTTCAGCATAATGAGATAATATCTATACTACCAGACAAGAATATATGCGTGACCGACAACTCTAAAAGCCGTTATCTTATGATTGATTATAGGTTAGTGTTAGACGATATGGCGAAGGAAACGGCTATGCGTTTTCGCTGGCAGCTTATAAGGGACAGGATTCCGCTACAGTTAGTTCCGTGTCTCTAAGAAGGAGGAGAAGAGGCAAGCAGGAGAAAGTGAAGAAGGAGTAGGACTATAGAGAAGTCAAGAGAAGACAGAATTTTTAGCAAATCGGGAGGAAGAGATGAAGGAATGGGAAGAATAGGATATCATCTACAAATGAGTAGAATACACGGACAGTTGGAAAACTATCACACAATATGTATCACGTGATGCAATAGGATGTGACAGGATCGAGATGATGAAGAGTGATCGAAGAATTGTTATCATTTGATTATTGACTTGTATTAAAAAGTTATTCATTTGAATTTCATATTTTTTTACCCTATAAATTAACTATCAGCATTGCTGACTTGGGGCTCAGTGCTTTACCTCTCTTTATCACTAATTTCGCTTCCTACAACAAGATGCATGGGTGAGACTTTTATAGTAATTTAACAAAAACTATCTGGAACAGCCCACCTCAACCCTAAAAGCTCGCCACATCAATAAACCAACGACGAACAGTGCTAAATTAATGTATATATATATATATATATATATATATATATATATATATATATATATATATATATATATATATATATATATATATATATATATATATATAGTCTGAAAATGTAATTTATATTATCACATATAAGATCTATATAATTCAGTATCTCGGAGAAAATGAAAAGCTACACATAAGGATCAACCTTCATAGATCTGATTGGATGACAAAGGAGCTCTACGGAATCCAAGTCGCAGAAGACTTCTCCCCTGACCTCACTCTCAGTGATATAACAGTTATTGCAATTGCTCTCAAGCCCAACTGGAGTTCCGCAGCCGGGAAGAAAGTGTGATTTTCCTGGATAATAATAATAATGTAAACTTTGTTTAGCGCCTAATTTTAGAAGCTGTAAGCGCTTTGCAACATTTATAATGATATGACTACTAAAAACAAAAAAAAACAAAAACAGAACACCATGAATTTAGAAAACATAAAAATGCTGAAAATAGTTAAGGTCGGAAACATTATTAGGTCTTAAAGTTTTGTTATTCCAGTCGAGAAAGGTTACTTTTAAGAGCACTCTTGAAAGGGATCGCGGTGAAGTGTTATCTGATCGTATGGATATGCCACCTTAAAAACATTGATACCATGCGGTTTAAACCTAGAAGACTTTAAAAACATAGCCATGAAGAAACAAAACCATCTTTTGTAGCCGACACTTTTTCTTTTAAATAATTTTCTAAATTTGCTTAATAACCTATAATTACTAATACAATAATGAAATATCCAGAATGTAATTTGCACTTCAATAAAGTTACATAAACAACTGATGTCGCAATGAATCATCAGTTTCTTGGACAACAAAAATAGTGTCCAGCAACCACAAGTGCACGACATTAGTTTGATTATGTGAAATATAATCTAGATTGCCAGCTCGTGGTGAAAATGATGAATATTATAATTCACTGTTTGGTAACTTCGTAGTTAACAAGGGCATGTATTAATCTGATATTCTAGATTTTGCAACTGTTGAGTTCAATTGTAATTTTGTAACTTCAGTTTGGTACAAAGTAGAAAAGTCAGTGATGGCTTGATTAATAGAAAATTAGGTCATGAGTAACACAATACATATAGAATGATAATATGTCTTTAAATACGGAAATAGCAGAAGAAAATAGAGGGTCATGAGTGGAACCAAGTATTTGGAAGTCACGTTCCCCCTGCGTGTTCTTCGTTGTATAATTGGCCCGACGTGCCTCACCACGTGTCGTTAAAGGCGACTAAGTAGAGACAACCTGTTTGCCGTGGGTTGCGATCCGTGTCGGGGGAGGAAAGGATCCTGATAGTTGCAATCACATTACTTTGGCCTCTACTTCCAATAGACTGGTTGTCGAGATAGGCTTGGTCTCGAAAAATCGGCTGGTCACGCCGAGCCCTAGATGGTCGTTCTCCACTTGTTCATTCTCTCTATCTCTCTTGTATCTCTTTTGATACCACCGTTGCCCCTACATTCTATCCCTTTAGATTTCACTTTCCCAAGCTATAGAAAACCTCATAGAAAGCGTTGACTCAACGGGTCAATCGGGAGGAATTTCATCGACCCTAGAAGGAAACTTCATGGGTCAATCGGGAGGTAATTTTATCGACCCTAGAAGGAAACTTCATGGGTCAATCCTAGGTAATGTTATCTGAATCTGATGAAAAACCTTGCGGCGTGGAATCAGCTCCACGCTACAAGGTTATTCAATCTAATGATGGCTGACGACAACATGCTGCACTGTCGCCATTTGTTATTGAAAAAAAGATATGGGATCTATTGGCACACCAAAAGGTGTTAAAAATTTAAAACCGGGTTGTCTTTTTGTTGAGTGTGAGCGAAAATGTCAAGCGGAAAATAAGAAAAACATGAAAACATTCTTTTACATTCCAATGACCTCATTCGCTCACACTACCTTGATTACGTTTAAAGGCATGATGTGGTGTCGTGACTTGGCTGGAGTCAACGACACAAATATCATGGAAGGAATGACACATGAAGGTGTCACTGCAGTGCGTAGAATACGTATTAAACGTAATAACTATCTGCAGGACACCAACACATTTGTACCCATCTTTAACACACCAACAGTTCCCAAAGTGGCCAATGTTGAGTTTTTTGCATGTAAAGTTCAAAATATACATACCTTCGATACTGCATGTGTCAATACTACGGCCATAACGAAGACCGATGTTCCAATGTCCGAGTATGTGGCATATGCGGCGATCACTCTGATCTGGAATCTGATTGTAGAGCAACTCCGCATTGTGTCAGCGGTGGTAAGATCACGTGATTTCCAAAAATTGGGATAATTGGAATCAGGAGAAAGAAATTCAGAGAGTAAAGTTTACATTTAACATTCCGTACCCAGATGCTAGAAAACTTGTCCAGGCCAAAACATCCCTTCCTGTCCCATTCTTCTCCACTGTCGTGAAACACAATCCGAAAATCACGAAGGACGCACAAACACAGACTGATCAACCCGATTCAACAACAAGTGCCAATATCCCCCATTACCAACCACAGAAAAAACACAACATCACCCGAAAATACATTGAATAACAACCCACCACCAAAATCACCAAGATATAAAATCAATTCAGAAGAACTGCTAAATGTACCCAAGGCTGCTCCAAATCTACTAAAAACAAATACGCTCTCGTACTTGCTCCAGATAAATAACAACACAAATTTCCTCCGCGAATGGTTTAACCTAGCTCAAGAATCTCCAGGATAACTTTATAATGAAGAATACCATCATAAAATGGAACTGCCGAGGACTTAAAGCGAAGTACAATGATATTCGTTTGCTTTTAAATGAACACGATCCTGCAGGCAGTACTATGTTTACAGGAAAGATTCCTGAAAGAGACAGAAAAAATTACATTTAAAACCTATTGGCTGTATAACATGTACATTCAAAACGCTGAATGGGCTTCAAGAGAAGTCTTGGTTATTGTGAACAATAGAGCCCCTCATAGAGTCATCCCTTTAAATACAGAATTGTAAGTCATTGCACTTAGAGTCACTCGACATCGTGTAATTACCTTTTGCACTATTTAATTACCTCCAAACACCAATCTAGTAGCAAACGAATTAGACAATCTTGTTGAACAATTCCCCGCGTCTTTCAACTCGGAGCTTCGCTCCCATAATATTCTATGGGGATCAAATCACATAAATGACAGAGGCCATAAAGTAGAAGATTTCATTTCTAGACACGATCGGTGTCTATATAATACTAACTCACCGACATATTTACACCCAGGAACGGATACATACACCTGCATATATTTGACAATTTGCTCTCCTTCGCTTCTTTTGGACTATGAATGGAAGGCTGCTGATGACCTTCACAGCAGCGATCACTTTCCAATACACCTTGAAAATATCTCTACAATTCATAACGAAATTTCACAATGGAATATAAAATATGCCGACTGGGCTACGTTTGAAACACTGTGTAAGACTAGACTAAATAATGATACAGTATTGAACGCTGTTAATCCTATACAGCATTTCACTGCAATTTTAATTGTGATTGCATTAGACAACGAGGACAAACACTAAAACAAGTTAACAATCGTCCAACGCCCGAAAATTTAAACAAATATCGTATTACGCAGGCTAAAACTCGAAGCACAATCAAAGAAATATATTTCTTCTATAAACTCTCGTTTCTGAATGAAACAAGTTTGGAACAATATTCGAAAAATAATTGGAAAGAGGAAAAACAATTCTATTCGACACCTGAAAACAAACAACAATTTTAGTTCGAAACGTGACATAGCCAATATTCTTGCAAGACAGTTCCTCAAAATATTCCTCATCATCTAAGTATTCAGAAGCATTTCGAAGCTTCAAAGCTCAAAAGGAAACGTCAATCCAACAACTCTAAAAGCTATAACCAGCTGTTTTCACTACTGGAGCTGCTTTAGACAAGGTCAATGATGCATCCATTGGGCCTGATGAAGTACATTACCAGTTCTTGAAACACCTTCAAGAATAGTCTCTAACATATCTTCTGAAAATCTTTAATGATGTATGGATTGATGGTAATGTACCTAAGAGTTGGAAAGAAGCAACAGTAATACCAATTCCCAAACCATGTAAAGATATTGAAGATCCTAACAGCTATCGACCCATTGCACTGACAAGCTATGTGTGCAAAACAATGGAACGAATTATTAATTCTCGGATTATATGGTATTTGGAAAGTAACAGCTTAATGTCTTCTTTCGAAATTGGTTTCTGTTCTGGCCCTAGTACCAACGATCATCTGGTTAGACTGGAAACATTTATTCGCGATGCATTTATCAAGCAGGAACATTTAGTAGCAGTCTTGTTTTATTTAGAAAAGACGTATGACACAACATGGAAGTACGGGATACTAAATGACCTGCATGAATTGGGTATAAAAGGCCGTCTGCCCACTTTCATATCATATTTTCTCTCCGACAGAGAATTCAAAGTACGAGTGGGCTCTGTCATTTCAGATTTGCACCAGCAACAGATGGGTGTGCCCCTGGGCAGTATTTTATCTGTGACGCTATTTAATATCAAAATCAATATCATCACCAAGTGTTTAGCTCCCGGTGTGGATTGCTCATTGTACGTAGAAGAATTTTTAATTTGTTATCGACCAAAGCAAATGCATACAATTGAAAGGCAACAGCAACAAAATATCAACAAGATCCAAAATCGGTCCAATACTAATGGTTTGAAATTTTCTAAATCAAAAACAATGTGCATGGATTTCAATCAGTAACGACGATATAATGATGATCCTAATCTAACGCTGGACGGAAAATGTATTCCTGTTGTTGAGGAAACAAAGTTTTGGGTATTATCTTCGACAGAAAACTGACTTATTCCACACATCAATAATTTGAAAGCTAAATGCTTGAAAGCTTTACGTATACTTAAAGTAGTTACGCACACTGAACAGGTAATCCTCAATTTATATACAACATTCATCAACTTCATACTAGTCTATGGATGCGTTGTTTATGGTTCAGCAAGGAAGTCATATCTGTAAATGCTTGACCCAATGTATCATCAGTGAATAAGGCTCATTCTGGGAGCATTTAAGACATCTTCATGTGAAAGTCTTTTCGCGGAAGCGAATTAACCACCTTTATCGCATCGCAGAGAAATACTTTCTGCACAGTAAGATCAAACCCGATAAACCCTGCTTTTTTAAAAAAACTGTTTTTCAACCCAGATACAAAAATGCATACGAAAACAACCCAAATGCCATACCTTCATTTGTTATCAGAATATCATCCAGCTTTGACAGTATCAAAATAATCTCTCTACAGTTTCGGAAACGTTTGTCTCAGAAACGCCACCTTGGTTTGGCTTCTTAATTAGCCCAAAACGATTTTTACGTTACACGTAAATAGTATTATCTTCAGTGGCTTACTATCAGTGCTTCATTCAATATACAATAGAAAACTGGAAAACCCTTTATTAACCAATCGCCTCGTCAAAATTACTGAGCTTAGTAGCTCATAAATTATGGTATACTGTTGGTTACCTAGCCATATTGGTCTTAAAGGTAATGAAGAAGCAGATCGCGCTGTTAAAATCGCTCTATCCCAAAACCATTCTGATTTTAAATTACCGTTTACTGAATTTAAACCTCTTGTCAAAACGTACCTACGTTAGAAATTTCAGGCAATATGGGATGATGCAGTGAATAACACACTTTACGCCATCAAACCAACCCTGGGACCATGAACTCCTTCCTACAGAACCATCTGTAATGAGGAGGTAGTCATTGCAAGAATCAGAATTGGTCACTCATACATAACCTACTCCCACATACTAAAAGGTGAGGATCCATCAGAGTTCGATTTGTGCAATGGACCATTCACTGCTAAGCACATTATGACCGAGTGTTCCGACCTGCAACCTACACGTGATAGGTAGTATTGTACATGACATGAAGGAACTTTTTGATGCTAAACATATCACTTGTATTTTAGATTTTCTGAAAGAAGTAAATCTTTATTTTAAACTATAACGTTTATGCCATCACCTACAGCATGGTTATTTAATGTGAATACCGCCCCTTGTTTTCAACATATTTTCATCAACATATACCATTTACATCTCCCGTTGATTGGGAAGCCTAATATTTTACTGTTACCAACATCTTATCATTCTACTTGGAACTATATGGTTTTCTATTTTGCTTGTCGATATTAGGCCTTTCAGTATTTTAAACATGGATAAATACAACCTATGATATGACGCTAAATTGCGTAAAAGTGCCGGTGCGCCGTTAAAAATCAACCTATCAATCAGTCAATCAATCATGGAAATTACGTACCTTCTATTTTTAAATAGTATGATTGTGAGGGTCCTATGTCAAAATGCGTCATGGGGATAATCTACGGTATTTTTGTCACTTAGATTTTTATCTTGTTTAGATTTTTTTTTCATCGAGCACTTGTATCGGCAACAACATAAGAAAACTCGTTGAAATAATAATTGTAAAGGTCTAATTCCTGTAGAAACAGCCATGTAAAGTTTTGCAAAGCTCAATGATGTTTGTGCTGTATTTGTTTATTGTTTTATATTTGCCTTTGTAAAAGGCTCTTTATGAGTCGAAAGCAAATATATATATATATATATATATATATATATATATATATATATATATATATATATATATATGATAAAGCTACATATGCTGCATTATTATTTTCACCTACTTTTGCCGCAAAATGTGTCTCCAAAATTTAACAAATAACTCATAATTAGTAGTTTAGCTTGATATTAAGATTTAAGATAAAAATACTAAATGACACATTTCCATACATGTAACATTATGTGACTCTCAAGGGTCTGAAGGGAGAAAAGCGATGTTAAATAGGTATCTTCCATAGGTCTAATATGTGGATGACTCGCCTAAATTTGGGAAATGTCCATAGGTGTAATATTATTAATCTGTATGGTCTCTAATTGGTCATGTAATGTTTGAATTATATATTGGTTTTGCAGCATAATTCTCTCTGGACTCTAACGAGAAATGTTAATAAAAACCGCATGAACTTTCCACAGCGCCGTGTGGAGTGACCAAAAGCAATTTTTCTACAGCCACCCAGCGTAGGATGCAACACAGTGGATGTAAAAACATATTTTGATTCAATTATAAACAAAATTATAATTTCCCTATAACATCCCAATTCTGTATTAACCGCAGTAAACGCCCTATAAGCGTGTAAGGTTCTCTTCATTCATTTTTTAATCAATATCCATTACTATCTTTATTCTTTATAACATCCCAATGATTCTTTAGCAACGGAAGTAAACACCCTGTATCCCTGTAACGTTCCCTTTATCACCTTTTACCAGTATCCACAACTAACTTTAATCCTTATAACCTTTCCCCATATATTTATTCAGATTGTTTTCTTATGTGAAAATCGTAATAATGTTTCTACTGTAATAATTGTAGCGTACAAATTGATATAGATTTAACACGAGATGTTTAAATGTGTATTGCCACTGGCCTGCTCTTGACTTAATTTAATTTATAAACTTTGTTTTCTATTGTTTTTTGTTGCAGACTTTGTTGTTCTTATATAGAGAGAACATATTGCTTAAGAGAGATACATGTTGCAAAACGGTTAAGCTTAAGTCAGAAGTTTGGCATGAGGCTCGGATTCTTTGCAATGTTTCTTTCAAGTTTGGAAACAGCAAACCCAGATATTATACTTAATATGTGCATTGAATGAGTTTTGAAGAGAAAGGATGGAGAGAAGAACACAGTTAAGGAAATATTTTTATAGACGAGTTTTTTGTTCTAAATTTAAAACCATAATTAAAATGAAACAGGATGGTGCTCTCGGCACACACTTACGGACAGCATTTCAACCTCCTTATCGCTATTGAAACACTCAGTCCGGTACTACAAAGATCGGATGAGGTCAAGTTTTGAGAGGAGTTTCCAAAATTAGAAAAGCGTGTGACTTTCTGAAGGGCACCAAAATGAACTATGTGGGTCTGTTTACTTTAGATGTGTATACTACGCAATAAACGTGTGCAAGAAGAAAACAATGGTCATATTTCAACCGCTCCCTCACCATTACCGGTCTTGTATCATTGTACAATTTATTCATAATTCTAATGATTTGGATGTTGATTTTTATGTCTAGATACTGAGTTAGTTCTGTAATAGTCTTTGGGAATCAATTATGAATCATAAGCGCTGTATACTAATACTCTGAGACGAATGTTATTTGAGGGGGAGGGGGTAGCCACACTTTGTGTATATGTTATTTGTATTTATGTCCACATGTTAGCTTTGGTGGAATTTAGTGCTTATTTTGTTTGAATATTGAGATAGGTATACTACTGCATGTATGCTAAGAATGTGTAAAGCACTTGACTGACCCCAACTTGGCAATATATTCTCACATTAAAATGCAAATTTACTGGAATCATTGTGTACACGAACAAAAAATATGTTCTGATTTGCATCATCACTTAAACATTTTTTTCTAATCATAAATAGATTCATTAATTGCAATATATTTATAACATTCTTAATCAAACAATGGTTTTAAGCGATGTCTCAGAAACACGTTTCGAGCTTATCGACCTAGCCACATGAACAGTTTTTTGTAGTCTAATTTTGAGCTCAAAAAGCTGCTGTTGCATTTGTTGTTTTCTTCTATAATATAATTTATATTCTTATATTCTTTATATATATATTTATATTCTTATCGTATAGTTTCTGAAGGGTAAATCATTGTTTCTCAAAGTTGAAATTAGAATTACGTCATTATTTTTGTCCATCTTGATTTATCTTATCACTAATAGGGGATTTCGTGTTGTGACCTCTTCATATGTATATCATTACACATGCTATGTCATACACGACTCGGACACTATGTATACAATTTTTGTGTTGTGTTCTTGAAAGCTCAAATGATTTTAAACGTCACTGAAAGTTTACTGAATTTTTCGGTGTAAATCAAACTTTATCTCTATCGTATGGTAAGTAAATTTTCATTGAATTTTTTGCAACATTAAAGTTGCTGCAATATCCAAAGTATGCGTTTCGACATGGACAATCCCTCCCCCTTTTTTTTCAATAAAAAATGTTCGAAACTAATCCATTACGTTTGTTCAGTGTATGATAGAAATTTCATCCATAGGATAAGAAATCGGCATCAAGCAATCGGCACAGCTTTGTGTACGACATACAATTCAGAGCAAACAATGAAATTTTCATAGTCTACATAAAGGCATATGATGGATTCTGTTATTACTACCATGAGCATGGAGATGGACAGTCTTGATATGGGAAGGAAGTATAGTTGATAGTCAGTATAGTAATATTAGTATGTATAAAGGACTTGAAAGTAATATTGCATACAAACTTAAAAGTCCTATACGAATAACAACACGTTTTTATTTTATATTCTCAAAGCAATGTGAGGTATTGTTCTAGTAACGTGCATCATTTATTACAAACAACCAAATAAATGTCACGCTGTTACCGGGGAAATTGGGTAATACTAATACTTGTACATTAGTATTACTATCCCGGTTTTGCAGATAAGTCAGTCTTAAATTTATAAATGGAATCATGTTAATGTCACTACATGGGTTTCATGATGAACAAATATAATATTGTGGCTATATCAAGTTTTTGAGAGAAAAATGTCACTTAGAAATAAGGTAAAGTTACTACAATGTTACTACTATGGAAATTACAAAATCTTCTTCAAAATGTCCTTTGGAAATAGGGTAACATTACTACATGGCTTTGGTGTAGAGTTATGTAGAATTGTTTCTACGTCAAGCTTTCAAGATGACGACCTCAGTGACTGGATGTGAGATATTATTGCTACATGGGTTTGGGGGATAACTATATCCAAGAGCTGACAGCAGAAAGCGACGCCAATCGAAGTTATGTCTACACGGGTCATAAACGTTCTTCCGGCCTAATTGAGGAAGGTACAGGAGAGATACACAACTCTGGCGTAGTTGCACAAATACGCTGCAGAAAGAACGGATAAAAAAAACTGCGGTGAAGTTTGTGTACAAGAAGGGAATGCTGCCAGGAAAGGCAACGAAGACTTCAAACATGTCGTCATGCCATAAGTGGAGCGAGGTAAAGTATTGAAACTTCCGTATGAAAGTCTCATGGGAGAACACCTTGGAAGTGCCAAGACGCCGGACCGTTTTGTCAACGAATTCTACTGTCCAGGAGTGTACGTAGATGTTAAGCGGTCCTGTGACAAGTGTCAGAGACAGGCACCGAAAACGGATCATCTATCCATCCCCCTTAGGATGTACAGCCCTTATCGATGAACCATTTAGACGCATTGCAATGGAATTGATCAGACTTAGAGAAAAAAAAAACGCGTCGTCGCAAAGAAATTGGTATATTTCAACGGTCGTAGAATACGCTGCACGCAAACCGGAGGTTGTCGTGTTGCATACGGCAGTCTGAAACTGTATGTTGCCTAGAAGAACTACTCCGCATCGGAGAGGGAATGGCTCGCAATCGTTTTCAGGGTATTACAGTTCAAGCGGTACTTGTACGGGCGGGAGTTATATTGCATACTGACCACCAATCCCTTGCCTATCTCGCGCAGGCAAAATTTTTAAATGGACACCTGATGCGAATGTCGCTGTTCTTACATCAGTACCAGATGCAGATCAGACCTGCGGTAAGATCAGAGAACGTAGGCACTGATTTCATAAGTAGTAGAGATGAAATGAAATTGATCCACAGTAACATGTAGCGTCGCTAAGATTTTGTTCTTTATTACGTGAAGTAACGCACATTTGTATTTGAAACATTTTTGGGTGAATTAAATCCGGATTCTTGGGTTTTGCGATTGCGCAAGTGAGATTTACCAAGGAATGTCTAAAAGCCATGTACATATGTTAGACTCCGCGGCTATGGTTGAAAGGCACGAGAAACCAGCTAAGTTTGGTGTGAAAAGCAAAAAAGGACCCCATTATTGGCGTCGCAAATCTCATCATGAT
The DNA here is from genome assembly GCA_030141615.1 of Unio pictorum. Lineage (NCBI taxonomy): Eukaryota > Metazoa > Mollusca > Bivalvia > Unionida > Unionidae > Unio > Unio pictorum. The sequence goes on along the minus strand of JARLTB010000149.1, from coordinate 5,121,377 downwards.
GACCGACGGCCAATGGCATTGTCTGTTAAGCTGAATCGAATATGGTAGAGTCGAAATCCAATCGGAAAAGAGAGAGAGAGAGAGAGAGAGAGAGAGAGAGAGAGAGAGAGAGAGAGAGTCTCCACCAGTTTTGATCCGAATTTAATTTAGGACTTTCGAAGCTAGGAACTCAGTAATTGCTCACACATCGTGCTGAAAAAGTTTTAAGGCAATACTCCGAGGACGCGACTCGTGATTTAGCGGCATAATGTAGAAAATTCTTAGAAAGTCAAAGCTTCGTAAAAGTCAGTAAGTTATTTGATCTATTATTGCAGAATATCACGGCATTGTAATTTGAATGAGGTGCAGTATGTGTTACCTTTGTAGTGTTTAATATACACGCGTATTTGAGAAATGAGCTGTGATTATGTGAGGTATAATCTAGATTGCCAGCTCGTGGTGAGAATGATTATTGTAACTCAGTTTGCTAATTTCGTTTTGAACTAGAGCATTTATTCATGTCATATTCAAGATTTCGCAATTGTTGAATTGAATTGTAACTTTAGAAAATAATTGCAGCGTGTAAATTTAGTTGATATGGATGGAAGAATATATATCAGAGCATGCATATTTGAATGTATGTGAATACTTTGTAGGAGTAAATGTACATGAATGCGTCTGATTGTTGTGATATTGTTCAACATAATTAGATAATATCTACATTACCAGACAAGAATATATGAGGGACCGAAAAATATAATAGCCTTTATCTGATGATCGATGATATGTTAGTGTGAGGCGATATGGCTAAGGAAATATGCTAACGTCTTTGTGTATTCACTGCCAGCTTTTAGGGGACATTCTTCCGCTATAGTTATTTCCGTGTCGCCAAGGAGGACAGGACGTGAAGGAGAATTGGGTGAAAAAGGAGGAGGAGAATAGAGAAGTCGAGAGGAGATTTGTTGCAAGTCAGGAGGAAGATCGTAAGGAATTAGAATAATAGGATAACATCTACAAATGAGTAGAATGAAATGACAGGTGGAAACCTATCACACATTATATAACAAGTGATGCAATAGGCTGTGACAATATCGAGAGGAAGAAGAATGATTTCAGAATTGTCATCATTTGATTATTGACTTGTATTAAAACTATATTCATTTAAATATCACATTTTTATATTCAGTAAATTAACTATCGGCATTGCTGACTGGGGGCTAGGAGCTTTACCTCTTTTTCTATCACTAATTTCACATTCTACAACAAGTAGCCTGGTGGGACTTCAATAGTAATTTAACTCAAATAACACCCCACCTCAAGCCAAAAACCTCCGCCACATCAATAAACTGAGGACGAACAGTGCAAAACTAGTATATAGATGTATCTATCTAGTCTGAGAATGTAATTTATCTTATCACTTGTAAGATCTGAAGTCTTCAGTATGTCTGAGAAGCTTAAAGCTACACATGTGGATCAACCTTAATAGATCTGATTCTACAGAATCAAGGTCGGTGAAGACTTTTCCTCTGGCCACACTTTCGGTGATATAACACTTAGTGCAGTTCCTCACAACCCCAACTGGAGTTCCGCAGCCAGGAAGAATATGCGATCTTATTGGATAATAGTAATAATAATATTGAGGATTTTGTATAGCGATTAAATCTTTAGAAGCTTTAAGCGCTTTCCAATATCTGCAATGATATGACTACTATAAAAAAACCACACAAAATCAAAACCGGAACACCATGAATTTAGAAAACATAAAAAATGTTGAAAATATTTAAGGTAGGAAAGATAATTAGATCTTAAAGTGTTGTTTTTTGCAATCGAAAAAGGTGAGTTTTAAGAGCACTCTTGAAAGTCATCACATATGAATATGCCACCTTAAAACATGGATACCATGTGGTTTAAATCTAGAAGATTAGAAGAAGACACCTATGCACAAATAAAACTATCTTTTGTAGCCGACACATTTTATTTTAAATAATTTTCTAAATTTGCTTAAAAATCAATAATTTCTACTATAATAACGAAATATCCGGGATGTAATTTGCAGTTGCATAGATTTTTTTAAACAACAGATGTTGTATCATCAATTTTTTTGGTCAACACAAATTGTATGCAGCATCCGCAACAAGCTAACCAAACTATTTGAAACAATAATTGTAAAGTCTTATTCTGGTATAAAAAGCCATATAAAGATTTGTTAAAAAAACAAATGTTTTGTGTTTTATTTGTTTGTTTTGTATATGTTTTGTATTTGCATTTATAAAAGGCTCTTTACGACTCGAGCATGCTAAGTTATAGATCTCAGGTCTCGTATATGACTTGCTTTCCTTTCTTGTGATAAAGCTACATATGTTGCATTATTGTTATCACCTGCCAGAGCATATTTTTGGCCGCAAAACGTGTCTCCAAAATTTCAAAAATACCTCCTAATTAGTAGTTAAGTGTGATATTATGGATCTAAGATGAAAATCCTAAATAACACCTGTCCATAGTTGTAACATGTGACGCTGAAGGGGAAAAGCGATGTTAAATCGGTTTCTACCATAGGTCTGGGGCTCCGAGTGGCATAGTGCTCTAAAGCGATGTCCGTTACGGACCACTGCCATCTCACCTCTGTCTGCGTGTGTTCGAGATTCGGTAAATGTAGTTATGAGAGAACGCTGGCCAGTAGCAACTCGTGGGTCGGTGGTTCTTTCCGGGGGTTGTCCGGGTTCTTCCTCCACCATTAATACTGGCCGCTATGTATAGCCTATATTGTGCTGAAAAATGGCGTTAAGCCATAAAACAAACAAACAAACAAAACAAACCGTAGGTCTAAGAAGTGGAGAACTGGCGTTAAGTTGGGAAATGTACATAGGTTTAAGATTATTGACCTGTCTGGTCTCTAATTGGTCATGTAATGTTTGAAATGTATATTGGTTTTGCAGCATAATTATCTCTCTGGAATCTAACGAGAAATGTTAATAAAAACGGCACGAACTTTCCAACACCAATTTTTATACAGACACCCAGCTGAGTGTGCAACACAATGGACATAAAAGCAGAATTTGATTCCGTCATAAACAAAATTATAATTTCCCTATAACATCCCAATTCTGTATTAACCGAAGAAAACGCCCTATAACCGTGTAAAGTTCCCTTCATCCATTTTTTTTATCAGTATCCACTACTATCTTTATTTTTTATAACCTTTCGCAGTGAAGGGCATATATTGTTGGCCAGATTATTTTCCTGTGCATAAATTATAGTCCATCCCGACACTAACGACTTTGATGTATAAATTGTGGTATCTTTGATGTAGTTTGAACACAAGAAGTGAAAATGTATATTATTATTGACCTGCACTAGATTTAAATTTAGAAACATTGTTTTCTTTTGTCCTTTGTTGCATTCTTTGTCGTCCTTATGTACAGTGAACATATTGCTTATATTGTTAGAGTGAAATGTTGCAACAATGTTAATCGTAAGGCACAAGGTTGGCATGAGGCTAGGATTCTTTGCAATGTTGCAATATTTCTTTCAAGATTGGAAATTGCAAACCCAGATCCGATATTTAATATGTTCATTGAAATAGACGTTTGAAGAGACATGATAGAGAGAAGAACGAACACAGTTACGTTCATGTTTTTTATAGTCGAGTTTGTCGCTCTAAATTAAATACGATAATTTAAATGAGACAGGATGTGACGAGAGCACACCCACTTAGCTCACTTTTCACTTTAAAAACACGCTTATCCGTTACAGCAAAGGCCGGATGAGGTCATGTGTTGAGGGGAGTTTCTAGCATTTGAAAAGGGCCTGGCTTTCGGAAGTGCAACGAAACAAATGAAATTGGTTTATATACTTAATTCGTATCATACTCAATGAGCGTGCGCAAGAAGAAAACGATGGTCCAATTTCGACTTCTCCCCTACCATTTCGGTCCTGAATTGACATTATTGTAAGAACACAAGCGTGGTGTAGAATATGTAATGATATACTCCTTTTAAGTTATACATTTAATTTTCTCTTAATAACGCTATTTAAATTTAATTAGTGACGTTGAGTTTTGCCTATTGAAAAACGTCCAGTTTCAATATATACAGATTTGTGTTTTGAAAGTTTTTGAAAAGAAATGCTTCGAGTTTCCCATTCCTGTATTTAGTTAGTAATTTGATCTAGAATTTTCTTGACGTTACAATTTGTTTCCGATTCTTTTGATTTGGATATTGTTGCTTTTTATGTCTTGATACTTTGTTCAGATTTAGTTTGATGGCCACTGGACGATCTAAGTTTTACTTCCGTCGATTAAGAGTTAGATCTATAACAGTCATTGGGAATCAATTACGAATCATGACCGCAAGTATTATTATAATACTCTGGGACGAAGATTTTTGAGGGGGGAGGGGGTAGTTACACTTACTTTGGGTATATGTTATTTGTATTGATGTCTACATGTTTAGCTTTGGTGGATGTTAGTGTTTATATTGTCTGAATATCGGGAATAGGTATTGGGAAGATTTTTCACGTACCGAAATTAGTTACTTGGAACAGTGTGTGTATGTGTGTGTATGAGAGAAGGAAATTAATGAAACAACGGGCATGCGAATTATTTGTTTTCTGCTCTGCGTATTCAACAGCACACAATGTAAAAGTAGTTTATTTGTATTTAAAAAGTGGTCCATATTTGTCTCTGCTAATGCCATGCGATCTCTAGTGTTGCGTGATAGTTGTTTAGTTTGTATATTTTCATGTACTTTGATAAGATAGCCTATGCAGTGAATACTGTCTTGTATCTATATCACATTCAAAACCAAAATAAAAAAATCCCCAGATTCCTGGACAAATGTTTCACATACAAAGGTAATAAAAATACTAACTCGGCTGTCTGCCTGTTCGTATTGATGGAAAATAAAGGCCTTACTCTACTATCTAATTATTTTAGCTAAAAATTATCTTTAACGAAGATAACCATTTCCCAAACACCACTCTAGTGACATAAGTGGTTAGAGCGTCCTCCTCGGATGCGGGAGGTGGCAAGTTCGAACCTCGACCATGTCATACCAAAGACAAATATGGTACTAGCAGCTGCCTCGCGTGGAGCACAGTATTAATAGGTTGGTGTTAGAACGGGTCGGCCTCTTGTGAGGATAATGTGACTGGATGGGATATGATCCTATATGTCTGCGACATGATGCTCAGGTGCTAGAAATCACTATAAACTGATCGCCATAATGGCCTAGTGATTATAGCGTCCGCCTGAGCTGTGGTAGGTCGTAGGTTCGATCCCTGGCAGAGTCATACCAAAGACTGCCTCTCTTGGCTCTCAACATTAAGAGTTTAGTTCTGCGACTCATAGGCCTGGTGTCAGAATAATGTGGCTGGGTGGGACATAATGCTACATGTCTGACATGATACCCCAGTGCTAGACGTCACTATAAACTGCCATACTGCAGACATCGTAGCGATGTGGCTGAATTTGCAGTAAAGCTAAGTAATTTCGAATCACATAATTTAAACAGCCACACCGCAGTGAAATGGCTGAAAAATTATTAAAGCTAGATTAAAAATCCAAATCACATGCATATACCTTTTCAAATACACACGATAATCAGTTGCTGGAACGATTGCGAATATTCAAGCAGATTCGCAAATATACTGGTTCCTAACATGTGTGATATAGAGCAAAATACGAATAAAATATGAAGCAGGTGATTGCAGATCGTAAGTGATTAGATCCAGGCTGTCATAGAGGACTTTTGTATAGGGTACATGAGGAGGAGATGCCTTACGTAGGTATGTATAATCCAGCTATGGGCTCTTTGAACGAAGAGATTACCCTATTAGAACAAAATAAACAAAATTAAAAAGCAATGACAACAAAACAGTATTCCTAAAATTAATTTAAAACAATTGATAGAAGATGGCTGCATCGTTTGCGAGAGGAGATAGATTTTCACTGGCTTGACATCATCATCCTAATTTTTCAAGTAGATTTCCTTTTCGTGATACCACATGTAACTTTTCTATTACAGTTCTAAGTGAATGACACTTATCACAAAGATGGCACTTTAAGGCTTGTACTCATTTCTATATTCATTCAGCGATGCCTGCTTCCATAACAGAAATGGTGTTAGTGTTAAATACTTCTAGTCTCTGTTAGCCAGCTTGTATTGGCTTTACTTTCAACTTAAGCAATGTTTTGGTACCTTGAAAGCAAATGTAAAAACACATATGATTTCCACAAATTTAAAGCTTGACACTAGCAAGTTACATTTGTTTCATTCATTTATACTCACCTCGAACATAAAATGTTTAGTAATTTTATTTACACTTGTACTTGTGTCTGTGTGTTTATGTCTGTGTGTGTGTGTGTGTGTTTGTGTGTGTGTGTGTGTCAGTCATTACCAAATAATTTAGCTTCTATGTCTAGTATGGGTGCTAAAATACTGACCCCGATTTGCTGTTGCGCAATGCAGAGTAGGGTCTGTGTTGTTTGTTCTGTTACTCTTAATGAACTAAAAAGCCTTCGTGCTTCAAGATCAAAGCAGCTTGCATTTGGACTAAACTTATAAGTACATATGGCATGATTTTTTTAATGGTAATTTTCAGTTTTGATTTACACATGCATGTTAGATGCAGCTTTTTTAAGCCCAATTTTTCTTTTTACTCTTGTGACATATTCCTTTAATAGAATTTTACAGCAAATGCTGTATTTGTATTGTGTTTTCCATCTTGTTCTGTCTTGTCTGTCTTTCCCCTCTATCTGTTTGAGTGTCCACCTCGGTTGCAGAAGGTCGGAGATTTTAACCTTAATCAAGCCATACCAAAGACTTATAAAAATGGTACAAACAGCTGCCTTGCTAAGCGCTCTCAATTAAAAGGTTAGTCATAGAACAGATCGTTATTTTTTGTCAGGATAATGTGCCTGGGTGGGACATGATGCTACATTTCCGCGACATGATGCCCCTTTGCTAGACATCACTATACACTCTCACAGTCTGAAGACATTGTAGCAATATAACTGAAATAGTGTCCAAATCCAAATCTCTCTCTCTCTCTCTCTCTCTCTCTCTCTCTCTCTCTCTCTCTCTCTCTCTCTACATTAAAAAACACTATGCCATTGAAGCTGCTACTTCTTCACTTCATTTACCACTAATTTAGTAAGAACAATTTGAATGACATCAAGAGATGGAGGGAACAAGTGGACAAGGAGTTACTAATTAGCAGTATTAATGAAAATGAAAAGCAGAGCCACTCCAATTTAATAGGCGAAGAAAGAGATTCACCAGAGCAGAACAATTTTTAAAGCTGAAAACTGGCGAACTGAAAACTAATGGACAAAAGCACACAATTGTCTTTTACAAATGGGACATAACTCCGGTGATTTACGCATTGTACCTAGCCACGATTATCCTGGCAAAAGTAGAGTAACTGAATGCTTTAAATGTAATCTTATATTTGATAATTTAAAGTAATACATGCGTTAATAGCTAATTTTATAAAACTGAATAACACTAACAAAAAGAAATAAGTGTAATATAATTAGCTTGAATTAGAGGATATATTGATGCTCATATATGTTGAGTTGAATACAAGTCACATTCATTAGAGGAATGTTATTATCATTAAATCAACATTTATCCAAATCATCCCACTACAGTACTAAGATCACGGAGAGTTCCAGCTGCAAAGAGCTCTTCGAGATAACTAACAAACTATTGTCAAAGAACTCCACCTCTAACAACCTTCTCTCCACTAGACCTACCAGACTAATTTTCAAATTTCTTTGATGACAAAGTACAAATCATTAGAGATTCGCTTGACAGCACAATTTCAACTGATTCGTCACCATACAGTTATGATGCAGAATTTCATCGAATACCGTTAGGAGCATTTGAACCTGTTTCTATTGATTTAGTATGGACAATCGTGATGAAAAGTGCACCAAAGTCTTGTGAACCTGATCCAATTCCGACATCACTGATACCTGAGTGCTTAGACCCAATATTGCCTTCACTAACTGATGTTAATAATATCACTTTCTCATCAGAGGAATTCCCATCATTGTTCAAAACTGCCATCTTAAAGCCACTGCTGAAGAAACCAATACTGGACCATAACGATTTAAAGAACTACCGCCCAGTTTCTAATCTCCCATTCATATACACTATCTTTGAAAAGGTTGTTCTAACTCAACTTGTAACTCATTAGAATTCAAACATTCTTTTTAGCAATGTACAGTCTGCATATCGCCCTTGCCACAGTACGGAAACTACTCTTCTGAACGTATTTAGTGACATTCTCTCTGCTTTGGATAGTGGAAAGATTACAGTCCTCACTCTCCTGGATTTATCTGCAGCATTTGACATAATAGATCATGATATATTACTTCACTGTCTGCAGCTAGTATTTGGCATTCGGAATATAGCCTTACAATGGTTCAAGTCCTACTTAGTTAACAGGACACAAATTATATCTGCAGATGGAATACACTCCAGCCCAGTTGACGTATGTTGTGGTGTTCCATAGGGATCTGTTCTTGGACCTTTCCTCTTCATTCTGTATCCTCAGCCGCTCTCAAGTGTCATAGATCATCACCCAGTGATGCACCAATTGTATGCTGATGACACCCAAATATACAAGTCTAGCCACCCAACTGAAGTTGATGCTACCATCCATGGAGTATCGAAGTGCATTTCTGATTTGAAATCATGGATGACAGGTAACAAGCTGCAGATGAATGATGATAAAACTGAGGCTATTATGATCACAACACAAAGACTTTCTCATTCACATCCTTTTCCTCAGACAATAAATATCAGCAACACCAACATTAAATTCTCACAGTAAGTACAGAACCTAGGCGTCGCTCTAGACAGTACTCTCACATTGCACCAACATGTCATGAACATCTGCAAGGCTGCATATCTTGAATTGAGACGCATCAGTTCCATTCGTAAATATCTTTCAGTTGATGGTTCGTCACAGTATTTACTCTAGACACTTCAAAAAATTCAAACTACAGCTGCACGGATCATCTTTAGAGTACCTCGATCAGAGCACACCTCACCACTGCTCTTTACCCTACATTGGCTATTAATTCGATACAGAATCAAACACAACATTTGTTCTCTGTGCTATGTTTCAATGACAGACTCCAGTCCAACATATCTATTCAGCCTCACCCATGTGTATACACCAGCTAGATCCTTACGCTCTTCTTCTGATAATCGTATACTCATTGTTCACAAGGTGAAAACAAAGTCATATGGACAACGTTCGTTTGCATACAAGGGCCAGGCGACATGGAACGAATTGCCCATTGAAATTAGACACAAAGACACAGTGGTCCCTTTTAAGAGTACTCTTAAGACTCACCTGTTTCGACTTCAGGGACAACCTTAGCGACCTAATCATGTTTTGTGTCTTATATGTTTTCAGCATGTTGTTATGTTTTCCAATTTTATTGTCTTTGTCATTTGCTGTTCTGTAGTGTAGTCATATAATTATTGATGGCGTAAAGCGCTTAGAGCTTCATAAGAGTAGGCGCTATACAAAGTCTTCATTATATATATATATATATATATATATATATATATATATATATATATATATATATTTATATGCTCATGTATGTTGCGATGAATACAAGTTACATTCAGTAGAGGAATGAGATTGTCACTAAATCCATAAAGCAAGATAGTACACAGTATTTGTCAATTTGAATAATTGAATAATTTAAACCGTTCATCACGTATATACTCAACAGACGTTAGACAAAAATCATTAATTAAATGTATAGCGTAAAAGAACACATGCACACAATATGGAAGAGAATTGTGTTTTAATCATATGAACGTAACATAATAAAGATGTCAGTGGATGATATAAATACTAGAAGTAGCAAAATTTGCTGAAGAAATAAATTAGGCATACAAGAGAGAAAAATACATGAAAAATATCGGTGAAAACAGACATTCAAATTTACGTATCATTCTAATTTAGAAGAAAAAAAAATGACAAAAGAATTGCAAATGCGTCCATTTCAAATTAAATTGGGACATAAGGTTTAAAATGTTCGATGAATTGAATATACGTGCGTCCCGTTATGATTAAGGTATTACTCATATAAAACAAGCGCGGTGTATTTCAAAAGGAAAGTCGCAAACATCATGATTCTGTTTGGACCAATCCTATTTATACGAATAATTTTTTCCCGGTGATATCTTAACAAGTTTTAACTCTTAATGTGAAATTTTTCTACTTATTTTCATGTCTACATATATCATTGATGTATAGTGACCAGCATATGTATACCAATTTATTCCTTCGACATGTTTGCTTGATCCGTATATTCCACTTAGGTTTGAAGAATGGCAATTATTGTACCACCAACCGCCTTTGTAATCACTGGCACAATTTACTGAAGTGATTGTATCGTTGTCTTTAGCTTTTGTGGTAAAGTTCATGGCGGAATGCTGGTTAAAAGAGTCACCTGCTGCTCCACTGTAGCTTTTCACGATGAGAATATATCCACTACTTTCGTTTCCAACCGAGAAAGTATCATACATAGCAAAGCTGATATTTGTCTCTGAAACAGCCTCGTTTATACGTAGCTGATAATCGGAATGAACCGTGAGATCATGTATATAGTCATTTCCGAGCCATAGGTTTCCTTTCGGATCACCAAATTCCTTTTGATAGTCACTCACGATAGAAATCTACATCTCCGCTGACTTCTCTGAATGACGGTCCATCCTCCACCGGGTGTGTCCATATCACATCGAACGTATATACCATTATAATGTCCTTTGGGATAGATAATGTATCCTCCAGTCTTTGTAAAACCCATCTGGTAAATGTCCTGGCAGTCTCTTGGTTTTTCTAAATAGTCATTCTGACATGTAGATGAAGCCACGTTTCCACAATAAGTTTGAGGCGGGGTGCAATAACAGTTGCAGGCGCAATAACATGGGGATTGAGAATGTCCGCTTGTAAGCGATTCTGAGAACGTCAGGAGGACGAAGATTAAAGCAGCCGTTGCCACGGTAAAGAATATTGACCAAGACGTTCTGAGTTAAATATTGTTGTAGCGAATAGCTTGATATGGAATTTGTAAAAGGATCTGTGTCTATTATATCCTACATAGGTGTCAGTACACAGAAAGAGGTGGGACTTGAATAATACCCATTTCGACTCAATGAGTTCATGCTATACGAATATAATCAACTTATACAAATTAACCCTATTCCGGATATAGTCATACTAGATGAGGAAATTAAAATTCCATGACTCCATAATCGTTTAAATTTGGTTTCGATTGCCACTAGTAAAGTCTAGTATAAAACGCTGAATGTAACATCTTATAGCGTTCCGATTTCATCAATCCAGTCTAAAACGAATGTACAGCTTTTATCTTATTTTCTTAGCAGTTGTCAGTAATTCATTAAAGTTCATTTGGTTTACTTTCTGTATCTTTGAAATTTCTATTTATTTGCTGCCTTAAAGCTTCGTTGTTGTTGGTGTTTACTGTGATCTTTTTTCTAGGCAGTAATTTATACATTAAAATCATTAATCACTTTCATTTGCTGATTCTTCTGTTCAAGTTGAGATTAAATGGATCAGAATTTTCCTGATATTGATGAGTTCTTTAATTGATGTTATTTCCTCGCCAAAAATATATATCTCTCTTTTATATATATATGAGAGAGAGAGACAGAGAGTGAGACAGAGTCCTTTGGCATTACAATATAATTCAGTCTTGGCAATACAAATATGCACCTTTTTTAAAATTTAGAAAACATGCTGTCCCGAAACCAGCGTTGTCGCTACGGTTGGTGGCACCCAGTGCGGTAAACTCATGGTGTCACCACTCCTGACTTCCACCATATATTTCTTCTTAAAAAAAGTCTAGAAATAAGTCCATTGTAAAAAGAAGTGGCACTCTGTGCCTGCTAGTCATGTATTTAACTATGATCGGTTATCCGATTATGAAATCCGACCAGACCGAGCAGTGTGTGCTCTGTAAAATGTGGAATTTTTCATTTTGATGTCACCCCTTTGAGATGGTCTCACCCGGTGAGGTCCGCACCCTCGTAGCGACACCACTGCCCGAAACACGTCCTTGGCTTCTTGAGCAACCACAAATACGTTTTGCGCCACACGATGGAGCAATATCTTAAACATACCCTTCTATCTTCCGCAACAATTTCCATCAACTCCAAGCCGAATTTATAAACTACCAGATAATTATACTGACGGATCAAAGGATGAGTAAATGGCTGCAGTAGCCTACGTTACAAAATGGTACATGAAATTATTCAGTTGAATTCAGAGCAATACACATTGCTCTGTAAAATTTCGAACACAAACGCATTTTAAACGGCAGCGTCTTCTCCGACTCTCTACCAGTACTTCAATCACTACACTACAGAAAAATGAAAAACCACGGCTGGTTGATAAGAAACCTTTTACCACGTTTAAATAACCCTACATATAAAATTTTGTACGATTCTAAAACACCTTACACCTACAATCCATCAATTACTTTTAACAATATTGACCAATTGTGCTTATGATATATCGCCTATCGTTTGTTTCCTCTTTCAATTGCCTCTTGTCTCAGCAACTTACTTACAGCACGAATCTATGTTTTATACGTAATCAAAGAAAAACAAATCAATTGTTCACTATTGCAGTTTTCGAGAAAAATGTCTCTGCAAATACTAGACGTAATGTACTCATCGAAGTCAAATATCAGTAATTTTAAAGCAGTGGCAATGGATGAGTTATTGGAATTGTCTCCATGGGTTTGGGAAACCGAATGAAAAGTAGGGATGTTTTAAGAACCTGAAAAATAAGGAATACTTAATATATCTATTGCAAGATACGCATATTATAAAACAATAGAAAGCATCTATTAGATTATGTTGGTGTTAGGAAAGTATCTTCAATTCCATTGCATCCAATTCAAGGAGAATAACGATTTTACTGAACAATAACTTTCAGTTTTCCATATACAGAGTACAAGCAGACGTAACTGTCAAAAATATAGGTTTGGATATTTCAACACAGAATCAGGGGTATACACTTCTAAACAAAGAATATCTGGTTTCACAGTATGCAGATGACACCACTTTCACACGTTAGTATTTTTATGTAATGTATAAACCGTTCTTTATATTCAATACCTTTTCATCTAAATCTTCATTAATATACACCATTTACACCCACCCACCCCGTTGATCGGCAAGCTCTATATATTACCCTACTATATGATCATTTTATGTTTAAATGTTTCATTTTTTCCCACTGATCGATAAGAAACCTTGTATCACTTTTTTTATAAACCTAGATATAACCTTTTGTATGGCGCTGAATAGCTTAGCAGTGTTGATGCGCCGTACAAATCAGTCATCAACGTATTAGGTTGTTACTCCGCCTTGGATTTACAGTATATACATATATAATGATTGTTATTATTATTATTATTATTATTATTATTATTGAGAAAGTTGACACAAAAAATTACGAGAAAATGCATATCCTCATCAGTAATCGAGACTTAATGCATCTTGAACAAACCTCAATGCAGATACGTGATTTGTGCCGATATGTTGATTCATTTACCGTTCATAATAAAAAAAAACTCATTAGAAAAGCAAATATCTATCTCGTTTGAAAGATCGAAATGGAGGCAGAAATTGTCTTTGTGTGGTTTCTTTTTTTTAAATATAGCTTTAACAATTTTAGTCATATTGAGTCATATCGCTGCGATGTCAGCAGTGTGGCAGTTTCTAATAATGCCTTGCACTGGGTCATCATGCAAAATCTTGTCCCACCCAGTCACAGTATCCTGACACCAGGCCGACCTGTAACACTAACCTTAAAATATACCACTTTTATAATTCTTTGGTATGTCTCGTTTGGGTGATCGTACTCACATCCCATGCGTACTCTCTAACAACTAGGCCACATGAGCGGATGAAGGCAACAATCCAGGAAACATGTAAGTCAAAACGAGAAAGAAAGAAATTCTTGTTAAAACTCTATCTTTTAGAGGAGGACGACGAGGTTAAATAGCATCATGCATATTATAACCTAAATGAAAAACAGAATGAATCAAGCAATGTAGACGACAATATAGAACAAGTGAATCAGACATATAGAAACCAAACCAGTATCACGACAAAACACGGTAAATATTGCACATAAATTGAAGCTAATAATGAATATTTATGTAGCTCTGAATGTAAAGTGATTGACATATCAAAACCAAAATGAAAAAAGATAAGGTATACTAATTAAAAAGATAATTCCGTGTCTTGGTACCATGATACATCTATTGTATCAGCAAAACAGACATCGAAGGACACTGGCTCTGTACTCCATGTTGAAACGTACTTAAAAATCCGAGAAATGTATTGACTTAGATAAAGTAATTACATGCTTATACAACAGTCATTTTAAACCAAATACAAACTCCGTCACACAATATGGAATCAAAATTTTTAAATATAAACTACCAAATATCCAGCATAAGAAAGTGCAACTGGAAGAAATCAAACAGCAAACATTATATGCAAGAATTGAATATAAAAACATTTGTATTACTGAACACAACACAAAACGTAGTCGAATCGACAAAATCTAATGCAAAGAAAACAAGGTCGGAGCACAACATGACAACTAGTCAGACAGACAGGGGTACATCAGGAACTGATAAACCAATGTTACAATATGAAACTTTACAAAACGTCTCAGGCAGGTCAAAATCCATTAGTCATTTTACAAAACCACCAAAAATTACCTTGATTACCAGCTCTTCTCTCCTGAAAGGACTAAGCACAAGAAGACTTGCACGTGATGCCCATTTGAGATCATGTTCTGGTGCCACATTTGACAGTGACAGTCTCAAAACAGAACTGAATAACCTTGACCTCAATAAATACCATACAGTTATTGTCCAAGTATGCCAAAATGACGCTGATGGAGGTCTGGAACTAAATCAGTTTGAAATCTAATTCAAGTTACTTATCAGCCAGATGCTCGTACAGGTAGATACGTTCATTTATCTGGCCTTATTCCAAGACGAGACGTGTACATGACGTAGTAATATGACATTGGTAAACATTGGCAGATCCTACCATACATGTCAAACCAAGACACCTTTTTGCTAGCGTATAGTCAGCCACTATCAACTTTCTTTCACTCTGACCTGATTCACCTGAGAGATACGGGCAAAGCAGAGCTATTGAAAAAGATGCACAATGTACTCAAGTTAAAATCTACCAAGGTGCGTCTGCACTACCCACCTACGCAATAGCAGCATTGGCAACAGAAAAGCGTCAAAGGTGCAACGCAAGCTTGTAATGGTTCTGAAGAGAACCAACATGCACCGAATACATTGCATGGTTATCGAAGAGTCTCAATTGCAATATTAAGTTCTAGAAAAGGTAGACATCGATAAAACAATAGTACGTACATGTCCGATGAGATGCACCCACCTATATATAATTATATAGATTTGGTACATCAGTCTTGGTACAATGATGCTAAGATATGAACAACAGTATATGCACATCAGTCAAGAATAAGTATTATGTACTTGGTGATATCTGTTATGATTTTGTTACTGTCAGAAGTACTACAATATAACCTGTCTTGATAGAAAATCTCTTCTGCCAAACAAAGATGTTCCAAGACAGATTCTCCCTCATGACAGGTCACAACACAATATAATCGAAAACTGTCAGTAGAGAACCTGATATATCAAGACAAGTGGCCTCGGATAGCAGTTATATATAAAGTTTCATTGTCTCTTCCTCTAGCTCGGAAATAAATAATAAGCCTGTCCTCAATACTACCCATACAGGGAAAATTAACACTACAATTTATTTGCCTCAGAATGAAAGGTTTGCAACTTATCGACCTCAATGCGAAACTATCTTACCAAATATCAATGGACTAAGACTTGCAATACATAATGAATCATACGTTTCAGTATTTGGTCTTTGCGAAACGTTTCTAGACTGTAATGTACCTAACTGTGATATTTCTATTAAAAACGTATTATTTATTGGAAGAAGACACCGAAGTCAAATCATCAGAGGAGAGATAGTCATGTACGTGTCAAACAGCCTAACAAGCAAATCTAATTGAATTCAAAATATCAAGTGTAGAATTAATATGGATCAAGTTAAGTAACCCCAATAGTACCGACCTCCAAACTCCTTCTTATCGTTTGTCTTAGCAATATGAACTAGAGGTTGCTTTAGATTTCAACAACGATGTTATGTTTATGGGATACTTGAATTAAGATTTCCTCTTTGATACTAACATTAAATGGATACATATGATAAAACTGCACGACCTTAAACTGGTCATCGATACTAGTATTTCTACACTGATCGAACGCCTCTACCCTAAACAGCGGAGTGGAAAGATTAACAATTTACTTAGTATTTCTACACTGATCGAACGCCTCTACCCTAAACAGCGGAGTGCAAAGAATAACAATTTACTCCAATATGCAATACCGATTAAAACATTTGTTGCAAATTGATTTCTCTCTGAACTATTTCAAAAGTTTAGTTCGCTTAGTTTCTCTTATGTAGATCCAGATTAGGATTTGTCTATTTTTAAGGACTGTTATCTTACTGTCATAAACAAACTCGCTCCAATATTAATCAAACTAACGATTAAATCACATACTAAAATCACCGATGCGTAACATAAATGAAACTACTTACATTAATATAATGTTTACAAATTATCGTTTATAGCCGAACAAAGTAAACTCACTCATTATAAAACGCAAGCGCTCTATTTTGCAAAAACGCCGTTGCCTCGGATGATAACAGGTCCTTCTGAAAATATTCAGTAAATTCAACAAAACATGTACTTCTAAAACCATGTGAAATTATAGTTAATTGCAAACGTTAAAATACTGAACGTGCAAATAAACTGAAACTCTGTTTTATTAATGTTTCCAAAATAGGTTTGATTGTACAGAGCCTAACATAGACAAACTTATTATTTTCGAGAACGAATGTGTTTATGTCATTGTAAGTTTCAAATGTCCCCCTAATTATAATTTCTGAAAGTATTGATCTTAAAACAGGAACTAACACATCAGCTGGAATTCATCCTAAAATCAGGTTTTCTTTTAAAGAAGTAGTTACATGTAATATCATGTCTTGTACATTTCACTGAAATTAACAAACGTATTTGCAGTTCATAAAGGATGTGAGAAGAATGACCCATTCAACACTTGACCCATATCTGTTCTATACGTACTTTTAAATAGTTTCAAACGATTAAACTGCCTATCGGTTAGAAAGTTAGAGTTAAAAAATAAAATATACCAAGGTGAAAGAGGTTCTTTTTAATTGCGCCTTATTGTCATACTATTTGGGACGGATATGCAAAACGACACACAAAACAAATTTTAATAGTTTGCTGAATTTCTTTGTGTACAAAATAATGTTAGATTTTCTGCCGTTCTATATGGCTAAAATATGAACAGGAAGCTATGAAAAGGAATTTATCAACAAAGATGAGAATAACTGTAAATTAAAAGTATGTGACAATGGTATATTAAAAACAAACATAAGCAAAATGTCGGCGATAAAACCCGAATTTAACAGACCAAGTAATTCGCCACTGACACATTATTTTCGGAAACTAATTTAGTGATATCCCGCATTCTAAAGCGTTCATTTCTTGCCTTCCTTCTTTTTCATTTTGCCGCAGAGTGTTTAGATCATGGAATATTCCTCCAGGTCAAAGCCTACATTCTATGTTCTTTGTGTATTTGTAAATTTTTAAATAAACTGAGTTCAAGATTTAGTTTCAGTTAGAAAGTAAGAATGTTCTTAAAGGAAGTTTGTTTTTACAAATATTATGAGAAAATGGATCTCATCCTCGCAGTGTGATTGTGTCTTTTCTATTTCAATGTTTACGTAAGAATTAATCCTTCCACATAAGACTTCATGAAATCACTTTGTGTTGTGTTCATCTGAGAGTATTTAATTTACTTGTTTACATTATTCAGAAACTACAAAGTGCTCAACAATTTAGGACTGCACTATTATTTTGGAAATATTATAAATTTATTTTATATTTCGGATTATGTCATTGTGATATATCAAGACTGTTGTTACATTAACACATTCGAAACGTCTGGCAATCAGTTAATTAAGCATTGGATATTATTCGGAACTCCACTGGAATTCATTTGGAATATTCTGTACTTTCGGTGTTTCGATATAACATTGAGGACATTTTCAGATTTAACTCACAATATGGTAAGTTCTGTTAAAAGGCCTTCTATCCTAAAGCCAGATGTTAAAACTTTCGATCGAGTTTTGAACGTTTTGTATGGTAGCGAGGAAAGTAAAATGGTTTCGCATTTTTTGCAATGGCAAACCATCATAGTTGCTTATGTTGTAAAATGAATTCACTCATAGTAAAATTATGTCACCGAAAAAGGACATATATAAAGCTTATCTTTTGAATCCCGATATATACAATGCCCATTATGAACCCAAATCTAGCATACCGTTACAAGATTATATGCAAGGAGATACACTCCGTAGTCAAAACACTTTATTTCAGCTCAACGGCTGCAAAAGTTCAGCTTTACAGCTTGCACCACGTAGCCGCTCTGGACACCCCAGACAGCTTTTCACATTCCGGACACTAGACTCTGGACAACACCGGACACTCCATATACTGGACAGCTGAAAACATATAAAATACCGTGTACTATATATATATATATATATATATATATATATATATATATATATATATATATATATATATATATATATATATATATATATATATATATATATATATTCCCCAGACAGTGCTACCAACGAGACATTTGGTTCAATGACCGGTCTACATTTGAATCACGATTTCTGGTAAAGTTAGATGACAAGCAGAGTCATATCATGCAACATACGTAGATGATAACTATATATAGAGATTTGAAACATGTTCACATATTCAAATTCAATTTGCGCTACATATAATCGACTCAGGCTGTAGTTTATATGTATATAGATCATAAGTTCATGACCTTAATAGATAAACACATTATATATATTCAGATATATATCCCATTCTTTAAATGCAAAGGGAGTCGCTTGCTAGAGAAACATGGGTAAGATGTTGTATTTTTAAATAGAATCCTTTATATCGTTTACGACCGAAATTATTTTGAACAATAATGTAACATCTAAGAAAAAATTTTTTAACAAATGAAACTATGTCTAACACAACAGATGAAACTCTCTCTCTCTCTCTCTCTCTCTCTCTCTCTCTCTCTCTCTCTCTCTGTGATGTGTCCCTTATATTTTGCTAATAATAGGACGGAATCCTAATTTCAAGTTGTAGAGGTCAAAGATTGAACAAACCGTATCATAATAGAAACTGTGTGCAGCATATTATGCGACTAGCCAATGCAAGAATCATCAAAATATTTAAGATTGCTCCACTGGGAATTTAAAAAAACTTGAATTATCATTTAGCAGAAATGTTTTATTGAAAACTACATATTGTAATTAAATAGTATAATATACACATATACTTCAAGCAGGACGCATCATGTTATGGATCCAAATTTTGTACTCCTTCTTCATGCTAGGTGAGTACATACACACTATTTACTTACACACTTGTATTCATATGAATATGTATGTTAGGATTGTGTGTGATAGTAATTTTGACACCTTCATATCCCAACTATACAAGCTACATCTTAGAGAAAGTGTAATTTTTTCAACTGTATGATAATATTCTCTCTGTCCTTAGCTATTTATTCGCCTATAATTACTATTAAAAATATGACATATCGGAGATACAATTTAGGGTTATACTAATTTATATTAACAAAAAATGTGGAGCTATGGATCATCCATCAAACTGTAGACCGACATCACTATATTCAGTCCAAAATCAATCAATCGCAAGCCAACTTGTTGTGCAAAACACTTTTTAAAATTTGATTCTACTAGAAATAGTTATGTACATTGTTGCAATTTCAAAGTTTTGTGTTTATTATTGTCGAAAGCACACTGGCTTTTAAAAAACAAGTTTTGCACTTTTCTTTGTCAGTTTATATATATATATATATATATATATATATATATATATATATATATATATATATATATATATATATATAATCATTTTTAGATTTAACCAGCGGACTTCAGTGTTTAAGTTGTAAAGCCATAAAAAATATTGTCGATTGTCATCAAGTGATCACCTGTGCACACGACAGTGTGAGTATTAATTTTAATTTTGCATGTATTTGAGAGACAGAAAGTACTATATAATTTTATCCAAATGTTTTGTAAGGTGGTTTTATTCTATATGTTTAAAATCGGTAAAGTCAACATTTGATACAAACACAATTGCTGGTCTATTATTTGGCTGAACTGCCATTTATCGGTACATTGCACTTTATAATACTCCCACGATATGGTTAGTCTACGATAATTGGCACTGATCTGTGCGTATATATATATATATATATATATATATATATATATATATATATATATATATATATATATATATATATATGTGTGTGTGTGTGTGTGTGTGTGTGTGTGTGTACTTTATACAGTACAGAGGTAGCGTTTTTTATATTTAAGAGCATTGGAGGTCGATTTCTTTCTTTTCTCGAGACATGTGTAACTCTGTCTTACACATTACAGAATTTTGAGACATACATTTAGGTTAGTAGACAATGCTATCTACTATATTACCTAACTGAAGGAGTTAGTATACTAGGTAGCTCGACCACTCGTAAAGGAAATAAGAGAGTATTACAAATTTCTCTTAAGGGAATTACTAAACCACTGATATTTGTTGCGTTAGTCCATTAAATCACAATTGATGACTGCCAAGCAAATCAAGCTGAAGCACAAGCATTACAATGTCGTCTGTAAGGAACTTTGTTTACATGTTGTATATTCCACTTATATTTTGGTTCTTTGTCATGCTATAATTTGATTTATTTAACAGTTCAAACGAACATTTTAATGTTGAGTAGTGTGATCTAAAGTTTCCACCAGATAATAATAGCTTTATCACTTGGGTCTGTAGCACGATTTAAAAGTTACATATATGGTATGAATATTAATTTCATTCTCAGTTAATCATTTTCTCTTAATCGTTTAACATTATTACAGTCACTAACTGATCAAGACCATTCTATAACACTATTATAGTCACTAACTGATCAAGACCATTCTATAACACTATTACAGTCACTAACTGATCAAGGCCATTCTATAACACTATTACAGTCACTAACTGATCAAGACCATTCTACAACACTATTATAGTCACTAACTGATGGAGACCATTCTATAACACTATTACAGTCACTAACTGATCAAGACCATTCTATAACACTATTACAGACACTAACTGATGAAGACAATTCTATAACACTATTACAGTCGCCCCCTGCGGGTTCGGGGTTGTAGAATTGGCCCGACGTGCCTCGCCACGTGTCGTAAAAGGCGACTAAGTAGAGGCGACCTGTTTGCCGTGGGCTGCGACCCGTGTCGGAGGAGGAAATGATCCTGGTAGTTGAGCGGAGGCTTTTCCGATGCAATACACTACTTTGGCCTCTACTTCTCTTAGACGGGTGGTCGAGATGGGCCCGGTCTCGACAAATCGGCTGGTCACGCCGAGCACTGGGAGGTCTCTCTTTACTGGCTCACCTTCTATATCTTTATTGTATCTCTCTTGATACCACCTCTGCCCCTTCATTCTATCATTCTAGCTTTCATTTTCAAAAAGTACTAGAGGACCTTCCAGATAGCGGTGGCTTAACGGGTCAATCGGGAGGTAATTTTGCCGATCCTAGGTAATTTTATCTAACGAGTATAGCATCTGTGTATCCCTGGCACTTGAAAAGTGTCCCCTTGTTGGGCTCCATGGTGGGCGGGGAGCATGGGTGCTGAAACTTTAAAACTAAATCATGGAAAATTAAAAAAAAAATCAAAACAAACGAACGAAACCACTATCCGACTCTGATGAAGAACCATGTGGTGTGGAGTCATTCCCACGCTTCATGGTCATACAGTCAACAGATGCTGAAAAACAAATTGCTGCACTATCTCCTTTTGTTATTGAAAAAACTTTAATGGGTTTGATCGGCACACCAAAAGGTGTCAAGAAATTGAAATCGGTCTGTCTTCTCGTTGAATGTGAGCGAAGGGGTCAATCAGAAAATCTCAAAAAGATGAAAATATTCTTTGACATTCCAGTGACCTCATTCGCTCACACTTCCTTAAATACGTCCAAAGGCGTGATGCGGTGTCGTGACTTGGCTGGAGTCAACGACGCAGATATCATCGAAGGGATGAAACATGAAGGTGTCACTGCAGTGCGTAGAATACGTATTAAACGTAATAACAATCTGCAG
Organism: Unio pictorum; assembly: GCA_030141615.1. NCBI lineage: Eukaryota > Metazoa > Mollusca > Bivalvia > Unionida > Unionidae > Unio > Unio pictorum. Next base: position 5,098,948 of record JARLTB010000149.1, on the reverse strand, counting down.
GACACCAATACATTTGTACTCACCTTTAATAAACCGACAGTGCCCAAAGTGGTCAAGGTTGGGTTTTTACAAGTAAAGGTCGAGATCTACATTCCAAACCCCCTTCGATGCTATAAATGTCAAAAATACGGCCATCACGAGGATCGATGTTCCAGAGCCAAGGTATGTGGCCGATACGGAGAACACTCTCATCAGGAAGCTGATTGTAGAGCAACTCCGCATTGTGTCAACTGTGGCAAGGAACATCACGCCAGTTCCAAAGATTGTGATACATGGAAACAGGAGAAGGAAATTCAGAGGGTAAAGTTTACTTCGAACATTCCCTACCCAGAGGCCAGGAAACTTGTCCAGGCGAAAACATCCCTTCCTGGCCCATCCTTCTCCACAGTCGTAAAGCACAATCCAAAAAGCACGAAGGACGCCCAAACACAGACGGATCAGCCCAATTCAACCACATGTGCCAACATCCCTAATTATAAGCCACAGAAAAGCACAACATCAACTCAGACAACAACTAATAACAATCCACCACCAAAATCACCAAGACAGAAACACAAAGCACAAACAAATAAACAGCAAAAGGGGTCAGATGACCCCATTAAACTGTACAACAGGTTTGGAGACTTTGAGAGCATGGATGCAGAAGAAACTGCTCCGTGTACTCAAAGTAGCTCCAAACTTAATAAAACTAAATATACTCCCGTACTTCCTCCAGACAAATAACAACACATACTTCCTTCGCGAATAGTCTAACCTAGTTCCAGAATCTCCAGCATAACATTAGAATGAAGAACACCATCATACAATGGAATTGTCGAGGACTTAAAACAAACTACAATGATATTCTTCTGCTTTTAAATGAACACGATCCTGCTGTACTATGTTTACAGGAAACATTCCTGAAAGAGACTGATAAAATTACTTTTAAAAACTTTTCCCTGTTTAATGCGTACTTTCAAAACGCAGACAGGGCCTCAGGAGGAGTCTCTATTGCTGTGAACAATAGAGCCCCTCACAGAGTCTTCCCTTTAAATACAAATTTACAAGCCATTGCTGTAAGTGTCACTCTACATCGATTGATTACTTTTTGTTCCATTTACTTGCCACCAAACACCAACCTAGTACAAAAGGAATTAGACAATCTTGTTGAACAACTTCCCGCGCCCTTCGTTTTACTCGGCGATTTTAATGCCCACAACATTTTATGGAGATCAAATCACATAAACGACAGAGGCCATAAAATAGAAGATTTCATTTCTAGACACGATCTGTGTCTATATAACACCAACTCGCCAACATATTTACACCCAGGAACCGGTACGTACACATGCATAGATTTGACAATTTGCTCTCCCTCACTGCTTTTGGACTATGAATGGAAGGTCGCTGATGACCTTCACAGCAGTGATCACTTTCCAATCACTCTTGAAAATAACTCCAAAATTAATGACGCAATTCCACAATGGAATATAAAGAAAGCCGACTGGGCTATGTTTGAAACACTATGTAAAACTAGACTAAATAATGATACAGTATTAAACGCTGTTAATCTTATACAGCATTTTACCTCCGCTTTAATTTCAATTGCAGATGAATCTATTCCTAAGTCCTCAACGAACAGTAAGAGATCGCAAAAACCTTGGGTAACCAAGGAATGCAAAGAAGCCATTAGACAACGCCGAGAAGCATTAAAAACATTCAACAATCGTCCAACGCCCGAAAATTTAAATAAATATCGTATTGCCCGGGCTAAAACTCGACGCACAATCAAAGAATGTAAACGTGCATCATGGAAGAAATATATTTCTTCTTTAAGCTCTCGTTCCTCAATGAAACAAGTTTGGGATACTATTCGAAAAATAAATGGAAAGAGGAAACACAATTCTATTCGACATCTAAAAATAAACAATAGCAATTTCAGTTCGAAACGTGACATAGCAAATATTCTTGCCGATAGTTTTTCAAAAAACTCATCATCATCTAATTACTCAGATGCCTTTAGAAGATTAAAATCTCAAAAAGAAAAGTCACGTTTAAAATTTACATCGAACTACACTGAAAATTATAACCAGCTGTTTTCTTTATTGGAGCTTAGGGAGGCATTAGACAAGGCCCATGATACATCCGCTGGGCCTGACGAAGTACATTACCAGTTCTTGAAACACCTCCCAGAATCTTCTCTCACATTACTTCTTAAAATCTTTAATGATTTATGGATTGCTGGTAATGTACCTAAGAGCTGGAAAGAAGCAACAGTGATACCGATTCCCAAACCAGACAAAGATAACGAAGATCCTAACAGTTATCGGCCTATTGCATTGACAAGCTGCATATGCAAAACAATGGAACGAATGATTAATTCTCGGCTTGTATGGTACTTGGAAAGTAATAATTTAATTTCTCCTTTCCAAAGTGGCTTCCGTTCTGGTCGTAGTACTAACGATCATCTGGTTAGACTGGAAACATTTATTCGCGATGCATTTATCAAGAAGGAACATTTAGTAGCAGTCTTCTTTGATTTAGAAAAGGCCTATGATACAACATGGAAGTACGGAATACTAAATGACCTGTACGATCTAGGTCTAAAAGGCCGTCTGCCCGCTTTCATCTCCAGTTTTCTCTCCGACAGAGAATTCAAAGTACGCGTGGGCTCTACCCTCTCCGATATGCACCAGCAAGAGATGGGTGTGCCCCAGGGCAGTATTTTATCTGTGACGCTATTTAATATCAAAATCAATAGCATCACTAAGTGCTTAACTCCCGGTGTGGACTGCTCTTTATATGTAGACGATTTTTTAATTTGTTATCGATCAAAGCACATGCATACAATTGAAAGGCAACTTCAACAAAATATAAATAAGATCCACCATTGGGCCAGTAATAATGGTTTTAAATTCTCTAAATCGAAAACAGTATGCATGCATTTCTGTCAATTGCGAAGACATCATGATGACCCTAAACTCACGCTGGACGGAACACTTATTCCATTTGTTGAGGAAACAAAGTTTTTGGGTATTATCTTCGACAGAAAACTTACTTTTATACCACACATCAAGAATTTAAAAGCTAAATGCTTAAAAGCTTTAAATTTACTAAAAGTAATTGCGCACACTGACTGGGGTGCTGATAAAAAAGTCCTCCTCAATTTGTATAGAACATTTATCCGTTCTATACTAGACTATGGATGCATTGTTTATGGTTCAGCTAGGAAGTCTTATTTGAAAATGCTTGACCCAATTCATCATCAGGGAATAAGACTTGCTCTAGGAGCATTCAAGACATCTCCATGCGAAAGCCTTCTCGCGGAAGCGAATGAACCACCCTTATCGCACCGCAGAGAAATGCTCTCTATACAGTACGCTCTTAGGTTAAGATCAAATCCTCTGAACCCTGCTTTTTCGGCTGTTTTTCAACCAAAATACAAAACTTTGTACGAAAACAAACCAAATGCCATACCTTCATTTGGCATCAGAATATCATCCAGTTTAGACACTATCAAAATTAATCTCCCTACAGTTCAGAACACGTTTGTCTCGGAAACACCACCTTGGCTCCTTCAGCAACCCAAAGTGATTTTTTCGTTGCACGATGGGAGAAAATCTGAGACGAATCATGCCGTTTTCCAGAACTCTTATCATGAACTCCTCAACGATTTTAGAAACTACACAAAAATTTTTACTGATGGATCAAAAGTTGATGACAAGGCTGCTGCAGCCTTTGTTAGTGGCAAGCACATAACCAAAGTGCGCTTGCCAAACGATGCGTCCATATTTTCAGCGGAAATCAGAGCAATAGACCTTGCTCTGAAATTTATTGAACAAAAGCGCATTTTAAATAGCATTATTTTCTGTGACTCTCTGTCAGTACTTCAGTCGCTACACCATAGAAAACTGGATAATCCATTACTAGTCGATATTCTCGTCAAAAACTCTGAGCTTAGTAAGTCCTACAACATAGTATACTGTTGGCTACCTAGCCATATTGGTATTAGAGGTAATGAAGAAGCAGACCGGGCTGCTAAGATGGCTCTATCCCAAGAACCATCGGATTTTAAATTACCTTTTACTGATTTTAAACCTTGTATCAAAAAGTACCTACGTCAGAAGTGGCAGGCGTCATGGGATGATGCAGTTAATAACAAACTTCATGCCATCAAACCAACCCTGGGAGAGTGGACTCCTTCCTACAGAGCTATCCGTAGTGAGGAGGTTGTCATTGCAAGAATCAGAATCGGTCATACATACATTACCCACTCCCACATACTGAAAGGTGAAGATCCACCAGAGTGCGTTTCTTGCTATGAGCCATTCACTGTTAAACACTTTATGACCGAGTGTTCCGACCTGCAACCTACGCGTGTTAAATACTATAATGTACATGACATGAAGGAACTTTTTGATACAATACAAATCACTTGTATTTTAGATTTCCTAAAGGAAGTAAATCTCTATTTTAAACTATAACTTCTATGCCATCACCTAGAATATTTTTATCTAATGAAAATATCACCTTTTATTTACAACATCTTATCATCAACATAACACCATTTACATCTCCCGTTGATTGGGAAGCTTCATATTTTCCTGTTACCAACATCTTACCATTTTATTTTTAACTATTGTTTTATATATATATATATATATATATATATATATATATATATATATATATATATATATATATATATATATGTATATATATATATATATATATATCGCTGGTCGATGTTAAACCTTTCTTGTTTTTGAACATCTAACGTATTGTATGGCGCTAAATAGCCTAAAAGTGCTGATGCGCCGTTAAAATTCAAGTAAACAAACAAACTATTACAGTCACTAACTCATGAAGACCATTCTATAAGAATATTACAGTCACTAACTAATCAAGACCATTCTATAACACTATTATAGTCACCAACTGATGAAGACCATTCTATAACACTAGTACAGTCACCACCTAATCAAGGCCATTCTATAACACTATTACAGTCACCAACTTATTAAGACCATTCTATAACACTATTACAGTCACTAACTGATCAAGAAAATTCTATAACACTATTACAGTCACTAACTGATCAAGACCATTCTATAACACTATTACAGTCTTTAACTGATCAAGACGATTCTATAACACTATTATAGTCACTAACTGATCAAGACCATTCTATAAAACTATTAGTCACTAACTGATCAAGACCATTCTATAACACTATTACAGTCACTAACTGATGAAGATCATTCTATAACACTATTACAGTCACTAACTCATGAAGACCATTCTATAAGACTATTACAGTAACCAACTAATCAAGACCATTCTATAACACTATTACAGTCACCAACTGATGAAGACCATTCTTTAACACTAGTACAGTCACCACCTAATCAAGGCCATTCTATAACACTATTACAGTCACCAACTAATCAAGACCATTCTATAACACTATTACAGTCACCAACTAATCAAGACCATTCTATAACACTATTACAGTCACCAACTGATGAAGACCATTCTTTAACACTAGTACAGTCACCACCTAATCAAGGCCATTCTATAACACTATTACAGTCACCAACTAATCAAGACCATTCTATAACACTATTACAGTCACCAACTGATGAAGACCATTCTATAACACTAGTACAGTCACCACCTAATCAAGGCCATTCTATAACACTATTACAGTCACCAGCTAATTAAGACCATTCTATAACACTATTACAGTCGCTAACTGATCAAGAAAATTCTATAACACTATTACAGTCTTTAACTGATCAAGACGATTTTATAACACTATTACAGTCATTAACTGATCAAGACGATTCTATAACACTATTACAGTCACTAACTGATCAAGACCATTCTATAACACTATTACAGTCACTAACTGATGAAGACCATTCTATAACACTATTACAGTCACTAACTGATCAAGACCATTCTATAACATTATTACAGTTACTAACTGACATTACATATACAACATTCCGCTAATCTAATGATAGATTCTGACAGCCTCACCCATGTGTATACACCAGCTAGATAGTTACACTCTTCTTCTGAAAATCGTATACTCATTGTTTCCACGGTGAAAACAAAGTCATATGGACAACACTCGTTTGCATACCCATTGAAATTAGACACAAAGACACAGTGGTCCCTTTTAAGAGTGCTCTTAAAATTCACCTGTTTATTATTCTCTGCTAATCATTCTCTTCTAATCATTCTGTTAATCACCCTGTTGATCAATCTGTTAATCGTTCTCTGCTAATCATTATGTTAATCCCCTGTTGATCAATCTGTAATTGTTCTCTGCTAATCATTCTGTTAATCCCCCTGTTTATCAATATGTTAATCATTCTCTGCTAATCATTCTGTTAATCATCCTGTTTATCAATATGTTAATCATTCTCTGTTAATCATTATGTTAATCCCCCTGTTTATTAATATGTTAATCTTTATCTGCTAATCATTCTGTTAATCACCCTGTTGATCAGTCTGGTAATCGTTCTCTGTTAATTATTTTTGTTAATCACTCTCTTCTAATCCTTCGGTCGGTTCTATGTTGATCATTCTTTTAACCGTTCTTTGTTCTAATTCTAAATACTCTGAACAATAGTATCTTATACCTTGACGAAATCGTTCTCAAATTTACAATTAGCGATTTTCGTTTTCGTAATGTGATTGATGCACGAGTCTCATGATTCATTCGTGTAAAATCCTAAACCAACCTTCATACATGAACTAAGACAGGGAGATACATATCTATTAATATGAAAGTTATATGTTAATACAATGGAACTATTGACGCTAAAAATGGATCGCAGTTTTGCATAGGAATAAAACAGACTTATAAAAATGCATCAAATGAAATATTTGTTTGCAAAGATGAGTTTAAAAACAGTACAATTAATTTGGTTGTTGAGATTGGTGAAAAATGGACAACATCTACTCAGATTAAATGTGTGCAATTTCAATACGTTTGTGACGTCTTGAATGAAGCATACATAAATGTAAACTCAGATGTAGGAATACATACGAGTAATGTTCCTTTGCCCTTAAATAATACATTCCATAAAAATTGTTCTCATTTGAGTAAACGGAAATGTATTGATATTTCCCCTTTCAATCAATTCATTTTTCTTTAGTAAAACTTCTTTCCCCAGATTAAACGGCAATGTCTCTCTTTTAAAATGCATAGGTATCAAATGTTGTGATCTCTTCAAGTTGTACTGCAAATTTACCCTAAGACAAATGTATACATTCATTCACATTGTTTCCTCCTGTTGTACATTTTTACATATCTTGACATCATGCTTGATGCTCACTGTTAGAATATATTATTAGCATTATAATAAAGTTTAAATCTTCAACGTTCCTTAAACATTGCGGAATATTTCTTTTGGTGCTTATAAACAAAACATTCATATTTGAAAATTTTTCATACATTAACCAGAAAGCCACATCTTTAAATAGTAATATAATTTTACTGAAAATTTCTTCCCGCGTTAGACATTACTGGACACAATCGACAAGAAAATGGAATGCAACTATAAATATTAAACAATTCGCGGTAACTATAGCAGGATCCACTAATTTTGTTATTGTATTTCATATGCTCGTAGACACATCGCATTCTTGACATAAATAATAACTGCTTAACTTACGTGAGTATGTTTGCTTAATTTAGATACAATAGCTGTTTCTAAAAGTTGAATTTTTCTGTATAAAACTAGGCCAAACTCTTAAAGGCATTATGATGATACCTATATTCAATTAAATTCCATCCAGTACACAAATTCAATTACATTTTATCTAAAACGTCAATACAATTCAACATATCTAGTCCATAAAATCAGTTGAATATTGCCTAGTGTGGTTTTCTATCTGTCAGGTATAAATCATTTAATACAATCAATTTCGATTCTTAATATTTCTTAATTTTCAGAAATATATTGTAGTCATTATTTAGTTTTTTTTATGATGACAATTGAGAAGATTGCTTTCAAAAAATTCTCCTTTTCCAGATATGTCATGTATCATACCAAAATACCTTTGGAATTCCTGGCTTATATGACCTATCATGCCTGCCAAGATCGGTGAGCGCTTCTAACATGTAACATTAGCAAGAAAATGTTTTGAACAACCTAACGATCAAGGTTAGTCTAGGTTTTGTGAAGAATATTGTAAACCCTTCTGCAGTGGTTTAAAATATTTCCAATGTGCATTTTAATAACGTTTTTGTTTTGCTCTCTATGAACGGAACGTGAGTTCCGACAATAGTTGATAATTGTTAAAAATATCGCAGTTGATTTTAAATATAGTTGGTCAATATAATTATTAGTGAAATATCACTATTTATATTTTAGGATTTTCTGTTGCAAATAATCATTGTCTACACATACAGTAATATACTACTGAAACCATGATACATTTATTTACTTTAATGACCTGTTTATTACTTGTATATACAGCAATGTCTGTCTCGACCGAGCTTCTGGACCGCATATGGAACCTTTTTCGATGGATGCTGTGAAAACGGAGACGTTTGTGTGTTACATATGCCAGAATTATTTCGTAAGTTTCTGGCGGCTGCCCTCCCTCTAGTAGAAAGAAATTGAGATAAGTGTACCAGGAAAAAGATAAAAATTATTAAACAAAATTAGGTCAGACTAAATAAGACACTCATTTGTACGTTTCCCACAATCCCGTATTTAAATTTGATCGAATATTCACACATCTTGTGTGGCAACATATAAGTGCTTCTACACAAGAGTCATGTGTCAGATGGCAAGACAGAGTGACAAACCTAGAAGTGCTGGATATAGCAGGCTTAACCAGTATCGAAGCTACGGTCATAATTTCCCAACTCTGGTGGACAGGTCATGTCATACGTATGGAGGAGTATTGAATGCCACGTCAGCTTTTGTTTGTATCTAGTGAACATAGAACAGTTGTTCGCCAAAGAAAACATTTAAAAGACTCTCAACCACAGCCTGAGATGCTGCTCGATATCTGTGACATACCTGGAGTCCTGCTCTAAGGACAGAACGGGCCGGCGTGCAGTTGTCAGTAAGAGTTGCACGAAAATCGCCGACGCCAAGGAAAGCAGGAAGGCCTCAACGTCAAGACCAACCAATGCCTCCAGTGGACACATTAGTCCAAGACATGCTTATCTCGTATCGGACTCATCAGCCACACGAGGATCCATCAGCGAAGAGCAACGCAGGATTGACGTACTCTAGCCACGATGGTCAACCAACATGTGAATGACCACGATTTGTCTGGACTAGTCATTATAATTATTATATCATACACTTTGTTCAGATTATACACGAATATCAATGCAAAGTTCTTAATCGCAAGAAGACAAATAAACGATTCCTGAAATATAATTATATTGCTTCCGAATTGAGAGAACTCTTTTCATGGAACTGAATAGATTGGTCCATACGTTCGTGTTGTCTGCTGTTTTGCATCCTCCCAACAATAGTCGTGTTTATTAATATATGAGGAATGTTATTTATTCTTCAGTGAACCTTGTGATAGTTTCTGACACTAAAGTGTGGATAAAATCTTTCCACATATATTGTCTATTAGGTTATGTCAAACCTTTCTATTGCCAATGCCTTTCATCTGAATAAGTTGAAATGTTTGCTGCAAGTTTTGGCCGCATCTCAGACAATACCAATTTTAGGTTTGTATAGACGCAAAGGGAAGGGGGACATGGAAAATATTTTATAATATTAACATAATATTTCTCAAAACTAAATAGTAGTGATCAGGAAGGATAATATTTTAATGGGATACATATACTAAGCTTTATTGTTTTAAAATGACTGCTAATGATGTACTTCTTACGTATCCCTCTTATGAGCTCCGTGTTGTGTTGTGTAATCGTGATTTAGATTCCTGATTCATAGTTTGCACATGTAAATTTCTTCCTGTTTAATCTTTATACAGTCTTCTATTTTAATCTGCAATATTTGTTTCCAATTGATTATATTTGTGTATTATGAAATAAGGCGGAAGTTATAGTCCAACAGTAAAATCTGTTTTCTTTTAAAAACTTTCTCTGTGCGACAGAATCGCCTAAGTGACATCAATACATGGCAGACGTGAACTATTGTGTTTTTCATATATGTATATAGAGCACGGAAATTCTTATATAATTGCCAAACTTAACTGAACATATGTTTACGAATCATGACATTATTGAAGCAACAATATTTTTTTTCAGCTCCAAAAGTTACACACCTTGATCCGCCACGAATATACGGAAGCACGTTACTGGAACTTCACAGTACCGCACACCTGTCTTGTTATGGCAATTCATCCATGACTGTCAATCACACCTGGTTATATAATGGGGTGAGAATCTTAAACAATAGCAACAAAACAAACACAATATCCAATATTCGATGGGAAAAAAGACAACAGAAGGTTTTGGTAAGAAACCAAGAGCCTCAGAGCAAAATGCCATGACAACGAGAAAGTATTATTTCTGCTGGATAAATATAAATATTTTGAGACAATGTTGGGCTAGCGATAGCAGACATAAAATGTATGACATTGTTTATAGCTGGTCATCTTTGCAACAGCGAGATGAAAGTAACAAGGCATACACATTGATTGAATGTAATTTTACGACGCACCAGCATTGTTTGGCTATTTAGCGCAATACGCTAAAGAGCATCATATTATATGATCATTTAAAAATGGTAAAAGGTTTCATATCGACCAGCGATATCAAAACCAAATAGTTGAATGTAAAACAAGATGGTAAGCGGTATGTATAAAGCTTCCCTATAAACGGTGTATGTTAATAAAGACAGATGAAACACTATTGAAAAAAGGACGGCATAAGGTTATAGCATATATGAAATATTTACTTGTTTTATTATTCTATAATGCAATTCAAGTTTATTGTTAGAAATGTTCCTTCATGTGATGCGCATTCTACTGCTGATTGCGCGTAGGTGGCAGGTTGAAACACTATATAATAAAGTGCTTAACAGTGATTGGTTCTTTGTAAGAAACGCACACTTTATGGTGTTTGACTTTTAGTATGTGCGTGTGGGTTATATAGTTAAGACCAATTCGAATTCTTCCAACGACTACCTGCTCCCAACGGATGGTTCTGTAAGATGGAGTCCATACTCCTAGGGTGGACTTGCTGGAGTGAAATTTTGTATTCATTGCATCATTCGAAGATCCCAGCCACTTCAGACGTAAAGACTCTTGATACGATGTTTACAATCAGTATGATGTATTTTAAATCTGATGGTTTTATGGATTGGGCCGTTTTAGCAGGGCGATCTTCTTTTCATTACCTATAATACCAATATTGCTAGGTAACCATCAGTATACTATATTGTGGGAGGTATTTAGCTCTCTATTTCTGACGAGAATATTGATTAATAATGGGTTCTTGAATTTTCTATTGTGAAGTAACTGAGGTACTGATAGCAAGTCGGAGAAGATGATGCTCTTTAAAATACGTTTGTTTCGGATATATTGCAGAGCAAGGTCTATTGCTTTGATTTCGGCTGAAAAAAATCGATATACCCTTTGGTCAGCGAACTTGTGTGTTTTCCACTAACGAAGGGTGCATCAGCCGTTTCCGCATCCTTTTATATCTCAGCATAAAGTCTTGAGTAGTTTTCCAATTCGGTGAGAAGTTCATGATAAGAGTTGTGGAAGATGGAATGTTTTGTCTCAGATTTTGTTCCATCGTGTATCCTAAAGTGTGCTTTTCGTTGTTTAAATAACCACATAGGGTTGTTTTGGGATTCGGACGATTTCTGAATTTTAGAAAGATTAATATTTGTAGTCTCAAGGCAGAATGATAATGCAAAAATCAATGTACTGTTTTTTTATTAGGTTGTATATGGGTTGAAAAAGCCGAGTTTAGAGGGTTACGCAATTTGTTACGTTGTGATAAAGTTGGTTTGTTCGCTTAAGCGAGAAAGCGTTTACATGGATATTCCTATATGCCCGCAGAGCGAGTCTTATTGTTTGATGATGAATTTGGTCAAGCATGTTCAAATGCGACTTCCTGGCTGAACTGACATAAATGCATACATATCGTTTTTGATTTTGAGAATTACAAACCTTTACTACAGGCCCAATTTCGAATAATGTTCATACTTTGCTGTAGTTGTCTTTCAGCTGTACGCATGTGCTCTGAAGGATAACGTTATAAAATCATCAACGTATCAGGAGCAGTCCACACTGGGAGCCAAACACTTAGTGATGCTATTGAATTTGATGTTCAAAGGAGTCACAGATAAAACACTACCCTGGTGCACACCCATCTCTTGCTGGTGCATATCAGAGAGGGTGGAGTCCTCTCGTACCTTGAATTCTCTGAGAGAACGTTTGATATGAAAGAGTGCAGATATCATTTTAGACACACATGGAGCAGGTAATTTAGTATCCGGTACTTATATGTCCTATCATAGACCTTATCTAAATGAAGCGAACTGCTAGTAAATGTTCCTTCATGGCGAATGCGTCGCGAATAAATGTTTCCAGTCTAACCAGATTATGTCTGGAGCTATGGCTATCGAAGACCCCTTCGAAATGAGATACTAAATTGCTAGTTTCCAAGTACCATAGAAGCCGAGAATCGATCATTCATTCTATTTCGCACACACAGCTCGTCCGTGTAATTTGTCGATTGTTAGAAGAATCTGCTCTATTTTTACCTGGTTAAGGAACTGTGTTACTGTTGTTTCTTTCCAGTTCTGAAGTACATTACCAGTAATCCTTAAATCATTGAAGATATTCAAAAGAGATTATAAATGATGATTCTGGAAGGTGTTGCAAAAACTGGTAATGTATTTTGTCTTTTTCAGCGGATGTAACATGGAACTTGTCTAAAACTTCCATACGATCCTTTAGTGAGATCAGTTGGTTATAACTTTCCGAGTTGATGGATGTGAATTTTAAACGTGACTTTTCCTTTTGAGGTCTCTATCTTCGGAAGGCTTCTGAAAAATTAGACAAGGAATGTTTCGAGAAACTGTCAGCAAGAATATTTGCTATGTCACGTTTAGAACTAAAAGTGATATTGTTCAGTTACAGATGTAGGAGAGAATAATGTTTTCTATTTCCATTTATTTTGCGGATAGATGTCCCAAATTTTTTAACGGAGGAACAAAAATTTATAGAAGTAATATATTTCTTCCATAATCATGGTTTGCTTTCTTTGAACGTGCAGCAAGCTCTGACCAGGTGAATAGGGTCTTTACCTAAATATTCGGGCGTCAGACGATTGTTAAGTGTTGTCAATGCTTCTCGGCTTTGTCTAATGTCTTCCTTTCATTCTTTAAGTAATCCAAGGTGTATGAGTTGTTTTGCAGATGAGAACTTGTGAATCGATTCTTCTGCAATATCGGTTAAACTAGAAGAAAAATGATGAATTGGGTCATTAAATGGGCATCCTCATGGAGCTGTTTCTTCTGTATTTACGTTCTCATGGTCTCCAAACCAATTTTAGAGTTGATGGGGTCATCTGACCCCTCTCTTTTCCTTGAGAATTGTTTGTACTCCTTGGTGATTTTGGTGGTGAGATAATATTGAAAGTTGTTTGAGCAGATCCCGTGTTTTTCTTTGCTTGGTAATCGGGGATGATCTAGCTTGATGGTAGGTCGGGTGGATCTGTCTGAGCTTGAGCGTCCTTTGTTGTTTCTGGATATATTTTCACTACAGTGCACAGGCTGGGAAGTAGAGGGATGAGCTCGCTTGTACTAGCTTTCTAGCCTCTGGATAGGGAATCTCGGAGGAGTACGAAACCCTCTGTATTCTCATCTTCTGTATTCAGGTATCCGAATCATTTGAATTAGCATCGTGCTTCTTTCCACAGTTGACGCAATCCAGCGTGGCACTGCACTCGGATTCCCGATGGTAAGGTTGGCCGCATTGGCCAAATACTTGGCTTCTTGGCATCTTTTGCAACGTTTTTCGTGATGGTTGTATTTTGCATATTTGAAGCATGGAAGAGATTATATATATACCTACATTTTTCATCCTCTCGATGTTTTCTTTGCTGCTAATTCCACCCAAATTACGGCAAGTAATGACGCCATTTGATGTGCTAAGGGTTATATGTGCCAAGCAAGTTAATGGAATGTCATGTAAAGTGTTAATGTTTTTAATGCTCTCAGTATGTGATTTACGTTTGAACTTTACTATCAGACCACCTGTTTAATATTTTTAAAAACACTTGGGTTTGTCTACTAATCCATGTATAGTCTTTGCAACTATAAATAGCGTTAAGTGCGGCTAGTGTTTTAGTTTCATTTTTGGAATGAATGACCATGAAGCTAGGAATAGATTCAATGCCACATGGCTCATCCTCGAATTCTGAAATAGTAATTCTATTCTTGTGTTGGTTTCCTTTTGGATTTTCCATTTCTTTATTGTTATTGCGTCACCCTTATTCGCCCACCCGCCACGAAGTCCAACAAGGGGACCCTATCCAAGTCTCAGGAATACAAAAGTGGAATACTCAGTAGTTAAGATTACCTCCATATTGATCCATTAAGCATCCGACTTCTTGAAAGTCTTCTGAGAATAGGAGAAATGATAAATAAAGGGGTAGACAGTATGATCAACGGTGGTATCAGGAGAGTAACCTGGAGAAAGGAAAGTGAGCGAGTAAGTTAAGACCTCCTAGAGCTTGGCGTGACTAGCGGATTAGTCGCGAACGGGATCGCTTGACCACCCATCTTGGAGAAGTAGAGACGAAAGCAATATATTGCACCGGATAGCATCTGCTCAACTACCAGAATCATTTGCTCTCCCGACACGGGATGCAAGCGACACCAAACAGGTTGCCTCTAACGTACAAAGGACACGTCAGACCAATTCTTCAACCCCGGATATAAATTAAATTACGTTGTTACTTGTAGTGTATTCTTCTTTTATTAAATCTTATACAGAAACTTAATATATAATAAAAAGGTTAATGCATTTGTATTGGAGAATATCAACTCGTTCTCTCAGATGAAAACTGCACTCCAAAACGTCGTGCAGTATTAATCCGAGAAAAACCCATATTTTCCCATGTAAATGCAATAACCTATGAATAATGATACTACTACGACTCCTAGTTCTGCTAATATTTATGTCTTTCAAGGATAAAAAACTAGTAGTATATTAATATATTTGTACAGAGCAATGCAAGGACTTACTGTACTCATTCATTCACTGCTTTTATTGTAATTGCATATCCTTTTTCATCGTATAACCGCACCTCCATCCTCAATAGCTTGTGGCAGTGAGTAATCTGACACATACCTTGAAAACAACTAAGCCCACCAACATACAATCATACGTGTGTATGTATAGGTAGTGTTTCACTCAGATGCACTGCATGAAACTGGTGGTTATTACGTATTCTACTGCTGCTACGATGGCCTAAGTAGTCTGAACGTCCGCCACGGATGCCGGAAGTCACAAGTTCGAACCCCGGTAGAGTCATACCAAAGACTATAAAACTTGTACCAGCAGCTGCCTCGCTAGGCGCTCAGCATTATGAGGTTAGTGTTAGGACTGTTCGGTCTGGTGTCAGGATAGTGACTGAGTGAGATATTGTGCTACAAGTCTGCGGCATGATGCATAATTAATAGACACCGCTATAAACTACCACACTATAGACAGGGTAGCGATGAGTTGTTTGTAGCTACGTTAAAAATCGAAATTATATACACACATGCATACCGCAGCTGCTGCTAGTTCAACTTCTGTTGCTTCTAATGCAAATTGTGCCACCATCGTTAATATCATTCCAGGGTTCAACGCTTCCACCACAAGCTGTAGCTCGCGATAGCGCATATGCATATGGAAGCGGAGATTTGGAAATTAGAAATATAACGAGGTCAGAGGTCGGGAACTACACCTGTATCATAGCAAAAGATGGTGTTACAGCGAGTACTTCGGTGATGGTTACTGTTATTGAAGGTATTGCCTAACCTTTTGCTGAAAGTTTATTTATCTTTCTTGTTTATGATTTATTTAATTATTTATAGCTTTATTGTTTCCTTTCTCTTTACAATTGTTTTGTTGGATGGACGTAAATTACAATGAATAACTGCTTACTCGCGAATCCTTTAAAACAAATCCAAATCTTTCTAGTTAAATTATAAGCCCTTGCTTCAATCAACGCCATATTGCCGTATTGTATTAACATGCCGTTGGCCAGTTGTACAATCATCCATATATATTTGCTTTTCGCCAACTTCTCATATAATTAAAATTAGTGATAGTAGTGCGAGATATATGACTAGAAGTGAAATGCATATATCATATGACGCCATATGAAACATGATATTCTTGTAGTGACAATGATAATGAGTTTTCTTCAGGGTGATTAAACATAAGCGGTCACAAGAAACGGATATAACATTTTGTGCATATCTGTAAATTCTGTTGACTACTTTCGGTTTATAATCAGTTACCATGTCACCTTTGGTGAAACTTTGCCTATACCAACGCCTTAAACCATAAGAATCATCCACATCTCACAGCCTTGATTTGCAATCCCAAATTTCATCTCCACGTTAAACAATCGGCCTGTACAAACAATGCAATCACACAGTCCTCCCTACACACCAGCACTCACATAGTACATGGTGGGCTCTACGCTAATAAATTAATGTAGTTCTGCCTTAGACAATATTTTCCTACAGCTGTTATTAAAGGCCATGGTCATATGAAGAGCAGGTGAGAGTACGAAAAGTGGGGGATATTTTGATTTTGAAAGATCGATATAAGTCGAAAGCAAGAACAACTGATAATAAGGCATGTACAGTTTGTAAGATATACGCTAAGAGAGAAAAACATTATAGCTTGATTAGGGGAAGAAATCATAGTTAGTAGTATAATTTCTTCTGATTACTGAAACGACACGCAATGCCATTTAACTGTACAATACTACACAGCATTAGTGTCGATTCCCTTGGCTATCCGATGGTAGGGTTAGGTATTTGTTTTAGCTCTAATAACAAGGCCACTAGAGTGGTGAATTCTGACCTAGTACTAAGAGGCAAATAAAGAAACCTGCTAGCGACCTGAAATATAATGCTTTATTGACTAAATCCGATGAAATGTTATTATAAGGATTAAACGATCATGGACAATTTTATAGAACTGTAAATTGTTACCTACTTGCTTACAATGGTAGTGTAAAATCATTCGGACTTTATTTATTTTGTGAGTGCTTAAGTAAAGAATAAATGCCTCAGAAATGATCATTTAATCCTATAATAGAACCCTGCTTAATACAGTAGCTGTTTCTTGTTCTTTACGTTTAATCTGGACTTTTCAGTTATGTCTATCAGTATAGTATGAATACGTATTGTCCTACACGTGTCATTCTTTTGTATTTGTCGCTGCACGTGTTGCATTGTCCCCTTAGAATGGCCTTATTTTAAATCAACACGTAGGTACTTTCTTATTTTCCCTGTGCCCATTTCCATCATTGTTGTCAATAAATGCAAAGTCTCTACATATATCATGTTTTTAATTATTGCTGTACGAAAATTCTAATTAAATATGAAATACTAAGCACCGAAAACGTTCCATCAACAAGAGCAAATATAATTAATTTTGCAAGTTTCATCTCATTTTGTCAAACGTTATAGCGATCTAACGGATGCGTTTATCAATTACAATCACGATAAACAATGTGCGGATGCCTTATGGAAATGATGTACTATTTGACGAAATCTCAACAGATGATATGTTTAATTTTCATTTTAATTGTTTATGCGGAACATTTTGGAAAATTTGAATTCCTAAAACCATATGCGATATTAATTAGTGGCACGCATTTGCTATGTTCTTTATGTAAATGGGGCGTAAACGTAGTCTATATAGGTCACGTACATGATTGTTTATAGCAACAAGAAACCCACAGCTGAACATTACAAAATACAGTAAAAGAGTTGATAGTGATCTTTTCAGAAAAACAATTTTAATGTACCACATCACCAAGGACATTTATCCCACTCTTTCACCGTTAATTCCATGATAGCAATATAAACAATGTATAATTGTACAGCTTAGTAAAAAAAAAATCACTATGACTCAAAAAGCAAAATAAGCGATCACCAACAAGACTAAATTTTGAACATGTCATGCCAAACTAATTTGTTTAGTACGTTGATATCACGTGACTACCTGTTGCGGTATTTAAGATAAAATAGACATCAAAATTTGTATTTATCACATAATCGTCACACCTTGCATATTGTGTGTCCAATTTAAGAATTTGATATGACATGTTAACTTATCACTTTATGTGATTCTGACTGGTCTAAATAACCTCACGAAATTATTGCGTAATAATTTATTTGCTGGGTGGCTAAGGAAGTTGGAATTTTGTTTATCCCGGCCATCTGGGAAACGTTCATGTTTGTTTTACAATTAGTATCAACAATTCGGCGGCCAAGGAGAATTGGGGGAATAAATGACATGTCGGAATATGGTCAATGTTCCCGAAAGGTAAGGGTGTTTGTGTGTGACTGTAACGGGGGCCACACACTGAGAATGGCAACCTAACGTTTCTTATGATGTAAATCAATTCCGATAGATAGATAGATAGATAGATAGATAGATAGATAGATAGATAGATAGATAGATAGATAGATAGATAGATTGATAGATAGATAGATAGATAGATTGATTTAAGTCATGCATAACAACGATTGTTGTTCCTAGTGATGTAAGTTAAGCATACACACTTGAGCAACAACAATCAGATTTGTTTTTTCAGCAAACTCGCCCATTGGAGTTCTTACTTTTGACGCAGATCGCCCGATAACTAATGGAAAAATTGTCCTGGTCCTCCATGATTCAGCATTGATTAATTGTCATTCACAGAGGAATGACGTCACCTTTGCGTGGCAATTTAATGGGGTAAGATGAATGATGTCACATATGTGTGTCAATTTCATGGGGGTGTACGTCATATATTGCAATTTAATGGAATGATCCACCCCCATATGGTAATTTAATGGGGTATTTAGCTATTATTTTGGTCAGTTGTTGTGGTAATCACCAACATATGGCAACTTAATCGGAGAAGCACCTGCTGGATAGCAGTTTAATCTGGTGAACGTATACTACGTCCGAATTTAATTGGGATAATCACTCGGATGTAATAATGTAATTTACTAATATTACTACTATCAGCAATAATAATAATAATAATCATTATTAGTGTTGTCATTATAGTAGCTTGGCTTGTAAAACATACTAATAGAATAAACAGAAAAGATCCATTACAGTATCCGCGGTATTTACATAGGGGCTTTCAAGTAAATTTTAATATATTACATGCAGACTATATTTGAATTTCAATTCGTTTTCTTTTTTAACATTTACTACATGACAGGAGATGAAGAGACAAGAACTCAGAACATGCAGAAAACAAGCTACACAAGAATGAATACATAACCAGCTATTAAGGCAACCCAAACTCGCAGAAAAGTCCATTTATTTAGCACTGGACACACTTTGCATATATATCCATTTTACAAGATTCGAGCTAAAACCCAGCGGCAATAACGATACGCAAATATTGTTTATAGAAAATGTTAAGTCAAAATCCTACGAATTTTTAAAACAATCAGCAGAACCAAATACATGAAGCTATCATTTAGACTTTTGGCCAATTTATGGGAATTAGCCTACAAAAAAATCAATACAAATAAATGTTTCTATCTTTCTTTATTTTCCTATATAATCTGCATCTGAAGTGCATACATAAATGCAGAGTATAGGTAAATATATGCATGTAAAAATTCCATTGATAAAATTCCAGTTTACATGTATACACTGCAGTAATCTTAATTTACTTTCTCACATATTACATCAAAATATTGACACTGCCATAAAGAGTTCTAAACCTTTTTCTTAGTTGTTAAATTTAAGATTTTCAAAATAATTAAGTTTCTTTCCACTACAAATTTTAATTGGTCCATTGTTTTGTATTCCTTCATTAAATATACATAATCTTTCTACTCATATGATGACGCTATGCAATTATGCATATCATAACCACGTGTTACGTCAAATTTGTCTAGATTTCGAAGAAAGAAGAAGCCTCCAAAATTAAATTCTTTACCATTCCAGAGTTCAGTTTTGCCTCCAAATGTAAATGCGAGGAGTCAGGGGCTAAATATTGGTTTTATGACTGGAGCTAAGGTCGGCAATTACACTTGCATTGTATCTAAAAATGGTTTGGCGACGTCAGCTTCTGTTTGGGTGTCTGTTAAAGAAGGTAACTATAGAAATCAAGAGCTATATTATGATCCACAATAATAACACACGTTGCTAAATATATTTGATTGCAAGATATAATTTTGGCGGTGAGTCAGCGTGACAAACCATAAATATTTAATTACAGATACATGCAAATCTCGCTACAGAGTTATAATTAAAAGAAAATATTTGTGATATCACTGAAATTAATTAAGTCTGATACATTTGGCGTTGACTGTAAATAACTTACGTATTTGCGACGTAAGAACACATATTTATTCATATATAGATACAAACAAGGCATTATTACCAGAAACTATCTGTTTGATTAACGGGTTTTGAACGTGTCCTCTATTTGTCAACATATATTTCTTCATTATATATATATATATATATATATATATATATATATATATATATATATATATATATATATATATATATATATATATATATATATATATATATATATATATATTTGTTGGTTTAAAGTTTATATCCAACCAGAGAAAAGATTTAGGAAAAGCAACAATACAAAACAATTGCAAGTTGCAATCAGAAATAGATAAAGGTGTTTAAGTTATTTGTGTATTGAGTTACATTGAACTATATGGTCCACAGAGCACTTTGCCTATCAATTACACGTATTTTGAAAAATGAAGTCGATTCTCGGTGGCAGAGAATATTGACATCCAATCCTTAAAAGAAACCATACATGAATATAAATAAGTTTTAAAGGTAGCACAAAGAATAAATATGTAAATCAGTGCTCTCATTAAATAGTGACAACCTAAAATATACAGGTAGAATAGGAGAAATAAATTTACAACTAAAATGATACGGGGCTGCTGTAAAAGTAATCAGTGAATACCTGGTTTCGTATTCAGACACAGCGATATCTGTAAGAGATATTTTAAAAATATAATGCAAGAAAATGAACACACAGGATTGTCTAAATAATTCATCCAAAAGCTCTGCAATATGCATCTTCTATCTTCATCAGTGAATATAAAACATTTATGAACGGTGTAAAGATGTTGCTCCAATTGTAGGAAGAAAAGTAATAAACTGCAGATCTAAATTATGAATACCTAATAACTAACAATTTAGGGGCCCCGAGTGGTCGAGTGGTCTAACGCTCTTTCCGTTACGGATCAATACCGTCTCACCTCTGCCTGTGTGGGTTCGAGTCTAATTCGGCTAATGTAGCTATGGGAGAAAGCTTGCCAGTAGCTTCTGGTGGGTCGGTGGTCCTCTCCGACGGTTTTCCTGGGTTCTTCCTCCACCAATAATACTGGTCGCCATGTATAGCCTATTGTGAGATGAAAAATGGCGTTAAACCCTAAATCAAACAAACAATCTCTCTCTCCCCCCTCTCTCTCTCTCTCTCACCCTCTCTCTCTCTCTCTCTCTCTCTCTCTCTCTCTCTCTCTCTCTCTATATATATATATATATATATATATATATATATATATATATATATATGTGTGTGTGTGTCTGTATGTGTGTGTGTGTAATGTTTAAATGTAATTTCAGATAATATATAGATACCAAAATTTAAATCGATCTAAATGTTTCCAGATAGCTGCTCTAGTTGCAAAATATTTTGGGATGATGAAATAAAATCATCAAAACTAATAATATAAATATTAAATTTCTTCTCAGAATCTGCAGGTACTTATCGGTTTACCTTTTTTACTACTGGCGAAGGAAATATTTATTTATTTAATGATTATGAGTAGGTCAAAACAAATTGAATTATTGGTGACTAAACACCCGCTAAAATACATTTGACAAATCTTTATTACAGAAACAAAGATTTTCAGATGCAAGAAACAACGTTTTAGTAAACGCGTATTATGAACTTTATATTGGGAGAAGAGAATAAAGTCGACCATATGATACGAAGCAACAAACAAGACTATGATGTAAAGAATGTTGTGGATGTGTCGATTGTAACGCCAGTTTTCAGCACTAGATAGGTTATACATGGCAACCATTATATGTTGTTTTAGTTAAATCATATTTGTAAATATTTGGAGGAAATGATAAGATCTATGACACACACACAAAACCATTTTTCATGATAACATTAATATGGACTTGTATCTTTTGATAAAATATGTCACGCCATACATGAAGATGGTAGTACGTTCGAAACGTATAGCATAGTCTTAGTTCATATTCCAGATAGGTATAGTACTCGTATTATTGATGAGGACAGAAGACAAACACACTTTTAGTGATTGCTGTCCAAAAGCCAAGATAATAAATAGTATAAATAGATGTTAAACGCAAACAATAAACGATACTCTATTAAAACTTGTTTAGATTTTCATACAAGTAACATTCTTTTCTGGTAAGAAAATCACTGGAGAACATGAGAAATTAAAGATACTTTCTAGGGACCGCAACAGGATGCTATAGCAGCTGACTCATTGTGTTAGTAGTAGCGTAAGGTTAATTCATTGCTTGATTAGACTGCGTAACCTTATGTGCTGAACAAAATATTTTTCAATTTTAAATGTCACAACTTAATCTTAATATTTCATTTTCGATATGCCCACCCACCCTAGGCCTAAGTAATAGAAAAACAAAGTAAAAAATAGTCATATTTTTAAACGTTTCAGAATACAACACTTTCTTCTGATCTAAATACAATTTTTTTTTGTAGAAAAAGCTCATGTGTCGGAAGTGACCACTTCTCCAGCCCACCCTTGGACAGGCCAAAAACTCGATGTCGTATGCCACGTTACAGGGTACCCAGAGCCCACTATCCGTTGGAGCTTTACGGATGTGAGTATGGTAGACTAACTTCCCTGTCCCAGTAATTAATGATTAATTATCACATATCTTAGCCCATACAATCTGCAAATAAATTCGAATTAGATTTGACAATGCTTTCATGGTTTTAAGGTAAACATCAGCGAAGTTCGCATCTATATTGTTTGCTGCGTATATATCAAGGATATTCTTCTTGAACTTGCATACATAAAAAAGTACAAAATAAATCACACAGACATATCTTTCCTATAAGTTTCGTTCGTAAATTTATAGTACGGTTGTGTATTATGTTCGATCTTCTTTTCTTTCCCGAAATGGTCAAAATATGTTAAAACGACCAAAAATGCTTTGTTTCGCTTCGTATAGACAAAATTATCTGACTATTCGATTTTGCATGGTAGTAACGTTGTTGCATTGTATATATTTCAGCCAATGGGAGAAAATTATATACCACCAGGTTTATCTAACCTAACTCCCAACAAAGTTCACATACAAAACTTCCAGCCTTCCCTTCACAGTGGTACTTGGACATGTATGGTTCGGAACTCCTTGGGTGTTGACCAAAAGTCCATACAAATATAAACTGAATTTAAGACCTCAGTGAAGGGACTCTAGAATCGATACTATGAAATTAAAAGCTCGTCTAAAGGTTTGAAACGATTTGCTTTCAAATATCCAAGAAATAATTTTTCGAACCGATGTCAAAATCATATGAATTATCTTCAATGAAGGACTTTGTAAAACTGTGCATCGTAACTAATGAAATAACAAATCATGAAATTAAGAAATAAATAAATTTTATCCTGCATCTATATTGCTTTATAAACTCTTATTCGTACATTCTTTTGTTAGTATATATAACAAGTCATAAATTAAATAACAGTCATTTCAACAGCACTGGTCCAAGAAAAGGACCACGTGAGTCAAGTATTGATTAAAATAAATGTAATACACTGACAGTGCAAAACTACTATCGAACTAATGATCTGCACCATAACTGTCATCAAGAAACTATCCGACGAAACTTATCGATATCTTCGGTCTTATACAATGGTGGCCATATAGTTAACTTTTGTTAAAATAAGAGCGGGTCAAGTAGAATCGTCACAGTCGAGGCTTGAACGAATGCGTTTATCAATATGCATAGCTTTACTGGGACATGACAGCGCGCGTCATTTAGTTCAGATCGCACCTTTTCCTTCATTTTGTCCAAAAATGTATAGTACGTTAACATTGATATTGCTGTATGCACCTATCGGGGCGTCGAAATAATGACCTTTCAAAGTAATATGGATGTATACGGAACCAAATGAAATGAATGCTTGAGACTTGAAGGTATTTAAAATCAAATTCTAAAAAGTGACACCCATTGCTGACATTGTCGGTGTTAAATGTCTACATGACCCCTGTGACTTTTACCGTAGCCTGACCGCTTTCGACTTTAAAGTTCCTATTTTGAAAAGGAAATACAAAATATAAACAAGACAAGAAATAAATATAACAGAAAAACCGTTGTCGTTAAAAATATTTACAGGACTATTTCAAAAGAAATTAAACTTAATAATTTATTATCTTTCAACAAGTTTACTGAAACATGATACGGATGCTGAAAATATTTTATTCTAAGAAATTGATGAGACACAACGATATATGTTATTTTATGTAAATTTATGTAAGTGCAAATTGTAGTCCGGATATAATAATATGGAGAGAAGGATAAGACTGGTCGAATATCATTTATACTGACCTATCATCCTGATAATCCCAATGTAGGTAAAATGATCGGGAAACACTGGTTTATCGTGGATCGGGTGACACTCTAAAGTTAATCCTCTCGAACAAACCTGTATTAGTCCGAGACGGCGAAGCGAACGCCAATCATAACCAAGACCAAACTAGTAAATATAGTTCCTGTGGCGATTAAGGGTGAAAACATATCAAATGTAATATAGACCAGGACATTTTACAGCAAAGCAACTAGCTAAAAACAAAAACTAAACATGCATAGTCGAAAAGAAAACGTCCAAAACCGATACTGTATCGCATGAAAAATAAAATCGGTAAATGTACAAAACAAGGATTAACCTTGATAAATCTGACTGGATGACACAGAAAGCTGTACAGAATAGCAGTCGCAAAACACTTTCCCTCTAGAGTATAAAGTCAAAGACGTGAAGTCTATGGAAACATTACATCTATCCAACAGTAATGGTTTGCTTGATTTGCTTTCTGTAAGTAATATGTCGTGTCATGAAAATATAAAAACAAAGCAAGCGAATCTTTATTGTCAGATACATTGCTTGTTTCTATAGATGTCATATGTTTGTACAAAAATAACTTGTTCTGATTTATTGCAGCTAAAACAGCATATGATTATCCATGATTATTTTTTACAAGTATTAATTATCTTGAGGTTAATGAGACTAATTGAAAATTGCAGACTCCTTAGAAGAAGAAAAACTGTGAATACCCAATAACAGATGAGTTAGTTGTGTACATTAATTGTTGCATAAGTCGTAGCACTGGCATATGAAACGTGTGTCAAGCCAATAATTAAGAACCTTACAAGTTTGTTTTAATTTTAATGTTAAAAGATTTAAAAATGAAACATAGAACTGATTTGTAAATATACAATAATAATCTTTGGAATTTGTTTCCTGTGTTTGCTGTGTACTCTGTTAGTATGAAAAGATATATCATTCATTGTTGTATTTCCCTTGAAAGATGTATACAACATTAACCAGGCCTATGCAGTTTAAATAAAACTATTATCTTCATGGGAACTTTGCAAGACTTCCGTTAAACAGACTGATAAATATAATGAAGGAAAAAAAAACGTATTTTGAAACTTTTAAAATATTTGATTTCAGATTATATTATTGGAATATTTTTACATAAATAATGGTTTATACATTATGGTATGATTATTATTTTACAGGTAGCTGTTTTCACAGTATGATGACTTTTATCATAATGTATTGTCCAGCTTGCACATGTAATAGTAATATTAGTATATATAAAGGACATGAAAATAGTATTGCAAAGAAAGTTCAAAGTCCTATACGTATGGCAAAATATTTTTATTTTATATTCTTAAGGCAGTGTGAGGCATTGTTCTAGTAACATATATCATTTATTTCAAACGACCAAATGAATGTTACGCTTTTCCCGGGGAAATTGGATACAACTAATACTTGTGCTTTGGAATTAACGATGCATTAGTATTACTATCCCGGTTTTGCACATAAGTCAGTCTTACAATTATAAATGGAATCAGGATAATGTCACTACATGCTATGGGTTTGATGATGAATAATATAGCATTTTGGCTATATCACGTTTTTGAGTGAAGAAACAATCAAAGTCAGTGTTTCACGGTTAATTAGAAATAAGGTAAATTTACTACACAAATTTGGCAAATTACAATATGGACCACAAAATCTTCTTTACAATCTCACTTGGAAATAGGGTAACATTACTACATGGGTTTGGTGGAGAGTTATGCAGTATCGTTACCACATCATGCTTTCACGATCACAAATGCACTTTGCCTGGATATAATATATTATTACTATACGGGTTTGGAGTATAACTTTGTCCAAGTGTTGACAAGAAAGAGACGGCGATCGAAGTTACGTCGACACCTGTCAATTACGTTCTACCGGTCTAATTGAGGAAGCAACAGAAAAAAACACAACTTTTTCGCAGTTGCACAAATAAGCTGGAGAAGCAACGGGGAACGAAAATGCGATTGGATGGTGAAGTTTGTGTACAAGAAGGGATACTGCCTGGATAGGCAACGAAGACATCAGACAAGTTGTCATGCCAAAAGAGAAGTGAGGTAAAGTGTTGAAACTTGCGTATGAAAGTCTGATGGGAAAACACATCGGTACTGCCAAGACGCGTGACCGTGACGCGTGACCGTCTTGTCAACGAATTCTACTGTCCTGGAGTTCAGGAAGATGTTAAGCGGTCATCTGAAATGTGTCAGAGAAAGGCACTGAAAACGGATCATCAATTCATTCCCTTAGGTAGTACATCCCTTATTGATGAACCATTTAGACGCATCGCGATGAAGTTGATCAGACCGATACAACGCGCGTCGTTGCACGGTAATCGATATCTTGCAACGGTCGTAGATTACTCTACACGGCATCCGGAGGTTGTCGTATCGCGTATGGAGTCGGAAACTGTCTGTTGCCGAGAAAAACTACTCGGCATCGGAGAGGAAATGCCTCGCAATCGTGTTCATGATATCACAGTTCGAGCGGTACTTGTACGGGCGTGAGTTTTTTTTGGAAACTTACCACCAACCCCTCACCTATCTCGCGCATGTGAAATTGTCAAATGGACGCTTGATGCGATGGTCGCTGTTTTTGCTGCAATACCAAATGCAAATCAGATATGCGATAGGAACCGTTGTGAAGTATGAAATATAGAGTGCTATTAGAGTTTAATGTATTTGCATTTTGCTGAACTCGATATTATTACAAGTTTGGTTTTATTGTAGCTGGTTAATAGACCTGTCTATATGCATGTACGTATGTCTATACATGTGGTGGAGCCACGACCGTAGACGTAGCTTATACAAGGGTGCTGTATGCTGTCTGTACGCGTGTACATATGAATGTACATGTGGTGGATTCGTGAAGGGGGAGAGTGGCCGATACAAGTTTTGGCCAACCCAAGGACTCTGAAACTGTGCGGTTTGCTAATTTATGAATCGAATGACTGTACAAATCAAGAAGCATATGTTCCAAATGTTTCAGTTGGGTACATATTCATTTACATGACATTATTTTGAATCTTAGTTGTATTCAAGATTTGAATCTCACTTGCAATGCAGAAAATTGGAAACATATTTGAATAACTTGAGACTGTTTGAATCTTAATTGTAGGCCATACGTGAAATTATTTATCTTACAGTACATCCTATTATTTGAAAAAAAAATGAATTCCATCGGGTTTCTTTAATCTGTATTTCAGCTTGATTCTGCGACTAAGAGTATAATTTAAAGAATAACATTTTACTTAAAGAATATAATTTACCGAAAATTCACTCCCTTTACATATCAGTCTTGAGTTGATGAACATAATATATAGCTTGAGTATCTATAGAGGTCATTGCGCCTTCATTTAGTTCAATATAACTTACATACTTTATCATATATAGGGTACATTGAACACCTTTTAGATATTTCAAATATCGATCACGTTGTGCTAAATTAGTTTGTTCTGTTGCTGACTAGGCATCCAGTTTTGCAAAACTGCATACTAATATCTGCTTAAATCAAAATATAAGTGGAGAATGCATTAGCAGTGGCTGCGTATATTAGAAACCTGTATGTGATAACGAAATAGACTATTTTCTAGCCAAACCTCCATCTGGCACATTCACGGAAGGTGTTGCCATTATTCTAGACCATTATGACGACAAAGAAGATAGCACCCATTCATATTGTGATACAATGAATGAACAAACGCTGGAATCAGTTACTGTTCACGGCTTTATAAAAGTAAAACAATCATAACAAAATAATTCAAGCAGCGTCACGACGAAACCTGATGATGCTGATAATGAACATTTATATAACTCTTGACTTTAAAGCAATAGTCAATCATAAACTAAATTTAAAACAAAAATTACATACTATAAAGTTGTCGTTTCTTTGTATCATGATATATGTGCATGTATTAGAAAAACAGTCATAGTAGAACCCTGGTCCTGTACTCTGTAGAAAATACCTAATGATTTGAAAACGGTACAGATTTAAACTAATTACATGCTTATACAGCTGTCATTTTAAACCAAATACAAACTCGGTTATACATTACTGAAGGAAATTTTTGTAAACATTAACGACCAATTATCCAGCAAAAAATATCGCATGGCCGTGTATTAGAATTCAACTTAAGTGCAAGTGGAAAATCCCCAAAAAGCAAACATTAAATGCCTAACTTTAAACAAATAAAAAACAGCAGTATTACTGAATACATCACAAAATGTCATCGAATCGATATAAAGTTAATACAAAGTAAATTACATCGAAACAAAAAAGCATCCATTAATCAGACAAACGGGGTAAAACACTGAGAAATCAGTGTACACTACATAATGTTACAAACAGCCTTTGACCCAAACAAATCCACATAACTATGCTCCACCACCATAAAATACCCTAATTACAGGACTATCTCTCCTGAAAAGAATCAACACCAGAGGATTTTAATATGACAACTAAGATGATAACCTCAAAACTGAATTGAATAACCTTGGCCTAAACAAATACCACACAGTGTCCAAGTAGGATAAAATGACGCTGATTGAGGTATGGAACTAAATAAGTTTGAGACCAAATTCAGGTCACTTATCAGCCAGGTGCCCGTCTAGGTAGATAAATTCGTTTTCATTGGCCTTATTCATTGACAAAATGTGGACATTAATTTAGTATCATGGCTTATCAGTAAAATATCGTGGTATATACATCACGAACAAAGGCACCTTTTGCAAGCGTATGGTCGAATACGATCTGCTTTCTTTCACTCAGACCTATTAAAAACATCCAATGTAATTATTTCAAAATCTACCAGCGTACGTCATCACTACCCATATATGCAGAATCAGCATGGGTAACATAAAATCCCCAGTGGTGCACTGCAAACCCGTAATCGATGAGAGCAAAGCTAAAATTTACATACTACATTATATGGTTATCGAGGCAAACTCTATCGATAAAACCACATAATACAAACGTAGATGCACAACGTTCTTTCATTAATGTAAAGAGTTTACAGTTTATCGTTCATGGCGGAACAAAATAAATGTACTTGTTGCCAATCACAAGTGCTTATTTTTAAAAGAATCCACTATCGATTATTGATTCAATAAAAACATTCGAGTCAGTTCAATATTCTGTGCTCATTCAGAATACATTCTTTTCCTTCAAAGGCAGTTGCATTATCCAAATCTTATCTCACTAACATGCCATTGGATGCTTTCACGGATAAATGTACTTCAGCAGAAAGCCCAATTTTAAGTGACGTTCCTCAAAGGTCTGTGTTAGGGCCTCTTATTTTTCTGGTGTTTATCGATGACTTAGCCTTATATTCAATACATGTCAACATAGATCATTGCGCTGAAGACTCAACATTGTATTCATCTACTAAATTGAAAATAAATCACAAATCGACCGACAAAATATAACAGTTTCTTAAAAGCCTCTAACATGAAATGTATGAGAATCGTAATAAAGCAGTACCACACATAAGAACATACATTTACTTCTAAGTCTAATGGATTGCTAAAATAAAATCTTTTTGTATCTATATTTATTAGCATCTTATTTGGAATACAAATATTGATCATATATTTGCACAAGTAGTCAAAAGAATATATCTCTTAAAATACCACCGAGCTTAACCTTTACCTGCTAATTAGGCTATTTGTTCTGATATATAATACCGCCAGTATAATATGGTTGTAGCTTATGGAGGAACATATCCAATTATTAGTTATCCAGAATTGACAACCTATAGATAGTGGCCATCTTTAAATGATCTTTCTCTAAGTATAGCTCAAAAGTAATTAAACTGAACTCGTCGAGTACTGAGAGTAATCACCAACTACCAAAGATCTCCACATTCCGTGGCCGAGAACCGTCCTTTTTAAAAATGTATACCCATAAGGATATTTTATTTATTTCGAATTGCCTTGCTTCTTTTTAAACCTAATTAGAGACAATCAGTTATAACAAGATTATATATATATATATATATATATATATATATATATATATATATATATATATATATATATATATATATATATATATATATATATATTATATATATACTTGCATGCTATAAAGTGTATGCTGGTGTATAGCATATTCATTAACTATATGCTTATTTTTGTCTCTTGTACATTTACATTGTTAGTATCGTGCAATCTTGTATGATGTTTCACACCTTAATATTGCATTCATGTGCACGACACCTGTTCCCATTAATGTATTAGGACTACTTTGTAAACAAATCATGAAATCTCATATCTTACACGCTTTACCTTTCGGTCGATTAAATTGTTTCGGAATGGATTTAAGCAGATGTTTGGATGACTGCCACACACCATCGGCTTTGCACTATTCCGCCATAACGTTTTTAAAACAATGTTTCGGATTTAGGCTTGCAATAGACACTTGACAGGCTATAAAAGAACTGGGTGCCTACAAATAACATGAATGTGACATGAACAAAACGTTTGTTCTTTAGTTGGTAATAAGAATAGCAAAAATGTACTTAAGAGTTTTGCATCCTGAATGTCCTCCAAATGCACGTTATGAGTTTTGCAAATCTGAATTGCACAAGACATGTCATGTAATATAAAGCTTGATTAAACATATCCCAAATTAATACTGTAGTTTCTAATACATTCCAAGGGCAGTTATATCCTCCGTGCTGCAGTCGAAATGAAAATTATATTCCTTAGCGTCTATTTGGTAATTATAATTGAAAGACTTCCTATTTTTCCAACATTAGAATTCCAAACATTCAAGAACAAAACATAAACACGCAGATGTTAAAATATCCTTCATGTAGAATTGGCATATACAAAAGACAAATCCACTCATTAATCACGAAATTTCGTAAAATCTACAAAAATATAAAAATCTATTAATTCCATACGAAATAAAAAAGGTGGCCGAGTGGTCTAAAGCGCTCTTCGTTACGGATCGCTGCCATATCAACCCAGTCCGCGTGGGTTTGAGCCTCGGGCTCGGCCAATGTGGTTATGTGAGAAAGCTTGTCAGTGGTTTCTTCTAGGTCGGTGATTTTTTTCCGGTGGTTTTCTTTCCCGGTTTCTTCTTCCACCATTAATACTGGCCGCTATATATGTAATTTGTAATATCCATTTAGAGTCAAATCCGATTGCCCCGATTGTTAAACTAATATAAAACAAAGTGCCCAACATGAGTTTGAACTGAAAATGGAACACTGTTTACTTTATTCATGTCGCTGTATGTGTCACCGTATGTCGGGTTAATAGTCTTACATCCTCACTCACGGTCTTTTTACTCTCCCTTCTCATGAAAGTAGGACCAGGAAGCAACATTGATTTCAATTCGTATAGTTTACCATCTGTGAGGACTGTTTGATCGAACTCTCATTCAGCCTGGGTAATTTTTGAGTAGATGCTGTGAGCTCCCAAAAATGCTTTTCTGAGATCATCATGAATGCAGGGAACACGGTGCATTTTTTCAAAGGGTTCCTTGTGTTGACGTATCCAGCTGGATAGGCCTGACCATGTATGTGGGCGCCAACCGAAAATTTAAACATTTCTTGGGGGCCTTCGTGTCTACATCAATTCTAGGGGTGTAGGTTGGTATGGTGGCACTAAAACGCAAGAGGACCGCAAACACGGCTCGTAGGGCGAGTAAGGTATAGAAGATGTTATTGGATTAGAGTTCTCTGGGGCGATGTAAAGAATTTTCTCTTGCATGGTGACACCATGTCTTTCCTATCTGACTTTGACGGAAAATTCTCAAGATAAATAGGAGTGCGTGATTTCAATGGATCAAGGGATGATCTGGAGTGCCCACCGTAGTATCTTTGCTATACGATGTGCTTTGAGTCATTCTAAATCTTGGGGAACTTGCAACCGATGAGATACGGGTTCTGCCTGTCGAGACTCCTTGAATTTGTATTTTCCATCCTATCGTATGAAAAGGCTCTATCAAGGTGCTTGGCCTCATTGTATGGCTTAATCCGGTATTGCATGTTAATCGCTACAGTATATAAGCAATATTCACACCGGATATTATCTCCATGATGGTATCTGTGGTGTCTATGAAGTAGCTGCCAGTTGACACAGGAAATGCTTCACTCAGCACACTGGACACCCATTCAGAGAGGGAATATTTACAAGATATTTAATACAAGTATATTATGAAAACTATAATATATGGCTTACAAATACCCTCGATCATTTTGGTAATTAACATTGTAACTACACGAACTTTGCAATTACACGTTTCGTTTTTACGTGTATATAAAGGAAAACCACCAATACGCAGGTTCCATTTACTTGCATGTTGCTATTGGCTTGATTTCTGATTTAGCAATGGCTTGCCATTTCGGGCATAATTATGCAAGAGAGTTCTATTCAGAATACCAAATTTTCCTTTGATCAAGAGCACCAACATAATCCCAGAATACACTAGGCAGTACTGCCTATACCCTACTTCAAATGTATCATATAAAAATACTAATCCGTCCATCCCGCCACTATGCCTACATCAGATCACCCTGAAGTGAGTCCTCGCTCCTCTGAATTTTCTATCCTGGACATTTAAGTGGCTGTATATATGATAAACTACAAACTAACATCAGCACAAAAATCTGAGAGCATTTGTTGACTAATGTCTCAGACAAACAAATAGGTACATTACTGCCGGATACACAAAAATAGTCTCGTATCATTCACTCCAAAAATATAATTTACAAAAAGAACACCAGTGCTTATGTACCTATCTCTGTTTTGTTTAACAAAATGTGTCAACCCAAATTAGACGTTTATATCGACCATGCTGTTCTCGCCATAAAATGGCTCCAATTTGTCATGATGGACAATTTTTGGCACTGCTTATGGGTTATGTATTTTATAAACTAAATCAGATAACACTCTGATTACATATTATGGGCCTTCCATGTTGGTTTGCCGTTTTCGACTACAACCTTTCTGTGTGGAGCCAGACAGTGTCTCATATTTGTTCCTGTCTCTCTTCGGTCTGTTGCTTGCTTCCATCATATGATTCCTTGCCTCATGAATTTTTAAAATGTTTAATATGCTTATTTTCTAAGTTGTCAACAGTTTCTTGTTTCGCTTTTGGCGGAGGTCCAACATTTAGTTTAACTTCTAGTCCCAGATGAGCTGTATGCAAGCATACCCAGTCGAAGTGTCATTCAAGTCTCTGATCCTGTGTAATATTTAAAATTTGAACCAGACTCACTTTGATTATGAAATACGTTTGTCTTTGTTTTGAAAGTATGTACAAGATCAAACAGATCTTTATCGATCCGACCAAACACTTTATAACATGTCAAGGTCAAATAAAATGGAATAGATGGACATCTCACGCCTTTTACTGTTAATAGATCTCTCCAGTGTATTGTAATCTCAAGAAATGGTGTGTTTACCACAAATGTTCTTGCATAATAAAAGCACAAAACAGTTTATTATATAACTTCCAGGCTTAAATGTGTTTGCTCACAAATTATGTGCTCAAAGTTGTGAAATATAATAGTTCCAATTTGCAGAACAGACGTTTGATAAAGCATGTTGAAATGAGACAACACTAATTTAAGTTGTATATTACATGTAAAACAATCAGCATACCTGTTCACTTTCTCCTAATTCACCTAATCGCTTACACAGATAATCGCAGTTCCCAAACTAATCTTGCACAGAAAATGTGTTAATAGGTCCCAAAGGCGTCCAAAGGCGTAATGTTATGTCGTGATTTGGCTGGAGTCACCGACACAGATATCATCAAAGGGATGAAACATGAAGGTGTCACTGCAGTGCGAAGAATACGTATTAAACGTAATAACATTCTGCGGGACACCAATACGTTTGTACTCACCTTTAAAAAACCGACTGTGCCCAAAGTGGTCAAAGTTGGGTTTTTACAAGTAAAGGTCGAGATCTACATTCCAAGCCCACTTCAATGCTATAAATGTCAAAAATACGGCCATCACGAGGATCGTTGTTCCAGAGCCAAGGTATGTGGCCGATGCGGAGACCACTCTCATCAGGAAGTTGATTGTAGATCATCTCCGCATTGTGGCAAGGAACATCACACCAGTTCCAAGGATTGTGATACATGGAAATAGGACAAAGAAATTCAGAGGGTAAAGTTTGCCTGGAACATTCCCTACCCATAGGCCAGAAAACTTTTAAAGGCAAGAACATCCCTTCCTGTTACATCCTTCTTCACAGTCGTAAAACAATCCAATAAGCAGGAAGGACGCACAAACACAGACGGATCAGCCCGATTCAACAACAAGTGCCAATATCCCTAATTATAAGCCACAGAAAAGCACAACATAAACTCAGACAACATTTAATAACAATCCACCACCAAAATCACCAAAACAGAAACACAAAGCACAAACAAATTAGAAGCAAAAGGGGTCAGATGACCCCATTAAACTGTACAACAGGTTTGGAGACGTTGAGAGCAGAAGAAACTGCTCCATGTACTTAAAGTAGCTCCAAACCTAGTTGAACTAAATATACTGCCGTACTTCCTCCCGACAAATAACAACACATACTTCCTCTGCGAATAGTCTGACTTAACTCCAGAATCTCCAGCATAACATTATAATGAAGGACACCATCATACAATGGAACTCTAGAGGACTTAAAGCTTAATACAATGATATTCTTCTGCTTTTAAATGAACACGATCCTTCAGTGCTTTAAAAACGCTGACAGGGCCTCAGGAGGAGTCTCTATTGCTGTGAACAATAGAGCCCCTCACAGTCATTCCTTTAAACACAAATTTACAAGTCATTGCTGTAAGTGTCACTTTACATCAAGTGATTACTTTTTGCTCCATTTACTTCCAACCAAACACCAACCTAGTACAAAGGAATTAGACAATCTTGTTGAACTACTTCCCGCGCCTTTCATTGTACTCGGGGATTTTAATGCCCATAACATTTTATGGGGATCGAATGACATAAACGACAGAGGCCATAAAGTAGATTTCATTTCTAGACACGACCTGTGCCTACATAACACTAACTTACCATCATAATTACACCCACAACGGGTACGTACACATACATATATTTGACAATTTGATCTCCTTCGCTGCTTTTGGACTATGAATGGAAGGTCGCTGATGACCTTCACAGCAGTGATCACTTTCCAATCACTCTTGAAAATAACTCTAAAATTGATGACGCAATTCCACAATGGAATATAAAGAAGGCCGACTGGGCTATGTTTGAAACACTATGTAAAACTAGACTAAATAATACAGTATTCAACGCTCTTAATCCTATACATCATTTTACCTCAGCTCTAATTACAATTGCAGATGAATATATTCCTAAGTCCTCACCGAACAGCAAGAAATCGCAAAAACCTTGGGTAACGAAGGAATGCAAAGAAGCCATTAGACACACGCCGAGAAGCATTAAAACAATTTTACAATCGTCCAAGGTCCGACAATTTAAACAAATATCGGATTGTTCGGGCTAAACCTCGACGCAGAATCAAAAAATGTAAACGTGCATCCTGGAAGAAATATATTTCTTCTTTAAACTCTCGTTCCTCAATGAAACAAGTCTGGGATACTATTCGAAAAATAAATGGAAAGAGGAAACACAATTATATTCGACACCTGAAAACAAACAACATCAATTTAGTTCGAAACGTGACATAGCAAATATTCTTGCCGATAGTTTTTTTTTTAAAAACTCATCATCATCTAATTATTCAGAAGCCTTTCGAAGATTAAAATCTCAAAAAGAAAAGTCACGTTTAAAATGTACATTGAACAACACTGAAAGCTATAACCAGCTGTTTTCTTTATTGTAGCTTAGTGAGGCTTTAGGCATGGCCCATGATACATCCGCTGGGCCTGACAAAGTACATTACCAGTTCTTGAAACACCAATCAAGAATCTTCTCATACATTATTTCTTAAGATCTGTAATGATTTATGGATTGCTGGTAATGTACCTAAGAGTTGGAAAGAAGCAACAGTAATACCGATTCCCAAACCAGGCAAATATAACGAAGATCCTAACAGCTATCGGCCCATTGCACCGACAAGCTGCGTATGCAAAACAATGGAACGAATAATTTATTCTCGGCTTGTTTGGTACTTGGTAAGTAACAATTTAATATCTCCTTT
The DNA here is from genome assembly GCA_030141615.1 of Unio pictorum. Classification (NCBI taxonomy): domain Eukaryota; kingdom Metazoa; phylum Mollusca; class Bivalvia; order Unionida; family Unionidae; genus Unio; species Unio pictorum. The sequence goes on along the minus strand of JARLTB010000149.1, from coordinate 5,061,960 downwards.
TCAAAGTAGCTTCCGTTCTGGTCGTAGTACTAACGATCATCTGGTTAGACTGGAAACTTGTATTCGCGATGCATTTATCAAGAAGGAACATTTAGTAGCAGTCTTCTTTCATTTAGAAAAGGCCTATGACACAACATGGAAGTACGGGATTCTAAATGACCTGCAAAATCTGGGTCTAAAAGGCCGTCTACCCTCTTTCATCTCCAATTTTCTCCGATATGCAACCAGCAAGAGATGGGTGTGCCCCAGGGCAGTATTTTATCTGTGACGCTTTTTAATATCAAAATCAATGGCATCACCAAGTGCTTAGCTCCCGGTGTGGATTGCTCTTTATATGTAGACGATTTTTTAATTTCTTATCGATCAAAGCACATGCATATAATTGATAGACAACTCCAACAAAATATCAATACGATCCAAAATTGGGCCAATAATATCGATTTCAAATTTTCTAAATCAAAAACAGTATGCATGCATGTCTGTCAGTTGCGAAGACACCATGATGACCCTAGACTCGCGCTGGATGGAACACTTATTCCAGTTGTTGAGGAAACATAGGTTTTGGGTATTATCTTTGACAGAAAACTGACTTTTGTACCACACGTCAAACATTTAAAAGCTAAATGCTTAAAAGCATTAACTTTTCTTACAGTAATTGCGCACACTAACTGGGGTGCTGATAAACAAAAAAGTCTCAATTTGTATATAACATTTATCCATTCCATATTAGATTATGGATGCATTGTTTATGGTTCAACTATGAAGTCCTATTTGAAAATGCTTGACCCGATTCATCATCAGGGAATACGACTCGCTCTAGGAGCATTTAATACATCTCCATGTGAAAGCTTTCTCGCGGAAGCGAATGAACCACCTTTATCGCATCGCAGAGAAATGCTTTCTGCACAATACGCTCTTAAGTTGAGATCAAACCCTTTGAACCCTGCTATTTTGGCTATTTTTCAACCAAAATACAAATCTTTATATAAAAGAAAACAAATGCCATACCTTCATTTGGCATTAGAACATCATCCAGCCTTGACAATATCAAACTTGATCTCTCTACAGTTAAGAAAACGTTTGTCTCTAAAACACCACCTTGGCTCCTGAAGCAACCCAAAGTGATTTTTACGTTGCACGATGGGAATAAATCTGAGACAACCCCTGTCATATTCCTGAACTCTTATCATGACTTCTCAACTATTTTACAATTACACTAAATTCTATACTGATGGATCAAATATTGATGAAAAGGAAGCTGCAGCCATCGTTATTGGTAAACACATAACCAAAGTGCGCTTGCCAAACGATATTATCAGCAGAAGTCAGAGCAATAGACCTTGCTCTGAAATTTATTGAGAACAAACGTATTTTAAATAGCATTATCTGCAGTGACTTACTATCAGTGCTTCGTTCAATACACACAAGAAAACTGGAAAACCCTTTATTAACCAATCTCCAAGTCAAAAATACTGAGGTAAGTAGCTCATAAATTATGATATATTGTTGGTTACCTAGCCGTATTGGTATTAAAGGTAATGAAGAAGAAAATCGCGCTGCTAAAATCGCTCTATCCCTTTACTGATTTTAAACCTCTTATCAAAATGTATCTACTTCAGACGTGGCAGGCAAATATGAATGATATAAGCAAATGCACTTTTCTTGCTAAGAAAGTGGACTCGTTATGTCGTGAAAATTTATATTTTCGATTTTTTTTACTTCTTAGACATAACCACACGAGCAGTTAGACTTAGGTGCGTGATGACTTTAAATTCCTTCTACACTAGTATGCTACCACACTAGACATTTAGTTCAATGACTGTTCAACATATGGATATATTATATCACGATGTAATGGTACAGTTAGATGACAAGTAGTCAAATAGAATCATGTCGTGCAACATACATAGATAATAACTATATATAGAAATTGTAAGCGTTTTCAAATATTTAAAGTCATTTTGTCTTAAATATCATCAGCTCGTGTAGATCATAACGTAGATCATAAGAATGTAGATGACAAGGTCATGCCCTTAATAGATAAACAAACTCTATATATTAAATAATAAAACTCAAGATAAATATTAAGGGAGTCGCTTGTCAGAGAAACATGGGTAAGATTTTATGCTGTTTAATATAATCCTTTATCTCTTTTACGACCGATATTTTTTTGAAACAAACACCGTATCAGGATCGTCTACGATAACGTTTCTTAAAATTTGAAATTTATTTCAACGTGTACCTTAAGTACTGGTAATATAACGGATTCTTGATTTCAAGTTAGAGATGTCAAAGATTGAACTGACAAATTCAGAACATAAAATGTATGCAGTATATCAAGTGACCAGCCAGTGCTGCAATTTAATCCAAATGTAGAATTACTCTACTTTAAAGGTTTTTAAAATCTGAACTACTTAGCAGAAAGGTGTCCACGTACTTTATATATATATATATATATATATATATATATATATATATATATACATATATATTAAACAGGACTCAGAATGGAATGGATATCACTTGTGTACGTCTTGTTTATGTTAGGTGAGTACTTAACATCTTTTTACTTACCGCTTGTTTCCATGCATGCTTGAGTCAGGGTTGTGTGTTACGGTAATTTCACCATTTGCATAACCTAAATAAAGTTTAAGTTATGTGGGGAGGGGGGGGGCACCATTTCGTCAAATAGATTTTGATGTTAAAACGTGGTCCGGCAGGTAGATTTCTGTGTTTTAATTTCAGGCTTGCACTATAGATTCAAACGGTTGATATATTGTCGACATAGCCTGCAACGGGTAAATAGAACTGGATGGGTTTTGGATAGTCTCAGCGGAAAATAGAACATGATGAGACACTATAGCGACAGTGGAAACTTTACACGGGTCTCTATAGCTACTAGGAAAATTGAACATACAGAAAAAATACATATACAATATACATAGACAAACAAAAACACAATCAAATACTTTTACTACAGAAATACAAAAACAATGGAGGCAAAAGACTATACATATTTTTGATGCAATGAATTAGCCTTGAAAAATGGCCTTTTTGTTGCTAAAACCATTAGTTGACATTGTCTTCGTCTCTTCCACAAACGTCGTCTGACTTCTGGACCGTAAATAAAGACTTGCTTCAGACAGCCTTCCTCAGCACATAGATCATTCGTTTCAAAATAGCTGTATGATTGATCTTCTTGATACACTTGATGATTTCACATACACTTGATGTCACTTGTTACAATTCATCTCGGCTCTTTATTGGATTTCATCGTCATCGTGAACCCATGCAGCTACCGCCCTATGGAGTTCATCTAAGCTTGAACAAACCACTATATCTACATCTTTGTCTCATCGAACTGAATCGGATTTTAAATTACCGTTTGCTGATTTTAAACCTTCTATCAAAATGTACCTAAGTCATAAGTGGCAGGCGTCATGGGATGATGCAGTCAATAATAAACTTCATGCCATCAAACCAACCCTGGGAGAATGGACTCCTTCCTACAGAACTATCCGTAGGGAGGAGGTTGTCATTGCAAGAATCATAATCGGTCATACATACATTACCCACTCCCACATACTAAAAGGTGAAGATCCACCAAAGTTTCTTGCAATGAACCATTCACTGTTAAGCACTTTATGACCGAGTGTTCCGACCTGCAACCTACGCTTGATAAATACTATCATGTACATGACATGAATGAACTTCTTGATACTATACAAATCACTAGTATTTTAGATTTACTGAAGGAAGTAAAACTCTATTTTAAACTATAACTTTTATACCATCACCTAGAATATCTGTATCTAATGCAAATACCACCTCTTATTTACATCTTATCATCAACATACCCCATTTACATCTCCCGTTGATTTGTAAGCTTCAAATTGTCCTGTTCCCAACATCGTACCATTTTATATTGACTATTATGTTTATTTTTATATCGCTGGTCGATGTTAAACATTCTTATTTTCAAACATCTAACCTATTGTATGGCGCTAAATAGCCTAAACGTGCTGGTGCACCGTTACAATTCAAACAAACTCATCGAACTGAACTATCTAGAGACGAAAACGGGTTGCTTCTGCTTATGTCTGGATACATCGACCTCGAAAGTCGATTCCAAACGTTCAAAGGAACATGGCACAAATGTATGAGTGGACCTACATCTCAACAGTTAGTTGGATTTGACTGCGCTGGCACAACAGATATAGTCAGGTGTGTCAGTTGAGGTGTGACACTGAAGGAGTGGGATCAGAAAGATTCGGCATACCTGGAACATGCTTGATGACATATGCACTGTCTCTACCAACCTTCGAAGTAATCTGTGCATGGATATTTTGCAAGAGAACATCATATCGTTCCAGCTAAGAGGCCTTTTATCCAACCCTTTAATATGTTACTTGAATATGTTAAGTGATGGACCCAGTGTTTCAGGTAAAGCAAAATGTGACAAACGTTTCATCGAACACAACTGTCAAATAATCAAAGTCCAAGAGAGATAGTTTCCAGGTTTTATTGCAAGCAAGAATCGTCAGTTAATCCGTTGTGAACCCATCAACATCTAGTGATGACCGTCATGAAGATGATACGACATAAAATGAGCCGCGGAAAACGATGGTCATCAGTGTTGTTGTGTTCTTCAACGAAAGAGATGTCAACCCCGAAAGTGCACACTACCACTTATCTTCTGTTAAAAAGAAAAAAGAAAAGAACCGTTTTGTCGTTTAGCTCATGTCCGAAAAAGCGCTTCTCCGAACAGTCGTTCACACAAAAAATTCGTCCAAAGAAAAAATGATTGGTGCAAAGAGGAGGATTTGTATGCCCTTGTTGTTACCACACTTCCTCAGAAGGAAATGGAGTAGTATAAAAAAAGACGCGTATTGAGCGATGACTTAAGGATTATTTGTTTTGGTTGCTTTTTGCTCCTTGAAAGAAAGAAAAGATGTCACTCTTAAGAAGTCATCACTCTCCTGCCGAAAACGAAAAGATAAAAGGTCTGCACTTTTGTTGAGCAAAACACTGGGTCGTGTTGCCATTTCTGTCCAAATCCCCTCCATCCATGAGAAGGCAACTCATACAAACGGCCTCGAATGTCATCGATACGGTGTGCGATTGTTGCCTGAATATCTTGTACAGAATGACACCTTAATCTTAGCTAAACATGGCGACGTTCTTCGTACGGATTTTTGCTCATGTTGAACAAACTGGATCAAAGGACTATTGGAAGCAATGCTGGGAGAAGACCCTTGAGGTGTTATACCCACCGGCAGAGAAGAAGTACAAAGGATCCTGGTGAATCGATATGGTACGTGTATTGGGAATCTTACGGTGGGACGAAAGCTGTCTCCTGTGCCCTACGAACAATTGATGTAATTCCATCGTTGGCAAGAGCAACGCATCCTGCATTTACCTCAAAATCCCCATTTGATAAAACTGTCTTAGTTACTAGACGAACAAAACTTGTTGATGGATTACACCAATTTGTTAGAAAGAGATAAATCTTTACTGTACGTCCAAGTGTTGAAAGGGCTTCGACTCGTGCACCATAATGCTTTACACGAAACGGCTTAAGCGATTCCGAAAGATTGAAATACCCTGATGAAACACTCATCGCCATCATCACCACAATTGACCAAGACAGACAGCCACGGGGATTACAGTAAAAGGACAAGAGGATCTTGAAGTCAGCAACGCCAACTACATAAGGAATTGGTAGGATTAAAAGATGATGGCATCCCCTTGCTTACCAGAAGAGAGAAAAAGTGATGGAAGAACTGAAAATCCCTGTCCCGACATCCTCCTTGACACGTATCTCACTTAAACCATTTCGATCTAAGACATTATCCGACAAACAATACAACAGCATTAATAAACAGTGGGTGCTTTATTAAAGATAGAGTCCGTATGGAACATTTGATAACCCAAACTGCCAAAACTCAACTGAAAAGTTTACGTTTACCTAAATTACCATTTTACAATAAAGATCGATGTATACGCTGCACACACCGAATGGAGGAAGTTCTGTTTTAGAAGTACACCTAAGTGCAGGGCATCTATCGTCAATGGATAGCTGATTTATCCGATGTATCTCATTTTTTCACCTACAATTCCGGCTACAAATATTTGTTTTGTGTCATGGTCGTATTTTCCAAATTTGCCTGATGCGTTGCGTTCAAGTCTAAATTGAGATCCGAGTTAGTGTGAGTCTCACAACTGGTAATGAAACTAAGCGGTGGTCGCCCTCTCCGATGGCAAACCAACAATGACATTGAATTTAATAGAACGAATGTGGAAATGATTTATGCATCTACACACTCTCAAACACATCGACGTTTTACCACGCCTAGTCAAAGCTTAGAACGAATTTTACCATCGCAGCACAAGATGCACCTTCGAAGTAATGATTCCCGACAACAAATTATCCTTGTTTGTGCGCCTGTTTGATACGTTTACGATTGCTGTCCCCAAGAAAGATATAGTGCTAACGACGGGAGCTTTGCTCCCATTGAAAAAACCAAACATACTTTCGAAAGGATTACTACCCAACTGTACAACCAAATTGGTTTATGTCATTGGACGTGTGATTTGTGGTCATCCACCCGTGTACGTTACCCTATCGCAGTTCCATGAATGTGTTTCTTCAAAATAGCTTGTGCTGTTTCACGGCCAAATTACCTCGTGTCATCCAAATGAATCGCGAATCGCATCGGGAATCAGCTTTGGTCGAAATCATTCACCACACACAGGTCCAGAATATCATCATAAATCAAACTTTTGGTCGTAATACTGAACGTAGTGCAACAACAGACGGATGCGAACGATCCAGAGTTTTCGTACACAAAATAACATTGGTAGCAGCAGCAGTAGTAGTAGTAGTAGTAGTAGTAGTAGTAGTAGTAGTACCTTAGCGCTCAAGATTTGGCGGAAACGATTGTCTGAATTTTCGACGATAAGTTTGACAAAGGCCAACACAACTTTTCACCCTGTTTTGTTATTAATTCGGAGGAGACCGAATTAACAAGTATTTTCGTTACCCTGTATGATTGAAAGGAGGATTCACGTTGATATTTGTGAAGTCCAATGTGGTGGAGAACAAAGTGGAGGGAAACACATCCGAACTGTTACTGACAGTCATTCCTTACACATTGGCTTCTGCGCTGCCTGGCTGCTAAGGAGGAAAGTAGACACAACTATTAAACTCACCGCCAATTTGTAAATCCTCACCATTTGTTCGTCAGTTGGTCGTATTTTGAAAGTGTGAACAATAGTACAGTAGGAAATCTGGTCCTAAATAATCCATTCTCGAAAGAAAAAGTCACAGTGAAACTTCTTTTTTCGTAAAAGATTCTCTAAAGACTTGTGACGCTTGTATCCTGTGTATCAAGAAGTCGCTCGACAACGAGGACATGGTATAGGAGATGTGCTAAAATATGCGTTTTGTTCGGCGGCACTCGTCTTGAAACCGATGGTGACGCGATGATAGCACCCATTAAAAGATGTCGCTTAAACGCAAAGAAAATAATTTTTACAAAATGTCAACATCAGCAAATGAAACTCAGAGGTAACCTTGTTTGGAGCAGGGTATATTGTGATAGTTCAAACTGTAAAAATACATCTGGGTCGTTGAGAAATATCTATAAATATGCTGCACGCTGTTGAGCAAGGCATTCTTTCTTCCTTCACTCCACAGGAAGGACAAGGCAGAAAGAGACGACGAAGACACCCCTCCAGAAGATTTCATAAATATGTGAGAAAAACGAATAAAAGAAGTATTGTCTGAGAATTCAACGAATTTGATTAATAGGTTTACCGAACGTCATGCAAATATTCCATTCTTCTTTTACATCCTAAGTTCCTATTGAATTTCAAATCAATGTACATCCAGAAGATTAAATCGATCTGAATAGCAGTTACTTGTACCTGAAACTCAAAGTCCTCGATACGACTGAATATTATATAGATGACAATGAGGGTGTCGATTCCGTAAATACGTGTATGGCTTCCTTTCTCAGCGAAATGTATTTGTGCTTGAATAACACACTAATCAGCAGCGGTATGGATAATGTTTACCCTTACCTGCCATACCGCCAAAATCTTTTGACGTACGTAAATGAAGCCAAAAAGACTTATCTAGATGATTGTATAGTATGGAAATCTGACACGGCAGGTTAGCCTAGCAAGATCCACGGATGTTTGTATATGAATTTTAATATTTTAAAAGACAGTATGCATTCTTGAGAATAATTGTAACTACTTAACCTAAGCAGGTATGCCACAAGAGCTAATTCCAAACGTTGGGCAAAGTTTTGCTGTCTATAACTGGGGTAATATTAAACAGATAAAGACAAGTAATTCTAGAGTATTATGAAAGACCTATCGGTATTTGAATGGTGGAGCCTCTTTGGAGCTGGCAGAAGCAGCAATGACAGAAATGACAAAGAATATAAAGCCCTTTCCAAGGTCATTCATTGCTTCAAATGAGTATTACCATCTTGCCCAATTTATTTGTCTTCTGTGGTATAAGTATTTGTTTATGTATTTGAGTTTTTGTGCATGTCTTTTGTGTTTGTCCCTATACAATCCTTATTACAGAACAGACCCACCGTTTTCCATTTCTCTTTTTAGACAATAATGGCCCTTATATAAGCTGTTGAGGATATACAGTCCCAACCTTATCCATGTCCCCGTTTACGGCTATACAGACTCACTCTGTTCCGTTTCCCTGTTTCAGGTTATATAAACCTAATAAAAACTTGTCGAGGCTTTACTGCAAACCCCAATTTTAATATAGAAGTCTACCTGAGGCTATAAAGCTTGAGGGTATTATGTCGGACCACGTTTGAACATAGCCGTATACTTAATGGTATGGTGCCCTCCTATCCTACACGTACGTGTTAGAGGAATTGTAATTATTTCATTTGTGTGATAGTAGTCTGTCTGTCTGTCTGTCTGTCTGTCTCTCTCTCTCTCTCTCTCTCTCTCTCTGTCGTCAGTCACTCACTTGCATAACATTACTTTTCAAACAATGTCATATCCGAGATATAATTTGCAGTTACTCCAATGCATATTTTAAAAAATCAATCAAAAAGACGCCAACTAGCAAAAAAAAAAAAATATAAGACAAAGTTTCAAGCTTCGATTCCAGTAGAAATAGTTATGTCAACTTTGGTAATTTCAACGCTTTTTGTGTTTACTGATTGTCTTATCTATTGTGTTTGCCGTCGCGAAATACTCAGAGTCGAAATCGCCCAGGTTTGTAAACAAGTTTTAGACTATCCGTTGTCATATATATATATATATATATATATATATATATATATATATATATATATATATATATATATATATATATATATATATGATCACGTTTAGATTCAACGAGCGGGATTCGGTGTCTAAGTTGCAAATCCGTCAAACATATTACCGATTGTCATCATGTGATCACCTGTGCACAGAACGAGGTGAGTAATACTTTAAATGTTGCATGCATGTGCAAGAAAGGAAGTGCTGGATATTTGTGATCCAAATCTTTTTGTAAGGTGGATTAATTCGTTATATATTAAACCGTTTGTCCACGTTTAATGCTATTAGAATTTCTAGTACATTATTTCGCTATCTTGACTGTTCATTGCACATTGATAACAGCGCAAGTACAAAGCAAGTCGACGACAATTTGCACTGGTCTGTGTGTTCTCATATGGTACAAATGTAGCATTTATATAATTAAATAGTATAGGAGCTCGGTTTCTTTCTGTCCCAGTGACTTGTATTACTCTGGCTTACTATGTACAACAAACTAAAGACCTACTATTACGCTTTGTGTATAATGGTACATGATTGAATACATAACTCAGAGAGTTAATATACGAGGTAGCTCGACCACTCGTATATATGTAGTGAATAGGAGAGTATTAGAAAATCAAATTAAACATATTACTAAACAACTTAAGTTTCTCCATTAAATAAAAATGATTGCCATGTTAACCAGACTGATGCACAAACATTATGGTGTAGTCTGCATTTTTTTTCTCCACATGTTGCATATTCACTACGTTATGATTCTTTGTCATAGTATAATTCGATTTCTTTCACACTTCACGTGAGCAATTGTTCTTTATTTAGTATTATCTGTTAATCGTGCTCTCTTAAAACCTTTTCGTTAGTCAATCTCCTTTACTCTTCCTCTGGTAGTCTTTCTATTCATAATTATGTTAATCATTATATGCTTATCCTTATCTGTTAATATGTTTCTTCAAATCATTAGGTGTTAATCGGTTTATGTTTTAGTTTAAAATACTCTGAGCAGTAGGATGATATTCCGTGATGAAATCTTTCTCAAATAACCACCATTTGTAGTTTTTATTTTCGCATGGGATTAGTACACGAGTTTCGTGATTCAGTGATTAAATAAAATAAATATGAAAGAACAAATGTATAGAAAGAAAAACAACCAGCTGATTACTCTACTCTAAGCACATCACTTAATATTAGTAATTGCCAACCCACACTTTCGACCGCTCATATTACCACGGCTACCTCCACATAACCAAACATGATGTTTCGGCAGCCGAACATAAAGGCTCTAGGCAGACCCTCTTAGTTATTTTGTCTTAAAACCATTGCACTGGCTAGAATAGGTTATTATTAACGTATGTGTTTAGAGTAGTATGTGCACTGGCTCTGGGCTCGAGATTGTAGAATTGGCCCGACGTGCCTCACTACGTGTCGTAAAAAGCGGCTAAGTAGACCTGTTTGCCGTGGGTTGCGACCCATGTCGGGGAGCAAGGGATCCTGGTAGTTTAACGCAGTCTTTTCTGATGCAATACACTGCTTTGGCCTCGACTTCTCCACAACGGGTGGTCGGTATTTGCCCGGTCTCGACAAATCGGCTGGCCATGCCGAATATAAAGAAGTCTTTATTTACTTGCTCACCTTCTCTATCTTCATGAGTTAATCATAGGTAATTTTATTTACTGAGTATAACATCTGTCTATCCCTGGCACTTGAAAAGTGTCCTGTCGTTGGTTGGCCTCCATGGTTGGCTGGAAGCATGGTTGCTGAAATTTAATACAAAGTTATGGAAATATGTTTAAAACAAAATCAAAACAAACGAACGAAATCACTGTCTGACTCTAAAGAAGAACCATGTAGGGTGTAGTCATTCCCACTATTCATGGTTATACAGTCAACCAATTACAGCACTATCACTTTTTGTAATTGACAAAACTTTATTGGGGTCGATTGGCATACCAAAAAGTGTCAAAAAATTAAAATCGGGTTTTCTACTGGTTGACTGTGACCGAAAAGATCAAGAAAATATCAGACACCTGAAAGCTTTCTTCGACATTCCAGTGACCTTGCTTGCTCACACTACCTTGAATACGTCAAAAGACGTGATGCGGTGTAGTGACTTGGCTGGAGTCAACGACACAGATATCATCGAAGGAATGAAACATGAAGGTGTCACTGCATTGCGTAGAATACGTATTAAACGCAATAACAATCTGCAGGACACCAACACATTTGTACTCACCTTTTACAAACCTAGAGTGACCTAAGTGGTCAAATTTGGATTTTCGCAAGTAAAGGTCGAGGTATACATACCACACTACCTTCGATGCTATAAGTTTAAACAAACACGGCCATAACGAAGACCGACGTTCCAAAGTGAAAATATGTGGTCGATGCAGAGACCATTCTCATCAGGAATCTGATTGAAAAGCAGCTCCGCATTGTGACAGCTGTGACAAGGAATATCACACCAATCAAAGGATTGTGATACCTGAAAACAGGATAAGGAGATTCAGAAGGTAACGATTACATCTAACATTCCTTACCCCGAGGCTAGAAAACTTGTCAAGGCAAAAATATTCCTTCCTCTACCATCCTTCTCCACTGTCGTGAAAAACTATCTGAAGATCACGAATGAGGCTCAAACGCAGACGGATATACTCGATGCAGCAAATGCCAATATTCCTCATTACCAACCACAGTAGAACACATCTATACAAATTATATTCACTAACACCTCACCACCAAAATCACCACGAAATAAACACATAGCACAAACATGGATGCAGAACAAACTGCTCCGTATAATCAAGGCTGCTCCTAACCTACTAAAAACAAATATATTCCCGTACTTACTCCATACAAATAACAACACAGATTTTCAACGCGAATGGTCTAACGGTTAACCTATATGTAAGAAGGTCCAGATTTACTTTATAATGAAGAACAACACCATATAATGAAACTGTCGAGGACTTAAATCAAACTACAATAATCTTCTGCTTTTAAATGCACACGATGTTGCAGTACTATATTTACAAGAAACATTCCTGAAAGTAACAGATAAAATTACATTAAAATTTTTCCCTCTTTAACACGTCCTTTCCAGGAAGATCCTCTGTTGTTGTGAACAAGATAGCCCCTCACAGAGTCATCCCTTTAAATACAAATTTACAGGCCATTGCAATAAGCGTCACTCTTTATGCAATGAATGTCATTTGCTTTATTTACTTACCGCGCCCTTCGTTTTACTCGGGGATTTTAATGCCCATAACATTATTTGGGGATCAAATCACATACACGACAGCGGCCACAAGGTAGTAGATTTAATTTTGAGACATGATCTGTGTCTATAGAACACTAACTCACCGACATATTTACACCTAGGAAAAGGCACATACACGTGCATAGATTTTACAATTTGCTGTCCTTCTCTGCCTTTGGACCATGAATGGAATGTCGCTGATGACCTTCACAGATCCCCCTGTGGGTTCGGGTTTGTAGAATTGGCCCGATGTGCTGCGCCACGTGTCCTTAAAGGCGACCTGTTTCCCGTGGGTTGCGACCCGTGTCGGAGGAGAAAATGATCCTGGTGGTTAGCGGAGGCTTTTCCGATGCAATTCACTGCTTTGGCCTCTACTTCTCTTAGACGGGTGGTCGGGATGGGCCCGGTCTCGACAAATCCGCTTGTCTTTATTCACTTGCTTACCTTCTATATCATTCTTGTATCTCTCTTGATACCACCGTTGCTCCTACATTATATCCCTGTAACTTTCACTTTCCCAAGTACTAGAAGACTTCCTAGAAGGCGGGGGCTTAACGAGTCAATCCGGAGATAATTTTATCGACCCGTGATGTTTCCTTCACGGGTTAATCCTAGGTAATTTTCTATACTGAGTATAGCAGTTGTGTATCCCTGGCACTTGAAACGTGTCCCCTTGTTGGGGTCCATGGTGGGCGGGGAGCATGGGTGCTGAACTTTTAACAAACAAACATGGAAATTTCCCACACAAGAAAAACGTACCAATCCTCTATCTGATTCTGATGAAGATCCTTTCGGCGTGGAATCATTTTCACGCTTTATGGTTATTCAATCTAAGGATGATTCTAGACCAATTGCTGCACAATCTCCGTGTGGTATTGAGAAAACCATTTCGGGGTCTATTGGCACACCAAAACGTGTGGAAAAAACTAAAATCGTGTTGCCTTCTTGTAGAGTGTGAGCGAAAGTGTCAAACAGACAATATCACCGACACAGATATCATCGAAGGGATGAAACATGAAGGTGTCACTGCAGTGCGTAGAATACGTATTAAACGTAATAACTATCTGCAGGACAACAACAAATTTGTACTCACCTTCAACAAACCATCAGTACCCAAAATGGTCAAAGTTGCGTTATTGCAAGTAAAGGTCGAGATATACATACCAAACCCGTTCGATGTTTTAAGTGTCAGAGTTACGGCCATCACGAAGACCGATGCTCGAAGGAAAATGTATGTGGCCGATGAGGAGATCGCTCTCATCAGGAAGCTGATTGTAGAGCAACTCATCATTGTGGCAAGGAACATCACGCCCGTTCCAAGGATTGTGATACATGGAAACAGGAGAAGGAAATTCAGAGGGTAAAGTTTACCTCCAAAATTTCCTACCCAGTGGACAGAAAACATGTCCAGGCGAAAACATCCCTTCCTGGCCCATCCTTCTCCACAGTTGTGAAACACAATCCAAACATCACGAAGTATGCGCAAAAAAAACGGATCAGCCCGATTTAACAACAAGTTATAATATCCCTCATTATAAGCCACAGAAAAGCACATCAACTCAGACAACATTTAATAACACCCCACCATCAAAAGCAAAAACAAAATAAATAATAAGCACAAACACATAAGCAGCGAATTGGGTCAGATGACTCCATTAAACTTTACAACATGTTTGGAAACCTTGAGAGCATGGATGAGGCAGAATAAACTGCTCCATGTACTCAAGGTTCATCCAAACCTAGTAAAACCAAAGTCGTAGGACTTAAAAGCTAACTACAATGATATTATTCTGCTTTTAAATCAACACAATCCTGCTGTACTATGTTTACAAGAAACATTTCTGAAAGACACAGAAAAAATTACAATAACAATAGAGCCCCTCACAGACTCATTCCTTTAAATACAGATTTACAATCCATTGCTGTAAGCGTCACTTTACATCGAGTGATTAGTTTTGGCTCTATTTACTTTCCACCAAACACCAAACTAGTATCAAATGAAGTAGGCATTGTCGTTCAACAACTTCCCACGCCTTTGGATTTACTCGGGGACTTTAATGCCCATAACACTCTATGGGGATCGGATCACATAAACGACATAGGCCATAAAGTAGAAGATTTCGTTTCTAGACACGATCTGTGTCTATGTTGCACTAACTCACGGAGATATTTACACCCAGGAATAGGTACGTACACGTGCATATATTTGACAATTTGCTCTAGCTCTGACCTTTCTTATTTTTAAACATATAACCTATTGTACGACGCTAAATAGCCTAAAAGTGTTGGTGCGAAGTTAAAATTCAATTACTCAATCAATCATTATTGTTTCTTCTTTCCTTTTGTCCCGTGTATTTTGTTCCTTCCTTTCAAGCTAGTACTAAGACACATTAAATAATTTGTTCCGGACAGTTAAACAGTGTTCCATTAATTAGAGAAAACTGTATACTTGATAAATTGTCTTTCGCTTTAATCAGCACATCAGAATGAACAGGCTCTAAAACTACAATTAGGGATACTTTTTAAGTTCTTTTAAACACATGAAGAATTTCGGAATAATGCATCACTTGACCATTCCTATATTTCAGTCTAAAACAATTATTTCACCATATGTTGCTTAAAATCGAATTTTGTTGTAAAGAAAATAATGTTGTGAAATCAGTGTATCGTAAAATTGTCAAATTATGAACTCTTCAAGTTGTACTGTTAATTTAATTAAAAGCAGATGTATATATTTATCCACATTCCTTCATCATACTGTACTGTTGTTTTTTCTCCGTTTTGCTATCATGATTGACTCTCACTGTTGGAATCTTGTTTTTAAAATATGGTTTAATATCTGCAGCGTTCCTTATACTTTGATGGATATCCCTTTTGATGTTTGATTTTTAAAAAAAATCATTGTGCTCTTACATGCATATTTGTAACACATGACGTCGTACCCATGTTACGTCATCAATATCCATATTATAGTTCTTAAATCTGTTTTTAATGCAATGTAGCCCTGTGTCATATATGATGTTTACAATTGTTTAAGAAATGGATTCTAATTGTCTTTACATTCAGACTGGTCTTGTGGCATTTAATTTTCCTTTGTAATAGTAATGCTGAAACATTATCAAATTTTATTTGTTTGTTTCTTCTATCCATACGCAGAATGTGTAAAGCGAAAATTATTAGTTGTCAATCTGTGTCATATACTAACTATCTATTGCATTAATATATCATCATGAACCAGAAAGCCACTTTTAAAATTCGTTGCGGCTATTATACAGAAACTTTCATCTTGAGTTAGATATTACTCGAAACATTAGTCATAAAAGAAAACAGAATACAGCTATATATATATATATATATATATATATATATATATATATATATATATATATTAATCTCACTGCGGTCAGTCTTGCAGGATCAACAGATTTTTTAATCGTATTTTTGTAGACATAATGCTTTCTTGACAAAAATATAAATTACTTAATTCTGAGCAGGTATAAGGGCTTAATTTAGGTACAAGAGCTAATTCTTAAAGATGGGCAAGATTGCAAAGGCATTAAGTACCTGCTGATACATAAATTTAATTACATTCAATCCACAGCAAAAGTTCAGTTAGATTTTATCTAAATAACAAATTTAATTGAAGACTATATAGTTCACAAATTCAGTTAAATTCTGTATAGTGTGCTTTTATTACCTATCAGATATTTATCATTCAAGATATTTTTTTAATATTTCTTTTTTTTCAGAAATATATTTTATTAATTATTCGATTTTTTTCATGGTGGCAATTGAGAACACTATTTTTAATTAATTCTTTTCTCAATTTGCAGATATGTCACGTGTCTTGTCAATATACCCTTGGAAGTCCTGGATTATGTGACCTCGCATGCACGCCACAATCGGTGAGTGTTTCTAAAATTAACATTAGCAAACGGTTCGTTTGAACAACTTGATCAGCAACGTTAATCATGGCTTTTGAAAGTATAAAGTAATATAACTTTCCGCAGTGATTTAAAATATTTTTCTTTGCTTTTTAATTATTTGCTTTTGCTCTCTATGAAAAGAACATGTATTCAACCAATATGTGATCATTATTAAAATCATGGCAGTACATTTTAGTGAAATATGGACATTTGCATCTGATGTTCCGTTGCAAATAAACATTTTTAAAAATAGATTTACAGAAATACGCTGCTAATTCAATAATGCATTTACATCAATGACTTGCTAATTACTTATTGCACATATATACAGGATTGTCCATCAAGACTGCTCTTCACGTCTGGCATGGGAGGAAGCGCTTTCTCTGCGTGCTGTGACAACGGAGACTCTTGTGTGTTGCATATTCCAGAGTTATTTCGTAAGTTTCCTGCCATTGTCTTGGTTCTGGTAAGAGAAAAGTGAGAAAACTCTACTAAAAAAAACCTTGAAAATTACTAAAATTAGAAGACCCTAAATAAGACACTCATTTTCTACGTCTCCAAAAATTAACGAATTTAAATTTTTATCGAAAACTCGTGTGCATGTAGGTATATATATATATATATATATATATATATATATATATATATATATATATATATATATATATATATATATATATATATATTGCGTATGACCATTCGTTGAATGGATGAGACAATATTTTTTTTACTAGTCATCCTAATCAATGGACCGCTCACCCTACTAAGATTATACGCGAATATAAATTAAAAGAAATTGGAAGATATAGGCGTAAATTACTTTTCAATACTGTTTTGTAGAAACATAAAATCGAAACAAAGCAGAACATTGTTTTGTAAAATCTCGTCCTAACAGGGTTCATATCGGTATTTGTTTTACTTATTATATTGTAATTTAAATGTAAACGACTTGAATTTCTTTACATGTAACTTAATATAATGACCCTTTTGCTTTGCCGTTTGTCTTGCGTGCGTGAACAAGATTCATTTATATTAGTATCTGACGAATGTTATATAATCTCTTAATGAACCTTGTACCATATTATGGTTTAAGCTTGACTAAAATTCTTCCAAATACATCGTTAATATGGCCTTTTCAAACCTCTTCACAACACATGCCTTACATCTTGATAAGTTGAAAATGGCATATTTGCTTCCTAACCTCACAAATATTTAACATTCCTATTCTAAACTCCTTTCCTCATCGAACCTTTCTGGATGATGTTTACCCTTTCAGTATGTCTTTTCCAGCATCGCCAGTGTCATTTTACTTTTTAGTTTTTTTTAATGTCAGAAATTTTAACGCTATAAGTATAATATTCTACACGTTTTTGTCATAGTGCATATACTATTTAAGGACTGTATAGGCAAAGATTGGAAGTGCATACTGTTAGTATAACGTTTCTTAGAACAACACATACAATGCCTATATATACTAATTAAGAGCGTATATAGCAAAGAATAAAGCATTTTTACTTTATCGCTAAATAATGATCTAAGTTTAATGGGATAATTTTACTAATCTCCATTATTTCCAAATAAGTGTGTATGATCATTGTCTTGATGGGACTTCTTATGACCTTTTATAGCAGTAGAGAAAGAGAGTGAATATACCTTTTCGTTGAAACGTCATCTACTTAGGAAAAAGCTTCCTCCAAAAATTGAAAATATAAGGTCAATAACGATAAAATGATGCCTTTAAGTGACCGAGTTTCTTTTTTGAGTTAAGTTATATTATTACTCAATATTTTGTCTTCTCTTCAAATGTTGTATGTCTTTTTCTTCTCCACCCATACGATTCATTGAGGTGGCACCCTCGTTGCTGCTGTTTAGATTTGAGTAATAAAATCATATGTAGATATCAATAATGGCGCCATCTATGGAATCCTATATAAGTAGAGTAGATCGAGAGCGACTAGAGGCAATTAGGAAATATCTTATCTTCCCGTCCATGATTCTGTCTGACAAAAATTACAACCTCGTCAGGAGTCCCGCATATAATTTGTTGAGGGTTCAGAACAACTATTTAAAGCGGTTACAAACGTTGCAGAAAGAGTGGCAAAAATTCATGAGGGTCTTCGTCCAACGTTAGAAACACTGCTATAGTAACTGTATAAATAGAAAGTACTAAAAAAATAGAAAGACTTTACGAGAACTTTCAGCTTAAATAGCCTTTGATCAAGCTCACCGAGTCAACGAAGTAATATTGAAGGTAATAGGTAATATATAAAGGAATCTGTATCAAAAGCCGAAATAAGAAAAGTAAATATTGAATTGATTAAAAATGTTAGAGATGATATTATTGAAGAACATAAGAAGAAAATTAAAGCGGAAGATTTGCCACGTGTGGCAGCGATGGTTTTGGGTTGTTTTCCTTATTGAAAGTACGAACTTTCATAGCCAGAGTATGTTGGCATAATTGTTCACAATTTTTCTAAATTAAAATGCCATATAAATTTACAACAGTAACACAAAAAAGACCAGAGATAATGAGTCACAATATAATAAATATATCGTGGATATAGATCCAATTTATGCGGAGTTACAAAAACTTCAAGAACAACGTTCAGAAACAAAACCACAATCTCTTCAAAAAACAAAAATCGCAAAATGCTCAACAACGACATGAACCACAACCTCCTCAACAACAAGCAGCATAGACTGAAATTACTTTTAAGGATACAATTTACGTCCACAGGTTTAAATTTTATTAAGAATTCGAGACGCAATAAAGTAGTAATTATTTCCACTAATGGTACCGGCAAATATCTAAATATGTAAAACCTAGTAAATTGATTCTTAGAAGAGTGAACATGATTGTGTTAAAGATCTATAAGCCATATTTAGTAATAATCCGACTGATGATGACCCGCATTTATTTAATTTAAGGATGTTGTAGGACTAGATAAAAAACAAGAAGAAGACGAATAATTGTATGACGAATAATTGTATGACAGAAATTCCTCCTGGTTTTGTTCCCCCTGCGGGTTCGGGGTTGAAGAATTGGCCCGACGTGCCCTGCCACGTGTCGTAAAAGGCGACTAAGAAGAGGCGACCTGTTTGCCGTGGGTTGCGACCCGTGTCGGAGGAGGAAAGGATCCTGGTACTTGAGCGGAGGCTTTTCCGATGCAATACCCTACTTTGGCCTATTAGACGAGTGGTCGAGATGGGCCCGGTCTCGACAAATCGGCTGGTCACGCCGAACCCTAGGAGGTCTTTACTTACTAGCTCACCTTCTATATCTTTCTTGTTTCTCTCTTGATACCACCGTTGCCCATTCATTCTATCATTCTAGCTTTCATTTTCACAAGTACTAGAGGACCTTCTAGATAGCGGTGGCTTAACGGGTCAATCGGGAGGTAATTTTGCCGATCCTAGTTAATTTTATCTACTGAGTATAGCATCTGTGTATCCCTGGCACTTGTAACGTGTCCCCTTGTTGGGCTTCATGGTGGGCGGGGAGCATGGGTGCAGAAACGTTAATACAAAATCATGGAAAATTCAAAACAAAATAAGAACAAACGAACGAAACCACTATCCGACTCTGATGAAGAACCATGTGTTGTGGAGTCATTCCCACGCTTCATGGTCATACAGTCTACTGATGCTTTAAAACAAATTGCTGCACTATCTCCTTTTGTAACTGAGAAAACTTGAATGGGGTTAATCGGCACACCAAAAGGTGTCAAAAAACTAAACTCGGGCTGTCTTCTCGTTGAATGTGAACGAAAGGGTCAATCTGAAAATCTGAAAAACATGAAAACATTCTTCGAGATTCCAGTGACCTCATTCGCTCACACTTCATTGAATACGTCCAAAGCCGTGATGCGGTGTCGTGACTTGGCTGGAGTCAACGACGCAGATATCATCGAAGGGATGAAACATGAAGGTGTCACTGCAGTGCGTAGAATACTTATTAAACGTACTAACACCCTGCAGGACACCAACACATTTGTACTCACCTTTAATAAACCAATTGTGCCCAAAGTGGTCAAGGATGGGTTTTTGCAAGTAAAGGTTGAGATTTACATACCAAACCCCATTCGATGCTATAAATGTCAGAAATACGGCCATCACGAGGACCGATGTTCCAGAGTCAAGGTCTGTGGTCGATGCGGAGACCACTCTCTTCAGGAAGCTGATTGTAGAGCAACTCCGCATTGTGTCAAATGTGGCAAAGAACATCACGCCAATTATAAGGATTGTGATACTTGGAAACAGGAGAAGGAAATTCAGAGGGTAAAGTTTACCTCCAACATCCCCTACCCAGAGGCCAGAAAACTTGTCCAGGCGCCTTTCCTGGCTCATCCTTCTCCACAGTTGTGAAACACAACCCAAAAATCACGATGGACGCACAAACGCAGACAGATCAGCCTGATTCAACAACAAGTGCCAAAGTCCCTCATTACCAACCACAGAAAAGCACAGCATCAACTCAGACAACATATAACACCAACCCACCACCAAAAGCTCAAAGAAATAAACAAAAAGCACAAACCAATAGGCATAAAAAGGGGTCAGATGACCCCATTAAACTTTACAATATGTTTGAAGAACTTGAGAGCTTGGATGCAGAAGAAACTGCTCCATGTACGCAAGGTTCCTCCAAACCTAGTAAAACCAAATATACTCCCGTACTTCCTCCAGACAAATAACAACACACATTTTCTCCGCGAATATGCTTACCTAGCTCCAGAATCTCCAGCATAATTTTATAATGAAGAAAACCACCATACAATGGAACTGTCGAGGACTTAAAGCTAACTACAATGATATGATATTCTTCTGCTTTTAAATAAACACGATCCTGCTGTAGTATGTTTACAGCAAACATTCCTGAAAGACACAGATAAAATTACATTTAAAAACATTTCCCTGTTCAACACGTACTTTCAAAACGCTGACAGGGCCTCAGGAGGAGTCTGTTGTTGTGAACAATAGAGCTCCTCACAGCGTCATTCCTTTAAATAAAAATTTACAAGCTATTGCTGTAAGCGTCACTTTACATCGAGTGATTACATTTTGCTCTATTTACTTACCACCAAACACCAAACTAGTACCAAATGAATTAGACAATATTGTTCAACAACTTGCCACGCCCATCGTTTTACTCGGGGATTTTAATGCCCATAACATTCTATGGGGATCGAATCACATAAATGACAGAGGCCATACAGTAGAAGATTTCATTTCTAGACACGATCTGTGTCTATATAGCACTAACAGAGATATTTACACCCAGGAACGGGTACGTACACGTGCATATATTTGACAATTTGCTCTCTGCTTTTGGACTATGAATGGAAGGTCGCTGATGACCTTAACAGCAGTGATCATTTTCCAATCACTCTTGAAAATAACTCTAAAATTGATGACGTAATTCCACAATGGAATATAAAGAAAGCCGACTGGGCTTCCTTTGAAACACTATGTCAAACTAGACTAAATAATGATACAATATTCAACGCTGTTAATCCTATACAGCATTTTACTTCAATTCTAATTTCAATTGTAGATGCATCTATCCCTAAGTCCTCACCGAACAGTAAAAAAACCGCAAAATCCTTGGGTAACCAAGGAACGCAAAGAAGCCATTAGACAACGCCGGGAAACATTAAAACAATTTGACACTCGTCCTACGCCCGAAAATTTAAGCAAATATCGTATTGCGCGGGCTAAAACACGACGCACAATAAAAGAATGTAAACGTACATCCTGGAAGAAATATGTTTCTTCTATAAACTCTCGTTCCTCAATTAAACAAATTTGGGATACTATTCGCACAATAAATGGAAAGAGGAAACACAATTCTATTCGACAACTGAAAACAAACAATAACAATTTTAGTTCAAAACGTGACATAGTAAATATTCTTGTCGATAGTTTCTCAAAAAAACTCATCATCATCTAATTTTTCAGAAACCTTTCGAAGATTAAAATCTCAAAAAGTCACGTTTAAAGATCACATCTAACAACTCTGAAAGCTATAACCAGCTGTTTTCTTTATTTGAGCTTAGGAGGCTTTAGACAAGGCCCATGATACATCCGCTGGGCCTGACGAAGTCCATTACCAGTTTTTGAAACACCTGCCAGAATCTTCTCTGACATTACTTCTGAAAATCTTCAATGATTTATGGATTGCTGGTAAAGTACCTCAGAGCTGGAAAGAAGCAATGGTAATACTGATTCCCAAACCAGGCTAAGATAACGAATATCCTAACAGCTATCGGCCCATTGCATTGACAAGCTGCGTATGCAAAACAATGGAACGAATGATTAATTCTCGGCTTGTATGGTACTTGGAAAGTAACAATTTAATATCTCCTTTCCAAAGTGGCTTCCGTTCTGGTCGTAGTACAACCGATCATCTGGTTAGACTGGAAACATTTATTCGCGATGCATTTATCAAGAAGGAACATTTAGTAGCAGTCTTCTTTCATTTAGAAAAGGCCTATGACACAACATGGAAGTACGGGATACTAAATGACCTGCATGATCTGGGTCTAAAAGGCCGTCTACCTTCTTTTATCTCCAGTTTTCTCTCCGACAGAGAATTCAGCCCTCTCCGACATACACCATCAAGAGATGGGTGTGCCACAGGGCAGTATTTTATCTGTGACGCTATTTAATATCAAAATCAATAGCATCACCAAGTGCTTACCTCCCGGTGTGGATTGCTCATTATAAGTAGACGATTTTTTAATTTGTTATCGCTCAAAGCACATGCATACAATTGAAAGGCAACTCCAGCAAAATATCAGTAAGATCCAAAGTTGGGCCAGTAATAACGGTTTAAAATTTTCTAAATCGAAAGCAGAATACATGCATTTCTGTCAATTGCGAAGACATCATGATGACCCTAAACTCACGCTGGATGGAACACTTATTCCAGTTGTTGATAAAACACAGTTTTGGGTATTATCTTCGACAGAAAGCTGACTTTTATACTACACATAAAGAATTTAAAAGCTAAATGCTTAAAAGCTTTAAATTTACTTAAAGTAATTGCGCACACTGACTGGGGTGCTGATAAAAAAGTCCTCCTTAATTTGTATAGAACATTTATCCGCTCCATACTACACTATGAATGCATTGGTTATGGTTCAGCTAGGAAGTTCTATTTGAAAATGCTTGATTCAATTCATCATCAGGGAATAAGACTCGCTCTAGGAGCATTTAAGACATCTCCATGCGAAAGCCCTCTCGCAGAAACGAATGAACCACCTTTATCGCATCGCAGAGAAATGCTATCTGCACAATATGCTCTTAAGTTAAGATCAAACCCTCGGAACCCTGCTTTTTCGGCTGTTTTTCATCCACAAAACAAAACTTTATATGGTAATAAACCAAATGCCATACCTTCATTTGGCATTAGAATATCATCCAGCCTTGACAATATCAAAAGTAATCTCTCTACAGTTCAGAAAACGTTTGTCTCGAAAACACCACCTTGGCTCCTGAAGCAACCCAAAGTGATTTTTACGTTACACGATGGAAATAAATCTGAGACCAACCCTGTCATATTCCTGAACTCTTATCATGAACTTCTCAACGATTTTACTAATTACACGAAATTTTATACTGATGGATCAAAGGTTGATGAAAAGGCTGCTGCAGCCTTCGTTAGTGGAAAGCACAAAACCAAAGTGCGCTTGCCAAACGATGCGTCCATATTTTCAGCGGAAATCAGAGCAATAGACCTTGCTCTTACATTTATCGAAGAGAAACGTATTTTAAATAGCATTATATTCTGTGACTCGTTATCAGTGCTTCGGTCACTATACAATAGAAAACTGTATAATCCATTATTAGTCAATATACTCGTCGAAAACTCGGACCTTAATACCTCCTACAATATAGTATACTGTTGAATACCTAGTCATATTGGTATTAGAGGTAATGAAGAAGCAGACCGGGCTGCTAAGATGGCTCTATACCAAGAACCATCAGATTTTAAAATACCGTTTACTGATTTTAAACCTTGTATCAAAAACTACCTACGTCAGAAGTGGCAAGTGTCATGGGATGATGCAGTCAATAACAAACATTATGCCATCAAACCAACCCTCGGAGAATGGACTCCTTCCTACAGAACTATCCCTAGGTAGGAGGTTATCATTGCAAGAATCAGAATCGGTCCTACATACAGTACCCATTCCCACATACTAAAAGGTGAAGATCCACCAGAGTACGTTGTTTCTTACAATGAACCATTTACTGTTAAGCACTTTATGACCGAGTGTTCTGACCTGGAACCTACGCGTGACAAATACTATAATGTACATGACATGATGGAACTTTTTGATACTATTCAAATCACTTGTATTTTAAATTTCCTAAAGGAAGTAAATCTTTATTTTAAACTATAACATGTATGACATCATTTAAAAGCATTTTTGTCAAATGCAAATGCCGCCTCTTATTTACAACATCTTATCATCAACATGCACCATTTACATCTCCCGTTGATTGGGAAACTTCATATTTTCCTGTTACCAACATCTTAACATTTTATATTTAACTTTTATGGTTATTTTATATCGCTGGTCGATATTAAACCTTTCTTATTTTTAAAAATATAATCTATTGTATGGAGCTAAATAACCTAAATGTGCTGGTGCGCCGTAAAATTCAATTAATCAATCAAACCTCCTGGTTTTGTTGGATGTGGTATTACAACTCAAGGAAGTGGTCTAATTACTCTGTGCCCGAATAAGATCCTTTCTGATGCTGAACGATTAGAAATTCTGATTGGCGAAAAACGTGCCTGAAATAATTCTCTAGATATCATTGATCATGATGCTAATATTTGTCAACGATTTTGTTTACAGGCGGCACCATATATATTAACGTTTGTAGGTCTCTTATTGATGAACCTGCTGATAATTATCACAGTTATTAAATGTTAAAAAAAATAAAAAATAAGTCGATTAAACACAATGCTCAACGTGGACCGATTATGGTTTTAGTAATAAATTTAAAATTAACAGCTTATAACACAATCTACGATGATAGAATATGTGATGTTTCTTAGGGTTGATTTAGAGCATGTTCCAAACGCAATACAAATATCAATACAATTAGGAATGAAAGCTATTAGCAGTGTTCGAGAAATATAACATTTAAAAAAATCAATATGCTAGTGGTTAGTTCAAATAAATTATCTGTAACTAAAAATTCAGCTTAAACACTTTAACAAAGCTTTAGAAGCTAATATAGGAATTTAACTCCATATTTCTCCGAGTTACATTAAAGATTTAATATTAAACAGGTGGTATTTTCCAACTTAGTACGTTTATACCAGCTTTCACAGAAGCAGCTGCACTTGGGGCTGTCATAAGCGCGGTTAGAATGGTATTAACAAAAGCAACAGATCAAGGATTTAAGAAAGAGAGAAGGGTCAATTATTTTTAGGAACTCTCCAATCATGGCACGGAAAAGGTCTGTGACCGGGTCACTTTTCTGATACTTCCAATGTATAATTTGGATCTAATTAATGCTGCTAAAAGGTAAAAATAAAATAAAATAATAAAATATGTTTTAGGCGCGATCAATTACCTAAACAGGTAATGAAATCGGCATCATTAATATCGATAATAGTTTTGACCCTGTAAATCAATGGGTTGCATGCGGGATTGATCCACCTGGAATTGTTTATTTTGTTTATACGGACTGCCACAACAAATGGAATTTCTAAAATATGTCAGTGGACTCCGATCTGGTATTCAAAATTAACAACACAGACAATAACTGATCCGTCCATATGTGGCAGTGAACCAATTTCTGTATTCAAAACTATCAAAATCAACGAAACTACATCATAAAGTCGTTCACGAGTAATACGCGTAACTGCTATCGTTTTAAACAGATCTTAAAAATATAATGATATATATTATTTACGGAAGGTCATCCTCTAAAACAAACACACAACTAAACGGAATATCACATGAAAATTGTAATGGTATTTGTTATTGAAGAATAACTGTAGAAGGCGTAACGCAACATTTATTCAATACAAGACATCAATACAGCTAGGAAGGGAAAAAAGTAAAGGATGCCCTGAGAGTATTTTTGCTCTGGCCATTAAATCCTAGTGAATATAAAACATAAGCCAGCTGTTGGTGTGTATCATTTCTAGTCCATATCTGATTACATTTACTGTCAAGTTATATTTCCAAGCTAATTAGATTAAGGCTTTTACACTACATCTCCCCATCTGACAAGTTTACATTAAAATGAAACGTGATCTGATGACCGCATTTCTAAACAAGCATCATTAGCGTAATTCTTTTTACAAGTTCAGTCTCTTGGGTGGTTTTGATAACCTTCCCGAACGTGTGAAATATCCGTTTTCAGTGGTTGGGATTGCTTTGCTTTCATCTGAGTCAGTCAATGTATCATGATCTGAAGCAGTCATTCTGAGAGGTTCTGATGATGTGGTAGGCATTGGACATAAATTTCTCCTATTACGCCGTATCTCTCTCTCTAACTCGTCAGTTACTACCTTATATGAACGAGGTGTAGATGCCTCAGATTTAATTATCTCTCATGAAAATTGATCTTTAATCCATACTTTATTACCTACCTGAAGTCTTTTCATATTTATGACGCGGTGTCGACGATCATAATTTCTCTTGTGAGTTTTCTTTTGATAGTTTTCCGATTTTTTTCAGTTCTATTAAACCGGGCACTTCGGCTCTAAGTTGTTTTGGGCCATTGGCAGAGTAGTTTGTAATTTGCTTCCCATCAATAATTCGGCAGGGCTGTATCCATTTGGTAATGGTGTTGCGCGATATCACAAAAGAGCTATGTAAGGGTCGTTTCCTTTTCTAAGTATTCTTTTAGTTGTTTGAACAGCTCTTTCGGCTAGACGATTGCTTTGTGGATATTTCTTACTACTTGTAACATGCCTGAATTCATACCTTTCGCAAAATCTTTGAGTATTGTGGATGTGTATTTCGGACCATAATCTGAAACTAATACTTCTGGTATACCATCTCACGCAAAGATTGATTTGAAATGTTTGAGAATTGCTTAAGAACCTGTTCCTTGCAATTTTGCTATTTCAATGCGAAATAATCAATCACCAAGAGATATGTTTGACCATTCAGTTGAAACAAGTTTGAAGCGACTCTTGGACTTGGAAATTGATTTGGTATCATTGCTTCAGCTTGATCTCTTGAGTTGTCTATGCAGTTTTGGCAAGATTTCATCAAGTGTTCTAGCTGAGTACTTAGTCCTTTCTACCATCCCCCTGCGGGTTCGGGGTTGTAGAATTTGCCCGACGTGCCTCGCCAAATGTCGTAAAAGGCGACTAAGTAGAGGCAACCTGTTTGCCATGGGTTGCGACCCGTGTCGGAGGATGAAAGGATCTTGGTAGTTGAGCGGAGGCTTTTCCGATGCACTGGCCTCTACTTCTCTTAGACGGATGATCGAGATGGGACCGGTCTCGACAAATCGGCTGGTCACGCCGAGCCCTAGGAGGTCTTTTGTATTACTTACTCATCTTCTCTTTCATTCTTGTATCTATCTTGATACCACCGTTGCCCCTACATTCTTGTCCTTTTCGCTTTTACTTTCCCAAGTTTTAGAAGACACACTCCAGGTTTTGGTTGATCTCGTTCGTAAAGTCGAATGTCATGTCGGGTTCCAGGACCACACAATTATATTCAGGAATATGTTTCTCCTTTGGGTACTTATTACATGGAGTTCCTGGTAATTTCCTAGTGAAGCAGCAATATCACCACCTATTTGTGTCATGGAGAAACATTTGTATGCTTGTATCACATTTCACACACTTGCTTGTGAGTACTTTTATTTGTTGTTATTATTCTTGTTGCTTCACTACTGGTGGTGGATCATCTGCATCGAACACATTATAAACCCATAGTCTGTATTATATTTATACAACAATTATTGTTTTTATTTCTGAGCGACACGAAGAAAGGAGCCAGTCTAACATCATCCATCGCTACCGAATTATATAAGATCAATTATCATAGGTCCATCTGGGTCGGGTAAGACGCAATTATTACTTCATTTAATAATGAGATGGCTTAAATGGGATAAATTATATTTAATTGCACCATCTGCAGATGATCAACAATGCTACGATGTGCATAAAGATTTAAATGAAAATGCAAAATTGTTCAATGATGACGGTGATGATATTTATTTTATCACCATATTGATGAAGCGCTGAGTGTTAATGAACTTGATGGTTTAGCTTTAATTTAGTTGTTTATAATTATGTAATGCTGGACAAACAATCAAATCCAGATAGAGTATTTTCTCGAGGCAGATATAAAAATATAGATATAACTTCTCTTACCCAGAGATACACACAAATTCCGAACGTGATCAGAGATGACTGTAATATTTTAGCTGTACTGGAGATGATACACATACTCTGTTAAATATTCATCAGACTTGGGGTTCAGGAGATATAAATAGAATTATGTTTGAAAAAGTCTTTTCACGTGCGCAAGCTATCCCACACGGATTTAAAGCAGTAAATGTACGTGATATATGGTCGCGATATCATATAGGTCTTGATAAACTTTTTGGTTGAGAAACAGCAGTTAGTTTGATATAATATCGATGTAATTACTTAGACCTAAACAGCAGCACAGAGGGTGTGCCCATAATGAAACGTCACGGTGGGTAAACAAAACACACATGCAAAATTCGAAAAACACTATAAAAAAACAAAAGATAATATAACAAAACTAACCCAATAGAGAAATTCTCGGTCAATTAGAGACTTCGGTTATGGCGTTATTAACCTTATATTTTTTATTTTCGTAGGAAGCTTAAAAAAAAAGTATATGACGTTTCATCAAAAGGTATGTTCCCCCTCTCTTTTACTATTGTTGTTTAATATCTTGATTTGACTTCCTGGTTCATGCTCTTGTCAATGTCTTCATGACTTATCATCGGCTTTTCCATTCTGCAATATATGTTACCCTTGGCTATATTTGACTAATGAGAAAGTACAAAATTATCGTGTCCAGCAATAAAGATTATATTTTAACAGTACTTCCTTTTAGCGACATAATCGCCTAAATGACAGCAGTACCTGGCTGAATTAAATAATTGAGTTTTCCCTGTATGTATGTATGTATGTATGTATGTATGTATGTATGTATGTATGTATGTATGTATGTATGTATTTAATAAACAAATTGTAATGAATCTTGACACTGTTTAATCAACAATAAATGTACTTTTTCAGCTCCAAAAGTTACACATCTTGATCCTCCACATATAACAGGAAGCACGTTAGTTGAACTTCACAGTACCACAGCCCTGTATTGTAGGGGCAACACATCCATCGCCGTCAATCACACCTGGCTTTTTAATGGGGTGAGAATTTTAGACACTTGCAACAGAACAATAACATTATGTAGCACAGTACAAATTACAACGAATTAACAACGAATAAATTATTAATGATGGTGATAATGATAATAATACTTTGATACTAATACTGCTACTACTACTTGTACTAATTCTAATAATGCATTTAAAGTCAATATAATCGTAGTACATTAATATAGTTGTATACAACAGTGTAAGCACTTACTGTACACATACATCAACGAGTTTTTCTTTTAAACTGTACATCGTTGTGCTATACGTGTTCATTTAAAATAGCCCTTCCAAAGCTCATATGTGTCCATTTAAAATAGCCCTTCCAAAGCTCAAATGTGTCCATTTAAAATAGCCCTTCCAAAGCTCATATGTGTCCATTTAAATTAGCCCTTCTAAAGCTCAAACGCGTCCATTTAAAAAAGCCCTTCCAAAGCTCATGTGTCCATTAAGTATATCCCTTCCAAACCTCATAACAATTTCCATTTAAAATAGCCCTTCCAAAGCTCAAATGTGTCCATTTAAAATAGCCCTTCCAAAGCTCATATGTGTCCATTTAAATTAGCCCTTCTAAAGCTCAAACGTGTCCATTTAAAATATCCCTTCCAAAGCTCATGTGTCCATTAAGTATATCCCTTCCAAACCTCATAACAATTTCCATTTAAAATAGCCCTTCCAAAGCTCGTATGTCCATTTAAACTAGCCCTTCCAAAGCTCATATGTGTCCATTTAAAATAGCCCTTCCAAAGCTCATATGTGTCCATTTAAAATAGCCCCTCCCACGTTCATATGTGCCCATTTAGTATAGCCCTTCCAAACCTCATAGCAGTTTCCATTTAAAATAGCCCTTCTAAAGCTCATATGTGTCCATTTAGTATATCCCTTCCAAACCTCATAACAATTTCCATTTAACATAGCCCTTCCAAAGCTCGTATGTGTCCATTTAAACTAGCCCTTCCAAAGCTCATAGCAGTGTCCATTTAAAATAGCCCTTCCAAAGCTCATATGTGTCCATTTAAAATAGCCCTTCCAAAGCTCATATTAGTGACCAAGCTGGACTTATCTTCCGAGTCACACCTTGAGAGAAAAAACGATCACCACGGTGCATGTTTCACCCAGATGCTCTCCTTGCAACTAATGGATAATAGGTGTTCCAATGCTGCTACTAGTTCCTCTACTGCGTAGCGATATGAATGGACAGTTTATTCAAGCCACCTTAAAAATGCAGATCATATACACATGCATACTGCAGCTACTACTAGTTCAACTACTGCGTAGCGATATGAATGGACAGTTTCTTCAAGCCACCTTAAAAATCCAAATCATATACACACATGCATACTGCAGCTGCTACTAGTTCAACTACTGCTGTTTCTAATGCAAATTGTGCCACCATCGTTAATATAATTCCAGGGTTCAACGCTTCCACCACATACTGTAGCTCACAATAGTGAATATGACAATGCTCATTTGGAAATTAGAGATATGACGAGGTCAGAGGTCGGGACTTACACCTGCATCATAGCAAAAGATGGAGTTACAGCGAATGCTTCTGTGGTGGTCTCTGTTATAGAAGGTATTACCTAACCATTAGTTTAAATTTTGTTCGAAGTGTTTATCTATCTTGGTTTAAATTTTTGTTTTCTCCTTTGGTTTTCTTCTTGCTTATAGGTATTTTTGTTCCCTTTTCTTTAGAAATGTTCTTTTGCAAGGATTTATATTGCAATGCCTTAGTGCTTACTTGTTAATTCTTTAAAACAAGCCAAATCGTTATATTTAAACGTGTAGAACTTTGCTTCAATCAGTACCACGCAGCTTCTTTGTGATATTGTCCTGTTGCCCTGTTCCCCATCCATCAATACATACTTTCTAACAACGTATGATGTCAATATTTTATTTTAGTTTCTTGTAGTGATAGGTACGCGAGATATAAAACTATAAGCGAATAATGCGCCACAATATATGGCGCCATATCAAACACGATATTATCGTAGTGACAAATATAGTGCGTTTTCTTTAGTGTGACTGAATATAAACGGTCACGAGAAACATATCTAGAATTTTGTGCACATCTGGAAATTCAGGGAACTACTCCCGGTTCGGAATCAGTTTCCAGGTCACCTTTGATGAAACGTTGTGTATACCAACGCCTGTACCGCTCCGGTGGCCTAGTGGTTAGAGCGTCCGCCGCGAAAGCGGGAGGTCGTGGGTTCGATCCCCGGCCGAGTCATACCAAAGACTTAACAAAATTTGTACTAACAGCTGCCTCGCTTGGCGCTCAGCATTAAGAGGTTAGTGTTATATAAATATGGCACATTTATCACACACGGGTTTTTTCCAAAACATTAATGGTATTGGTCAGTGAATAAGAGGGTGGGTGCATCTATATTATGCACCCTAGCCTACGACAAGCGTGATTTAAATGTCAATTTACATGAGTAAACAAACGTAACTCAGTTTATATAACATTTTTTATTGCGGTAACATAGCTCCAACGAACAATCGTTTCTTATTATGTGATGCAATTTCGGCTTCAAATAAAATGTGTCTTTGTCTAAAGTATTGTTCCAAACCAAAGGATGAATTATCCTGTCGCAAATGTCTACAAACAGTAACCATCCCTTGACATGAATATCCAACAACTGGAATGCTTTGTAGTGAAATTGACACAACTTAGGTTAAAACATTGTAAACATTCGAATTGATGTATGCTGTATGGCTAGTCTAATCTAACAGCAGAGATCAATTGTTGCAATATTATGACCCGTATCAATTCTTATGTTGATTAGGAAGGGCCGTTGCTCTTTAAATTCTAATTTGTAAAAAAAAAACTACTTTGAATGATAATGGTTCTATGACTGCGTATCAATTGTTATGTTGAAAGTGCAGAGGACAAAGAAAAGACAGAAATGAAAGAGTCAAAGGGAAAGATGTTTTGTAGGATGAAATAAAAATAAAAAACAAACATTGTATTAAATATTTTGAAGGCATCCAGGAATTTTCAAACTGTAAAATGTTTTCAGAGAATCCATGCATTCATTTTTATGAAAATGCAAAACTTAATTTAGTAACTATGCTAGAACTGGTCGGCTTAGTGTCAGGATAATGTTCCCCTTGTGAGACTTAATGCTACATGCTTGCGGCACTGCTGACACCGTAGCGATATGACTGAAAAATTGTTTAAGCTACATTAAATATCCAAATCACACACACACACACACACGCACGCACGCACACACACGCACACAAATTTGGATGAAAACAGTTACATTCTGAAATTTCATTATTAAATGTTTGTTTTGTAAAAAGATGATCATATTTAGTTGCAGTAAACAGGACAAGGATTGGGCCTGAACAGTTGTTTCAAGCAAAGATACATTGTAACTTCTTGTCTGTCTGTTAATCGTACATTCGGAATAGAAAGAGTCAGCCTGCAATATGTCCTGTATTGTCTTCGTCTCAGTTGCATTATTGGTAATGGTGGTACTGTTGCTTGATTGCTATGTGGTATGTACCTTTACGCGCGGGTGGAGTTTTATTCCTGGTTGTTCTGATGATAGAAAGATAGATCGATGGATGGACGGACGGCTATATTTAAGTCATGCCTACTCTCATACCTAAGAACATGAGAATGCGACCCACAAATGTACAAATATACCAAGAGTAAGAGTAGCAAAATTGATTACATAGCATACCTACAACCGCTATTACAAGTCGCTTTCGATACTGGTAAGAAACATAGACATACATCAACTTTAGTTGCTTCTAGGGATTTAAATAAAGCAGATATTCTTCAACAACATCTTGATTTGTTTTTATTCAGCAAACTCGCCCATGGGAGTTGTTACTTTTGACGCAAATCACCTGATAACTAACGGAAAGATGGTACTGGTCCTCCATGATTCAGCATTGATTGATTGTCGTTCACAGAGGACTGACATCACCTTTGCGTGGCAATTTAATGGGGTAAGAGGAATGACGTCACCTTTACGTGGCAATTTAATGGGGTAAGAGGATTGATGTCAATATGAGTATCGGGTTAATGGGGTAAGATAATTGACTTCACCTTTCCACCATGACCATTTAATGGGGTAAGAGAAATGACGTTACATATGCATGGCAATTCAATGGAGTAAGAGAACTGACGTCACATATGCGTATCAGTTTAATAGGGGATGAGAAATGACGTCACCTATGCACGGCAATTTATTCGGTAATAACTTTGCAATTTAATTGGGAAATCCAACACTATGTGGCAAGTTTTGTTTGGTAATTTCCTGTGGTAATCACTATCTGACAATTGCATGGAGCAATCACCTACTAGAAAGCCATTAAATCTGGTAATCGTGTACTATTTTCGAATTTATTTGGGATAATCAATGAGATGTAACAATGACATTTACTACTTTTACTACTACTTCCAATGATAATGATAATAATAATAATAATAATAATAATAATAATAATAATAATAATAACAGCGATAATAATGAAAATAATAATAATTGTTATTATCACCATCGGAATCATCATTATTATTAGTATTATTATTATTATTATTATTATTTTGGAGAGCGTCATAAGTTATGTTCCTAGTGCTGTTATTAGGCGTTGTTGTTTATAATAAGTACACAATATTGTTTGTAGGAAAATTTAAACAAAATGTAACTAAATCTACCCCAAAAACTGGCAGAAACAAATACATCAAGCTTCATTTAGACTTTTCACCATGTAAAGGGGATTAACCTGTTATTTCATAATGTGAGAGAACATATTTAGCTTCCTTCATAAGACCAAATTTCTAATAACTACGTTTCTTTATGTTCCCTCATGATCCGCATTTTTAGTACATACATAAATATGTGACCTGTACACATTCCATAGATAAGATTCCAGCAGGCATTTATGTACTGTAATCACCTTAACTTTCTAAATCAAATATTACATCAGAATATTAACACACCTCCATAACAAGTGCTAGAATTTATTCACACTTCTAAATTGGTAGATATTCAAAATAATTAAATTTCTTTCCACTACAAATTTTAATGAATCGATTGTTTTATCTTCTTTCATCAAGTGTAAATACTTTCTCAACTACATATGATGACGTTATACCAATACGCATAGCCTCATCATGTTGTGTTTCAAGTCTAAATTTTCCAGAGGACGTAAAAGAAAACTGATAATTATTATTGCAGAGTTCCACTTTGCCTCGAAGTGTAAAAGCGACGGGTGAAACTTTACGTATTGCTTTTATGGAAGGAGCGACGCAGGGCAGTTACACTTGCATTGTCTCTAAAAATGGTTTGGCGACGTCAGCTTCTGTTTGGGTGTCTGTTAAAGAAGGTAACTAGAAATCAAGAGCTATATTATCATCCACAATAATAACACACATTGTTAAATATATTTGATTTAAAGAGGCCGTATTGGAGGTGAGACATTTTGACGAGCCATGTATATTAAATTAAATTGATAAATGTAAATCTTGATTCAGAATCCAATAAAAAAGACAAGACCTATTGATATTATTGACATTGTTTTGATAAAATGCACATCGAATTCTTTCCACATTTTCGAAGTAATAACCACAATTGATTCATATATAAATTAAAATAATAATTACTCCTTATAACTGCCTATCTGATAACGTTTGTTAAACTACACATGTCCTCTATTCATCGTATATATATATATATATATATATATATATATATATATATATATATATATATATAAATTCTCCGACATAATAGTGTGAATTTTGTGTTGGTTTAAAGTTTATAATCAACAAAACAAAATAATTCAGTAACGTGACAATAATCCACTAATTTAATTTGCATTTTACTGTAATGCGTTGCAGATCAAATACAGCGAACTAAATGAATGGTTCATAGAACACTTTACCTATCATATCACACAACATGTTTTGACACATAAAGTCGATTCTCTCAGGCAGAGATTATTGACAACTACTCCTACAAGAAATATATGGGTATATATAACCTTTAAACGCGAGAAAAGGAATATATTCATAAAACTTATATTTTTGTACTCAATAAATACAGGTAACCAATAAATATACAGTTCGATGAAGGGAAAGAAATTTACAGGAGTAATGATAAGGAGCTGCTGGAAAAGGAGATGAGTGAATATTGTTCTTTTTCATTCAGACAAAATAAACTCTGTAAGAGAAATTTAAAGATAATGTAAAATAATAACAAACTTAAGTGTTTAAATATTTTATCCAAAGGGAACTAAATAAACTCTGTTGTATTTTCTAACCCTATGAGTAAATATAAAAACATTTATCACCGGTGAAAATATGTGATGCTAATGTTAGCAAGAGATGTCAACAACAGATCTAAATTATGTATACCTGATTTGATTACGTAACAAGTGATATCTACGGAATGTCTAAAGTTAGTTTCAGATCAAATAACGGGGAAATCCAAAATATAAATCTATTCTTGCAAAGAAAGTACATATCAGTTTTCAAGAAAAGAGTTATAAAATTAAACATATTATTACTGGGCAGTTATGGGTTTAATTGGAAGAATTAAGGGGAAATAATAAAGAAGCGGTATTACATGAGAAAGAAGTGTCTCTGTACAGTAGAGAATATGACATGTACGCACTTAAAATAGCTTGTTTTAAGACGAAGAAAATGAAAGCAAAAAAATGCACTAGCTAGATTGAAAGAATACGAAGATAGCCGGAAATCTACTGAAAGCATGGGTAGCTGAAAGAAAATGAAACACTCATGACGGTCAATAAAAAAAATTTTCGCCGCAAAATTAAATTAAACAGACAAGACTATAATAAAAGTAATCTAAAAAAAGGCAGATTGTGTGACATTTTACGACTTGAAGTAATCCTTCCTAAAAGTCGTAAGATATATACTAACATCATAGCTTTGTTTGGGATAATGAAAAGAAGTCACGATCTTCAATAAATATTTGGCATTTCTGCTCTGAATTTAGTGGTACTGATAAATTTAGCAAATAATGTTTTAACTATGTTCGAAGGAAATTTTTTAAAAATCATGTCAGTTTTTTTATTGTATTATTCTTATCAGACCAAAATAAATATAATTAGTGGCGATTAAGCACGCAATATCGTATATATGACACTTCTATATTACACAAAAACATATTTTTCATATCTAAGAAATTTTTGTTAATAAACGAGTATTATCAAACGCCATATATATGGGGAAGTGAATACAATCGACCATATGGTAATTCAAACATGTAAGCAAAATGTGCTGATATTATTTGCCATTTTGGTATCGTACTGGAGGAAATAACATCTTTTCAAAGAGTCAGTAAAGAAACGAATTTGTGGTGTGTGGAAAAAAGTAACAAGAAAATCTATATACATCTGCAAGAAAACTCAATTTCGTGTTGAATAAACAGTAAATACTTGATTTACCCAAAGAGAAAATATAAAAGAAAACAGAAAGAGGAACAGAAAAATGAAATAAATTTTCAATTGATTAGTCCTCCATCTGGAAAGGAATCTAGAAAAATAGAGAAATAAAAAAATAGAAATTTCACCAGTAGTCTCCAGAAAATTTTCAACATGATTGTAATTAAAGACAGCTTGCATGACATAGTTAATGTGGACAGATATCTATTGATTAAAGATATCAAGCTATCCATGAAGAAGGTAATACGAATGAAGCTTATAGAATATACTTATGCAATATTCCAGTTAGGTATATCAAATTGATTGGGACAACAGACATCCACATTTAGTGATTGCTGTTGAAGAGCTTTGATCATGAAATCGGTCAACATATAAATTGGTATGTTGATAAGAAAGACTAGGTAACATTGAGTGCGGATATGTATCAACCTAGGAGAGGTATATCGCACGTACAATAAATAATCAAACATTCCTAAAGTAAGAAAATGATACAATCCCTTGGAATAATACGTTAAAAATGGAATTACCCAATATATTATGGAAGTCTAGCTATTGACCACTGTTATATAAGCATGCCAAGGATAATACCCTATTGGAAGAAAATAGGTATGCTCTGTCAGCAACGAAATGAGTTTTACTCGACTGGCTGATACATTTGTGTGTTGTTCAACACATCTAGCCCATATTCACGTTACTTGACTGACATTCTATTATTAAGGCTTCACGACATTAATTACATATTCATTTCACCTTATTACATTTGTCACGAGAACTGGTGCATTGTTTGTAAATTCACATCTACCAAGATCATTAACCATGACACAAACATTGAAAGTTTAGTATAGGTTATGCTTCATTTTCTATAAATATCTGCATTTGAATGCCATGACACGAAATGACTTTTACAGAACCCGCCAATTCACACCTCTTTGCTTTCTCGTCCCTGGCAAAATCCACGAGGTTGATCTCATTTAATATATATATTATCTGTTTTGGTGAAATACAAGTAACATTCACGACTGGTAAGAAAATCTCTCGGTAACATGAGAGAATACATTTGGTTTTAGGGATTGCAACAGGATGCAATATCACCTGATTGGTTTAGTTTGTAATAGTGAAATCAATCGGTTGCTTGATTAGACTACGTCACCTTCTGTACTGAACTCGACAATTATCAGTTTTAATATGTCACAAATTTGTATATCTGGTAGAGAACAAGATTGTGTCATCGATATCCCCCTCCCTTAATTAAAGAGAAACAGAATGTCAAAAGTAACAAGTATTCATAATTTAAAGCTCTTTTGAAAATAGAACATGCTTTGTTCTGATTTAGATGCATATATTTTGCAGAAAAAGCTCGTATAATCCAGTTGAATGCTTCTCCAACCCACCCTGGAGCAAACCATCGACTGGATGTCGAATGCTATGTCAGAGGGTTCCCGGAGCCTACTATTCTTTGGAGCTTTAGGGATGTGAGTATGGCAGACATTAATATGATTGACTTTCACAGATATTAGTACACATAGTCTACACATAAATTCGAATTCGATTTGCAATGTTTTCATGGTTCTGTTGTAGCTATCTAACACGTTCAGTTGTATGTTGTTTTCGGCGTAGACATCAAAGATATTATTGAGCTTATATATTGTAATTAGTAGAATTTAATCACACAGGCATATATCACGAAACGTTTCTTTCTTGAACGTATAGCGTTGCTTATGTACATTTTTGGACCTGCTTCTCTTTTCTAACGTTGTCACAATGTGCCCCTCAATAATGCTTTGTTTCTCCTTTTGTTTCTTAAAATAAATTATCTGCTTATCTGACTATTCGATTTTGCAGTGTAGTAACTTTGTTGTATCGAATACATTTCAGCCAATGGGACAGAATTATATACCACCAGGATCATCTAACCTAACTCCCGATAAGGTTCACATAGACAACTTCCAGCCTTCCCTTCACAGTGGTACATGGACATGTATGGCTCGGAACTCCTTGGGTGTTGACCAAAAGTCCATACAAATATAAACTGAAAATAAGGACATCAGTGAAAGAATCGAGAATTGACAATATGAAATTAACAGCTTGACTCGAGGTTTAATACAATTTCTTGCTAATATCCCATAATAGTCGTAAAATATGTTTTGAACCACTGTCAGAATCATGGCAATCATCTTAAATAAAGGTACTTTGTAAACCTTTACATCCTAACCAACGAAATTTCAAATGATGAAAGTAAGAAATACAAATATTCATCCAGCATCCTTTTCGTTTCTAAACTCTTTTTTTTACCCTCCTTAGTTGTTTGTATAATATTAGCTGACTATTTCTACAGGAATTAGACCTTTAAATTTATTACGTATCGAATTGGTTTATATATATATATATATATATATATATATATATATATATATATATATATATATATATATATATATATATATATATATATATATATATATATATTCTGTTGACTCAATAAAATGACTTCGTAGGAAAGAAACTGAAGTATATTTGGATTATCTCCTCATTTATATAATTGGATTGACTGAGGACTTAAAAATGAAACTGTTTCGATTCATCGCACCTTTTCGCTCAGTCCTTGTTAAATAAATGTTCTAAGCTATTCGATTTGCAGCTCACCACACATTGTACCCTTGCCGATAAGTGGGTCACATCCTTATATTAAATGTACGAAAATAGTTCCCCAAACTATACTCTTATTACTCTGTTTATTTTAGTGACTTGCTAAGGCCATTCTAACATATCTCTTAATTAAAATTACCACCAAGTTCAATTCTTCTTTTAAAGCATGTGATAACACGTGTGTTAGACAGCTTAAATTACATCTTCTTATTGGGCATATCCGTTGTCGAATCTTCATTTTCGGAGGTGCATAGTTTTGCGCGATGTTCAGCTCTTCAGTTTCGGAGGTAAGTCAATCTTGCATGTGATCCTCAAGTCCATAATGATTTAATAGAAGTGCTCCATGTTTAAAAACACCGGAAGGTGTGAAGCTTGCTCTCCATAAATATTCTAGTGTTGATCCGAAGATTTACCGCGAAGATATGAATATAAGTGTATGGTCTAATAATCTCAGGGAGGTAAATTTGACAGATGGTGGCTAAGGGGAATTTATGTTCTTTGTTTTATTTCCCTTGTTATCATAATCGTACTTCAAAGTATACTTATCGCGGGTCTTTTTCTTCTAACGCTCTTCACCATTCCGTTCGACTTCTCCACAGAATATCTTTCCTTTGAACCAATCGCCACTACACCATTGTTGATAATGACATTTCCTTGCAGTCTCAATAAGCATAGTATTTTCTTTGACTTAAATCTGTTCTGAAGGACCCAAAAGTATAAAAAAGTGAAAAATGGGCCTTAAAATGAATATAATATTATCAAATTGGCACTATTTAATGGGCCGTACAAATGTATATAATATTAATCAAGGGTGTCATATGGGGAGGGAAAGGAGGGACATTCCTCTTCCCCGACCCCGAATTTGCACGTGCTGTAAAACTGCTGTTGTCCATTTACGAAAATTAACAAGCCCGTCAAGTTTTGCCCCCACTACATCCCCATCCCGAAATAATTCACATAACATCCCTAATATTAAGTCATTTTGACAATATTTAATGCGTAATCAAAGACAGTTCTGTCAATTCCAGGTAATATATTCCTTTTAATACAAATACACGCGATTCTTTTATCAAATTTCGTTTCCTAGGTAGACTAAATTAGCAGTAGCATCGTTAATACATTTCATGATAATGAAATTTAATAGGTCACCGCGCCATATCTATTTGTGCTTTTGTACGAGTATCTGACTCTTACTTAGCTCGTATTTACTCAAAATCGAAAACTTTAAATTTATTGTTATGATTATTATTAGTAGTAGTAGCAGTAGTAGTAATATCAGTAGTAGTAGTAATAATAATAATACTATTACTATTACTACTGCTACTAATACTACTAATACTACTACTAAAATACTAGTATTATTTTCCTCTCGAGAACTCCACTATCTACAGTTATTAAACAGTGTTGATCGATGGCATTTGGGGAAAGTCAGATACCTATCGATTTCGTAGCTGAAGGGTCAATGGTTAAGGTCACTTCAGCCGAGAAAGAAATATGGTTGCTGAGCAAAGTTTTCAGTT
This sequence comes from Unio pictorum, assembly GCA_030141615.1. Taxonomy (NCBI): domain Eukaryota; kingdom Metazoa; phylum Mollusca; class Bivalvia; order Unionida; family Unionidae; genus Unio; species Unio pictorum. Next base: position 5,020,462 of record JARLTB010000149.1, on the reverse strand, counting down.
TTTGGGCGACTTTCAATATGGGAAAAAGAAGTCTGATAATGTTTACATTGCAAGGTCAAAGCTATAGGCAATTTTTACTGAAAAAGAACATTTTGTGCATAATAATTAGGTCTGGATCACATACCTTGACCAAAGTATGTTGAGTGCTTGTGTGTGGATATGATCGAGGCCAATAGACTTTGGGGTCCAACAATCAAAGGTCAGGATCATTGTGACACGAAGCAAAATGGGGTTTGCATTTTGTTCTTTAGTTACTGCATCGATTCTTGTGGGTGACTTATACATGGGATAATAAATTAAAAAAAACATCGATTCTATGCTCTCTAGGTTAGTAAGTTTTGTTCAAGACTGTCTACTTTGACCGAAGTACAGGTCAACGAGACACGTTGGTCAGACTCAGTCATGTCGTACTAGTGCCTTCATGATGGACTAGTAGATTTAGGACTGCATGTTTTGTATTAGGTAAATTAGAAGGAGATGCCTTGATTAAGTGAGTAGTACCTAACTTTGGTCTGTTTGATCGAAGAGATTATCCTATCAAAACAAAAAACAAACAAAATCCAACAACAACAACCAACAAAACAACAATATTAAAACACAATGCTACTAAAATTAAAACTTATAGTAGATGTGGCTGCCTGTTTTGAGAGACAGACAGGCGGAGATTCAGACTTTTTGGATATCGTAGTAAAATCCTTTCAGCAAATTGATTTAAATATTAATTGATATTCAGTAAATAGTATGTGCCCGAAATCATACTAACATAGATAACATTATGATGAACAGTGTTAGTGGACCAAACCATTGGTTTCGTCAGTTCCGGCGCTCTCGAATTTATCGCTATTTGTATATGCAGCATTTTGATAACTCAGGATATAGATCACTTGGGTGGGGTTGAATGTCCCAGGCTTAACACCTGTGATAAATGGAGTCAATTGTTGGATCTTACTTTGATTTACATCAGAGGGGGGGGGGGGGGGTAGGGGATGTTTTCTTGGGAATACTCATAGAATTAATGGAAGCAAGAATGCGCACGGTCCATGCTGAATGCAAATTTTTAGGTGAAGTAATTTCTCACATATATCAAATTCTCAGATAAGGTGACCATTATAACTGTATTAGGTTAACTGCTTGAGCGCTCATGAACTAGTCATCATTTGACCCGACGTAAATTTGGAGTTTGAATTTTCAAGTCACATGATGGCACGTTCTAGGAGTTGAAGTATTTTGGTTTGGTTGATGGCAAGTTTCTAGGAGTTGACGTATTTTGGTTTGGTGGATGACAAGTTTCTAGGCACTTATCGTACTTGAAGGCTATGCCAATAGGCTTCTTAGGGTGGGAGGGTGTGGTGTTGCCAAAATAAAGCCAATGAAGTGTGTAGGTACCGTCTTTTAAGCTAAAAAAGTATGTATAATATCTATAACTGGTAAATTGATATTGCGTTGTACATGCAATATATCATGTTATTTATATAGAATTGAGCTGTTGCGTTGCATTTATCGTATTGCATAGCAACCAAGATGCAGGACGTATTACGTTTTACACAAAAAATGGGGCCTAATGCAGCGACTGTTGAAGGGCTCTGTGGGCCAGTTGCGAAATGAGGACAATGTGCACACAAAATCTATCTATCTATCTATCTATCTATCTATCTATCTATCTATCTATCTATCTATCTATCTACATACCTACCTACCTACCTACCTATCTATCTATCTATCTATCTATCTATCTATCTATCTATCTATCTATATATATATATATATATATATATATATATATATATATATATATATATATATATATATATATATATAATTGGGCTAAAAATATTTAATATTTTCCTTTCAGTTAAAAAAAAGGCACGAATAATATCGGAAAACTAAATCACATAGCATTTCCAAAATTAGTCAGAGTTTCGTCTTACCCTTGCCACCCCATTTTTTAAATTTATGTTGGGGTACACCCAAAATCAACTTCTACAACAATTTAGCCTTTAGGCCATATAATTCTGAATATATTTATTTTGAGAACGATCGGAAAGATGTCTCAGCAACTTGGAGTTCATGCAGGTATGACAGACAGTATGTAATATCGTTTAAATTTTGTTTGTATGCTGTTATACCCTATAATCCTATAATACAGGTTGCGGTAAATTAAACGTACAATATTTTAAAATAGACGCCCAACAATACCGTACAATGGTATAACCTTGTGTCGCTATAGTCAGGGAAGTAGTCGTTTTGTAACAAATTGACATTTCACAGCGCCATCTGTTGTCATAATGAGCATTATTTTATGCAAACTTCCTTTATGCTAACTTGCGACATGCGTGATGCTACATTATGATCATCATTTTACATGATGCAGTTTGTCATAATGCATGGACGAAGAGAACATTTTGGAGTTACGGTGTTGCTAGGCAAAATCTGTAAAATGAAGAACAAAATCAACAGTTGGAACGATGTAATTTGCGATATAACAAATTTATAAATAGAATATTAACACTTGTAATAACTGACCCAGATTTTGCCATACGACAAACTACATAATGAATTCAGTGTTTGGCAAAAAAAAAAAAAAAACCAGCAAGATACCATGACGCAGAAGGAAAGTAGACTAGCAACTAGCCCTTTACCGTTTGCATCAATGAAAAATACAATATACATGGATGGAATTAGGAATGTAGCACTTGCAAGCAGCCATTTACAATAATGCAAAAGGAAAGTTGCACATGCAAGTTGCCACGTACAGTTTGCATCAATAAAGATAACAATATACATGGATAGAATTATGAAAGTAGCACTTGCAAACAACAATTTACAATAATGCATCAAGGAAGATTACAAAATACATGCATAGAATTATGGCGGTAATCCCCCTCCATAAACATGGGCCATACAATCTGGTACAGCATTCAAGCAAGGTGTTCGTGCTGATTTGGTGGTTTCTGTACAAATAACAAATGTTTACAAGATACCCAACTAGATCGCGCAAAATAATGAGTATTCTTTTGAATAGAAGATGGAGGGTAGAATGCTTTATGTACATCAATATTATTGAAATTAATTGTTGCGATTTTCTTTGCTTTCTGGTGTCCAAGATCTGTGTGGGCGCTGAACGTCAAATGCAGAGATATCGGCTGCAAATGTTGACGCAGCATTAATGTTGCTCATAAACTCGTTCACTACGTATTGCTGGTCATTTGCTCAAATGTCTTTCAATTGTTGACTCATATCCAGCCTGTAATTATAAATAGGTCTGAATCTGTCAGAAAATGTTGAAAACCAAGTTAAACTAAACCGAATATGGTATTTACACATACAGACGTATGCAATCACCCGTACGATTCTAATAAATAAAATAAAATTCACCTTAACGAAATATCCTCTATATTGATGTAAATCGACACTGAATTTCTCGTACTCTCCATCTGCCCCCATGCTGTACCGGTATTTATTTCAAATCTGGAGGAAGTATTTGGTATGGCGCTTAAGTCCATTTTGACACGTTAGCCATCTACCTGTAAACAGTATTAATATTAGAACATTATAAAAGTGCACATAAGAATGCTAACGTATTAAATCTAAAATGATCGTAATATGATGTAGAAATAAATAAATAAATTTAACGGTATTTCCGCAGGCTCTGTGTTGCCATAGGCCGCAAATATTGCAATATATGGCTTGCTGACCATGGGTACCTGTTTTCTGCAGTAAATGCACGAAATGTTCGATCTATTGATTTACTAGATATTATATCAACTAGTACCATGAAAAGGAAAGAGCATATTATAGAGCCACTGATAAATTTCCAAGTAAACACTTGCACGAGCTTCTATACCAAATGATCTGTCGGGCAATGCAATTGAAGAATCATATTTTTTTATCCTAAAGCTCAGATTTTTATATACTTTTTATATACGTTGTTTTAATTATATGCCATTGCTTTTGTTATTAGTGAACGCCAGAACATCTGTGCTAAATTGCAATTTCATTTTCATAAAAGCTTCCCTGACTTACTCAAAATCCTGTCTGCAGCTTAATTAACTTGATACCACATTTAGTAGATTATTTAACTATGAAGATCAAAGAAGTTACCTGGCTGTAATTAAGTTCAATATAACACTTGCTGGGAGAAACAAAGAACAGAGAGAGAGAGAGAGAGAGAGAGAGAGAGAGAGAGAGAGAGAGAGAGAGAGAGAGAGAGATGTGAAGCGAAATGTCTTGGGCCGAAACGTTTGCTATATGGTATGGGTTTTGATAATCTTATTTGTATTTGTATTAGCATTTGTATTTGCTTTGTAACTTTTTTGTTCCATTTTTTTTGGGTATAATTTTTTTTGGTTATAGTCTCGTAAATGTTTTGTTGTTGTTATTTATTATTATTTTATTTTTTATTTTTTAATTATTTTTGTAAAATGTGGTTGTTTTGCCTGTTTCTGTTTCCCTATATCTTGTTGTTTTTGTTCTTGCAATTTCTGATCCGGTTGAGGATGCTTTTGAGGTTGTTGTGTTCTCCCACTTTGCTCTTCATTATTTAGGGGACATTAGAAAGGGATGTGTCCTGTCTTATTACACCTATTGCATTTTCTGTCGTAGATGATCCCCTGTACCATGTTTTTGCTAAAACCCATGCATAAAATACGACCTCTTGATGGTTTGGAGGTGTATCTTCTCTATTTCGATTGTTATTATTCGTCATAGATTTGCGTTGTCGGACCCATCTCAATTCCTGCTGTTACTACTTTTACTCCAAATTTTTCTTCAAAATGTTTAACGACAGCTTCTAGCGATATCTCTAGGGGAATGTCTGAGATTTTCACCTCTCCTGTACGCTTTTTTTTATCTTGCGTTCAATGGACCTGGTTTTTCCACGTTTATTGTTCCTTTGGATGTTGTCATTTCTCCGTATGGTAGCACGGGTTCTTTCCCTTTTGGTCTAAGAATATAGCCTTGATACCCTATCGGGTTTATGGAGTAATTTTTTAAAATGTATCCTGGCTCCATAGTTTTTTTTATTGCTATTATCACATATGTTGTATTCGCAACGTCTTCCCTTGGTATTCCAGCCATGTTAAGGAACTGTGCTACTTCTTTGTAGTAACATTGTAGGTAGCACTCACCCTCGCGTTCTACATGTTCCACCTTGACATTTTTTTCGAGGTTACTGATCTCTCTCATATTTGCCAACTTGTTTCCTGCTATTCCTCTTTCTTTTAACTGTATAATTATTATGTATTCACTTTGTCTTTGTTTCAAAATTAGTTTTCATCTATTTGGATTCTATCATGGTTGTATTCCGTTGCGCTACATGGTCTGTTTTGTGCTCGCCATAGTCATATCAATCTACGTGATATCACATGATATAGAGGATATCTCTAAGTGCCAGCTCAATAGTTCTCAGTAAGTCGCTTGCCCACAATGTCTATGAAATCAAGCCCTTTAGTTTACAAAGTATTCATTTATCTTGGCTGCCTAGCTATCTTTGATCACTGTTATGAAATAGTCGTTTAATTGACTGTAGTTTATGTTACATACAAAATATCATTTATAAATGTCTGATTGATCAAATGAAGTGAGTTAACTCGACATACGACTAGATTTTAAGTTTGTGGGATTTTCGTGCTTTTTAACTTTTTTATGCCATCTCCTGTAGTTGATTCGAAAGACATAATTAACATGATAACACAAAGGAGGCCATCTTTTAATTTAGTGCAACAATACTACAAGTAATTCCGCAAGTCGTATATCAAAACATGATCGGCACTTAATTAGGTTCTCAGAGAAATGCCCACTGACATAACTGTTACGGTAGATTGAAGTATTTTACAGTTAATTACAAGAGGACACGTTGCATTTATGACGATTACACATAAAAGGAACTAAAAGAAAGAACTACAGCAAAAAATGAAACTGACAATTTTTAAAATTTAATTTGTATTTATTAAATATAAGCACTCAGTCTAAGTGACATTTTCATCGATCGAAATTTCTTGATATATCGTTAATTGCGGTGTGTTCGTTTGTCGTTTTGAAGGAAAATGTAAAAAGTTGTATGACATAGTTTGAAATTTGATATTTCATAAAGTTGATTAAAATTGTCAAGTCCTATCTACCGTTTTCGAAAATGAAACCAGCGAAATATCAAAGTTTCCGTTAGCAATTTTGATCGCGATTTTCCTCGAGTTCAATAAATAGGGATTAATTTTTTGGCTATTTTCTGGTTTAAAAATGAGATAAACGCATGACCCCGCGTTATAAGCGGGTTCGCGAGTTACCAGTACACGATATATTAAAAAAATAAAACTAGTATATTTCCTTCATGTAAATATATATATATATATATATATATATATATATATATATATATATATATATATATATATATATATATGAATGCTGCAATCGGGGGACATACTTGCATAAAACCAATCATTCGGGGACATTTGCTTTTCAGATGGTTTAAACATAATTATTTATTGTTTATTTGGTGGCTGCCTTTTTATTTATCAAGTTGAAGAACAAAATTAAACCTCACTGATAATTCACTTAAAATATATCATATATATATATATATATATATATATATATATATATATATATATATATATATATATATATATATATATATATATATATATATATATATAAATGTCCCCTGATAGTATAGTTGTCCCCTGATAGTCAAGTCCTTTTTGTCCATGCTCATTGCCAAACTTTAGGGTACAATGTATATATTATACATACATGTACTTACAATGTCATTGGGGGCCTTACTATATACATATCCACCTATTTGGGTACATTCACAAATATATAGAGGGTATTTGCTTGAAACAAGTGAATAATGGATATATTTCATAGAGTGGGTGAAAAACTCAGTCTTTTCAGAGCAACTATTATATTTTTGTTATGATCAAGCATATTGTCTAACAACTTTTATAACACACTAAAGTAGCATATTTCTTAACGCATCCCCTCAATGTCAGCAGTTTAAAATGCTCCTTCCCCATGCAAGGTAAATAAGCTGATAAATACAAAACAAAGATAAAAGAAACATGTTTATCATTGGTTGGATTTTAACCGCAGTCATTAAGTTTTTCAGATGGCCATCTTTACCTTTACATTATGCAAACATCATGAAATATTGGATTTCTTGTATATAATATCTAATGATGGCTGGTGAATAGTTTTTTTTCCTTACTCTATCACAGATAATTCACTTGTAAAATTCAGTAATTCACTGCCTAGCATACAATAAATATATACATTATTTAATTATGTATATTGACTGACAAATAACTTACTCCCCTTTACAAAGATTCTTATTCATTTGTGGTAACCAAATATGCTATGTTTTCTAAAGACTCTGTATAGTGTTATAAACCTGTAGATTATCCTTTATGTTACTTTAAAAGTTTTCTGTCTCAACAAATTAAGTTCCACAAAGAATCAGTATAATTATTTTTTCACAATGAATCAGTATATTTATTTTTTCAAACCTGTTTTATTGAAATTGTTACATTAACCATTTAGATACAGTTACACTTTAAATGCATCGTAAAATGGTTTGGATAATTTGATTTTCATGTTCTGAAACTGAAAACAGTCATTTATAATAAATGTCCCTTTGTGCAAATGGTAAATACTCCCGGCATTTAAAATTATATTTTAACCTTTATATTTTAAATGTTATTTTTTTTTTCTGAGATTTTCCATCAGTTGACTAAATACAATGTTATTTCTCATTTATAAAATCTTTCTCAAAACCATTTGTTTCCTAATGTCTCAAATTTGTATTCAGTTCAATGTTGGGTTTATATCATGGTTGTTATTCAAACAAGACAATGCTGTGTATCTTTTCCCTTTTTGTTTACATAACCATATGTAAAGCTTTCTATCAACAAATATCTTCTTGTTTTTCAATGCATATAACATAACAGTGTTGGTACAGTTCAGTTTGTACCTTTGAAATAATTTATCAACTTCTTTTTCATGGGAGATATATCATTTTCATTGGAAATAATTTTCCCTGGTGCTAATGGGTAACCCATGAAATAGTCATAAAATTGTAATTTAATCGCCAAAAACACTTAAAACTATCATAGTCATCTTATGTTTTAAATTGATTTTTTCCCATCATACCATGCAATGACTCCATGTTTGTATGTAATTTGATTGCTAATTACACATCTTACTCCAGTCACAATCATCAGGAACAGGCCAGTTTTACACCTAATATATCTTTAACCTTATATCTTGTGATAATCATGGAAAACTTTGAATAACCTAACTTTATGAACTCATTGCATATTAATAAAGAGATTGAATGTACCCATATGCAATCAACCTCAATATGAAAATGCTATTTCTAATTATTATTCAAAGATTTACTTGTCTAATGAATTTCCAGATAAACCGAAAAATTAAAACGAAATTAAAAAATGTGGCATATGATGGTATAAGGATACGCTGCTTAATTGGGATAACTTATTATTTTATGCTAAGATTTACATTCCATTTGGTGTCTTTTTCCTCCAGTCAAAGTACGTAAGTGGGTCCTGATCTTAGATTAAAGGCTTGTAAATGGTTATCTTGAATTCATCACCTCTAATTTGTGATCTAATTAAATTAAATCAAACAATTTTGACAATAAGTAGATCATCAGACCTAGATCCAATTGTTTACCTAATACTATTAATAATTCTTTATAATCATCAGACCCAGATCCAATTGTCTACCCAATAATACTATTACCAATTCTTTATAACCATCAGACCTGGATCAAATTGTTTACACAATACTATTCATAATTCTTTATTTACAAAGGGAACTCATTTAGATGAAAATAATTTTACCTTGAGGTCCTCTAAAAAGTGAAACAATATACATCATACAAAAAGTTAATAAAAATTACTATTTAGTTCAACATGTATTGAGTAAAAAAAAATTGACTTAAATATCATCTCATTTAAATACTAATATTTTGGCAGCTTTTACAGCCTGTGAAATCTTTACCACAGAAATATACCGGAGTATTGGAAATATTTTAAAATTGTTAAATTCTTGACTCTGATGGAAGAAGGTTTCATAAGTGATGTTGATCTTAAATGGTATTAAGTGCCGAGTAACAGTTTAATAATTCCTGTAGGTACTCTGGAGTAGCTCCATTTAGAAATTATGCACAAGGTATGTCAGATGAAAATCAATCTTTTCATATGTTTTAAGCCATTTCAGTAATGGAAAAAAGGCTTTTAGTTTAAACATTTAATTTTATAACTGTGTAGTTCAAGATTATAAGTTCTGTAATACAGATAGTAAAGGATTAGAATGAAAACCAATGGTTCGTTTTTCTCCTTTTCACGATACAAACATTATAAATATATGTGAATATATAGCAGATGAAATTGAGTTATGACAATAATTTTAAATTGTTGAAGTCATAGTGAAAATTCTCTTAGCTAAAATATCAGCATTTAGGCATGATATATAGAGCACAAAGATGAACAATGAGGAAGTTGATAAAAGAGGAAAAGAAATAAAAAAGAAGTTACAAGCAGAAACTTAATTAAAATGTGTATGGCATTGTGTATGAAATTGCAAAAATAAGGAGGAAAGAAAGGGAAAAAATTAAGAAAGTTACAAAAGAGGCAGATATAAAGTGAACTGTACTGCTTAATAGAGTGACTTACATAACTGACATTGTATGTAGATGTTCAGAATGAAAGGTAGATACACAAAAACACATTATTTTGTATAAAGTTTTCCTGGATTAAAAAAAAATAATACAAACCCTATACTCATAAGATTTTTATGTAAATGTAATTACATACTATGTTTCAACAATGCAATAAAAAAAGAACACACATTCAAAGTAAGATTTGTTTATTCAGCATATTTCATCCACAACCAAATGTGAACTTTATTGCCAGATGAGCAAAAAATGTAAAAGGTGAGGATGTACTATATAAATATCTGTTCAAGGTACACAATAGACAACTGATGACTGACAATGCACAACCACACCAAAAGATCACTCTTAAGGAAGCAATCAGATATTGTGAATTCATTTAACTTTGTGGTTTAGTGAAAGATTTAATTTTCATTTATACTTAATTTTGTGTACTGTGTCAAGTCATGGATACTGAATTTTGTGTACTGAGTAAATTCACAGACATATAATTTATGTGTACTGGGTAAGGGATCCCATAGTTTTTGCAAAATAAATAGCCATAAGCTGCACACAGAGTTAAAACACGCAAATTAAAACAAAATGGAGTGTCTGAGAATGCAAATGTGTTTTTCTCATTAGTGAATAGGACTTATTTTACATAGGAAAATACAGTATATAAGCCACAAAACATTTACCAAATTTGGTGATCCTAGCATAAACCATGCTAGAGGTAAGAGGCTCATGTGGGTCTGAGATCACTCACATGACTAACAAAATAATTAGGGTACAAAGTTAATGTACGAGAACTTTTGATTCACATTTTGTAACTAGAGGAAGGAGTGATACAATTAAAAAACAAGGTATCAGTAGTTTTTTGTGAGGTACACAAGGGTTTAAATGATATAGTGAATCTCATAGCCCAATGTATATAGGTGTGCACTTTTGTCACAGTTAATATTAAGCATAAGAGGGTCATTACCACTGAAACATGCCTCAAAATTCTGGAGATTCTACAAATAAATGACAATTCAAAAAGTAAACAAGAGCCTCTTGGATGAACTGATGCTATACTGGCCGAAAATAATTTTCAGGACATCAACATAAGAGCATTTTTTCATTTAAACCAAGAAGTGTTGAAACCATTGCTGATATTCTTGAGCAATAACAAGATTTTCAAAGTAGTTACTGTGACAGCTATACTGGGCTTAAAATTATTACCATTTTCATTTTGGACCAACTAGACATCATCTAAAGTCTTTTGGTGAAAACCCATGTCAACAAGACCATCCTTTCAGTAGGAGTACCAAGATGGATGTCATATCAGCCATATTGGATATAAGATTGGCACCATTTTCATTTAGAACCAGCAAGATATTGTAAGAAGTCTTTTAGTGAAAACCACATATTAATATGACTATCCATTTAAGAGAAGCAGCAATAAAAAGATTTTCAAGATGGTCTCTGTGTCAAGTTTTATGTAAATCATCCAAGTAGTTTAGAACGAGTAACAAAAATAAATTTGTGCTCATAGACGGGTGATGGACAACTGGCCAACCCACAAGATCATGTTTTATGACCAGTGAGACTAAAAATCAGAGGCCTTCTAAAAATCATGGAGCAAATATACATGTACATAATCATAAACAAGATCAATTAATCAACTACATATAATACTGTCATTCAACCCCACCCAACACCGAGTCTAAATCGTTGTCCAAGTGCCAAAAACCAAGAGTCAACTCTACTGGAATACACTAAATACAAACTCTGCTAAAAAATCATTTGCATATGTACATAGGATCAATATATTGCAAATATAGTAGATATTAGTTGGTCGGAATAATATTTCCTAGTGAAGCTGGACAGCAAAAGTTTTCATAATGAACCTTCAATACCCACAACCAAGGTTTTTCCCCTCTCAGAAATAGAAAGGTGGAATGGACGGAGAAAGGAATGTTGTTAGAGCCAGATGTATGTATCCTGATTTGAATGACATGGTTTTGCACTGGTCAAATGATCCAAGAAAAAGCAATAATTTTGTCAGTTGTAATGGGATATGATGACTTTACCGCAAGTAACGGATGGTTGCATAAATTTCAAGTCTGACACAATATTAAGTGTTCTGTCCTTAGTGGAGAATCAGTTAATGTTAAGAATGAATTTGTCGAAGATTGGAACAAAAGATTGAATGATATATGCAAGAGATATGACAGCAAGGATATTTTTAATTGTGACGAAATGTATTTTTTTAGACTTGCCAACAAGGTCGTGGATACGAAAAAGGGGATTAATGAAAATGCTATTCACATTTGTCATCCCCCTCTAGAAAGGCCACCCTCATTATAAAGCCACTTTCCTGCTGCAATAGGGGTGGCCTTAAAACAGGGGGACTACTGTATATATGTACTTGTATGTTTTAATGATCCAATTTTACAAAATGTGTATAATGGAGTCTCCTGCAGGTGTAAATTCTGATTTCTGCCAATACTGAATTGCAAGTCCACTTGACACATTTTATTCCAGTGTGAAAAAATAGCCATGCACTCTGTATCTACCTATATAAAAAAAATGGTCAAGAGTTCAGCGTTATGTTTTCCATATGAAAAACGCGTTTGTCAGGGACTGACATTCTACTGGCCAAAAAGAATTTCCAGGAATTCAAGTTAAGAACCTTTCAAACTAATTCTACAGTTTTGTACTTTGCATAGGGATAGAATTTTAAAGAAAAATAATTTCTGGGATTTCATCACTGGTTATACTGGCAATATAATAAAGACTTTGTATATCTTAGGTGTTGGTCGAAGAACGTTCAATTCCCTTTATTTTGATGTATGATTGATGGGTGTACTTTAGGTTCTAGAGTATACAGCTTGGGCTAACTTAAGATGTGCTTGAATAAAAAACTGCTAGCTCTGCATGGTCATTTTCACTTCCTGGACTTCAGAGGTAAATTGTAGAAAAATGATCCGATAACTTTTTTTACTTTTCAGATGTTTTGTAATTTGTTCATTGCACTTTCAGAAGCTGCTATTGCCTACTTCAGCAAAATTCGGTTTCCCTATTTTAATAACTTCTAAAGTTAGTGTACTTTTGATTAATTCTGGTTAATTTTTCAAGCACATGGGAGCATACATTTTGTTATACCATTTGCTTAGATCATGTACAATTTCCACAAGTGCAGTATCCAAAGAAATATCAGCCACATTACATCAAAGTAGCATTGAGATATGCCAACATTATCTCCACTGTGCATGTTACAAATACAAACAACTTCACCTCACCTACGTCACTATCTGAAAAGTACATACTAACTGGTGAGCGCCCCCTTGGTGAAATAACAATATCGATATGACTAGACATCTGGAAGTAGCAACAAGATACTCAAGATGACCATTATGGTGGCCATATTGGAAGTCAGATCAGCTAACTTGACCTGGTAAAGAAGTTGTTCAGTGAAAACCCAATGCCAATATGACCCTTCATTCAGGTGAAGTGGTGATAACAAGATTTTCAAGATGGTAACTGAAGCAGCCATATAAGATATCTCAGCAGCATTTTCATTCAGGCCCAACTAGATATTTCAAGAAGTCATTTAGTATAAAAAAACAAACATGCCAAGATGACCATCTGTTCAGGAAGATCAGCGACAAGATTTCAAGATAGCCACTTCAGTAGCCTTATTGGATGTGCAAGTGACACCATTTTTCATTTAGGACCAACTTGTATGTGGGATGAAGGTGTAAAGGATAAAGTTTCATGGCAATCCTGAAGTAGTTTAGGAGACAGAGCGATAACAAGATTATGCCAATGAATGGACTGATGACATATCATCCCATAAGTCTATGGAGAAACAGTGGAGATCCATATTTTATATAGCGATCTTTGCTAAGGGCAAGTACAAGGTACACTGGAACCCAAGGTCAATTATGTCTGGTCTTCAAAGTCATTTACAAAAGTACAGACATAAAAGTTTTCATATCTGCACCATAATTGGATTTATATGTACCCAAAATTAACAGAAATGTATCAAAAACTGCAGGACAAATAACATGCACAAAAATCAGTCATTGTAAGAAGAAAATGTGCGATAATTTAACAACAAATATTGCAGGAGAGTAGTAATTTGGTGAAATGTGCATCTTCAAATTATCATTCATGGAAATGAACTGAAAACTTTGACAATAGTTGTATTCACAAGATTTAATCATGCAATACATCAAGCTGCAAGAAAAGATAGTAATCCAGGCAACTATTGCTGGAATAAAGTAATTTGTTGACATGTGCATCTTCAGATGATGACAATAATACAGTATGTATCAAGTTTCACAGCTATCCATCAGAAACTAGACTATTTGTATTTACAAGATTAATACATACACTGTATTGAGATAAAGTAATAAAAATGGCACTAACTGATGAGCCAAGATTTTTGTTTATGTGCACATACTGAGTTGATGACTACAGCATTTACCAAGTTTCATAGCAATCAACTGAAAAATGTAAGATAATTGTGATTACAAGACTTTGTCATACATGGAATTCAGTTGAAAGTAAGAATGAGAACTCTAATAAAAATTGCATCACAAAATAATTTATCTACCGGTATATGATCATCATTAAGTGATGCCAATAATATTTACCAAATTTCATGGCAATTCATTCAAAACCAACTAGCTGAATTAATATCTGTGTGCCAGATGGATGGATGGAAGCTTTGATGGACTAATATGAGTGTTTCAAGAAGGGGTACTAAAAGTACACTAATTTTCTATAGTTGTTGCTTGGTTTTTTCTTGTTGAAGCTTCTTCATGTTCATTAGTTTTATTCGGACTTTGTTGTAAGGTGCTTTGATTTTGCTTTCAAGTATCCATTGTTCCACTGCTGTTTTACCTGAAAGAGAGACCAGAGACTAATACTGCATCCCAATGCAATGAACTAGACAACAATCTTGCAGGTGTTGGGCCTGTTTTGCAGTGCTTTTACTGAGCTTGTACTCCAAACAGCGTATATACCTTGACATTTCTCTATCTCTCTGATTTATTTGGATTCATATTTAATCAGTTTTCTTTGCAGTCTGCATGCATGAATACTAAATTCTAAATGTTGCGTTAATAAATTACATAGGAAGAAGAATATTATTTATATTCGATTATCATTTACGAACAACTTTATTTTAAACCTGTGAAGACCAGTCGATTAGCAACAAAACTCTTGATACCAATATTCTTTAACTTAAATAATTCTGATAATTTTTTTGAAACAACTTTATGAAAAAGCATGTTTCTGTTCAGTGTTAGCAAATATATCGATACTCCATTGCTCATTCACAAAACATGTAGATTTCACACAATCAAATTTGCCTTATTACCAATAAATGTAAGGATGAAAAAATGAACTACATAGTATAATTATAAAACAGTTATATAAGCAGATATTATGTACATGAACATGTAGATTCACAGCACAACATTTTATATTCAGGCATTAGCAATTTTTCAAACATTGCATCGATCAATGCATCCTTTGAAAATGAAACAAATGAGCTGCAGCGAAATAATAACAAAAAACCTGATGACCACTTTACATATGCATATACTATATGACTAGATACAACCCACAAAGTTTAGTAACTTTAGCTGTGAGTTATTGTGCAGAAACAGTTTTCTTTCTTTCACCTTGGCCTTTGCACGTTTCAACAACTATTAAAGTTACTGTGCAAATGCCTAACAGCCTTGTGGCAGCAGTATACATATTGCTTAAAAAATTTAAATCTAAAATACCCCTATCTGTATAAAACATGAGATAATAACTGACCATGTCCATGGTAGATACCTTTGTGTTGATTTTATCCCACAAAGCCACATTTTACCCTAGTTTGCATTACTGGGAGAAGAGCAAACAAGGAGCTTCAATAACTATGCCTCAACACTTTAAACATCAAATCAGCATAATTGAAAAAGAGTTAAATTGGTCCAAATGATCTAATCCAGCAAATACAAGATCCTTCTTACATCATTTGCATCTCTTTTCCTAAACAAAACTGAAGTAAAAAAAAAAACAAGGTCCAGATGACTGTACATAGACAACTATACACCTCAATACATGACTATTTCTGAATTTGCACTAAAAGCAACCTGTTCATAGACATAGCTGTTGGGGGCACTGCTGTAATTAAGCATTAAGGAGTATTCAGTACCAAGAGGAAAAAAAAGTACAAAAAATGTATGCAAGGTTGTACTGAACAAAATGTATACTATGTAAGAGCATTACCTGGAAGGCTGCAGCCATAATCCATATTAATCCAGTCAATGAATGAATCTTTTAAAACTTTCGTCATTTGGGCATCCCAGTGAAACCTTTGATCTGTAATAACAACTGAATATTTAAATATATTTCTTGCCTGCATACATGTAGCTGCTAAAGTTGTTACACAATGGTAGAGGATAAATCTTCATGAAACAAAATTAATTGCTACCCTTCTTCATCATTTGTTAGTCTTTTAATGCAGGTTCACTAGAAGCATAAAAACCAAGGCAATTGTGAATCCCTATGCTTTTTATAGCATATGGATTCACAATTGCCTTGGTTTTTTTTTTGTTTTTTTTATAGCATATTCCATTACCCACCCCATACTCACCCTCACCAGCAGTAACCCAGACATTAAAATGCAGTATCTGTTACATACATGACATGTCTTTTCCTATGATCAGATATATTCACTTTGGTCAAATGTCATTAAAAAATGTCATTATATGCAATTGCTGTATTTTTACCTGTCTCCCTCCCTTAGAGGGAGGTAGAAATGACACGCCTCTTGCTCAAAGTCATCCACACATGGGCAAGATAATTAATAAATTGTGTGGATTTCCAATCAGCCATTAGGATGAAGGTGCAGTAACAGACGGATTGACAGACAGACAGAGGAAGGATAATAATATGTCTATATTTTTTAATATATAAAAAGCATGGGAATTATAATTGGTATTTCCCTTAATGGGAAATGGGGATACTGAGCTTTAGGTGTTGGGAGACCCCTGAGATTTAAGATCTATCATTAAAATCGATATAGCCATATCCTCTTTAAGTTGAAAATAGCTTTCAGAAATCACGATGATCTACATACAACCAGCAATATCCCACATTATTTGGCAGGTGAAGTCTGGAGGAATGTTGACAAAATATCCAAAGAGTGTGTCACTACCACCCAAAAAATGAAGTCCAATGTGGCATCAGAGCAAAGATGAGAACAGTAAAGATCAGCAATATCCTTGATGTTTAGTACCCACCAACCTCAATTAGTCACAAAATTACTAACAAAAGGAAAGTGTGTATCTAAATGGGAGATATAGCTAATGATAATGAAATTAAAGGAGACACAAGCAGCAATGAGAGAAATGTGAAGCGAGAGCATGATGATGTTACCTTTGACAATATTTGGAGGCAGTGGACCATAGGTGCAAGGACAATAAAAAAGGCAACTGTGCTATAACATCCCTTACAGGCACCAAATATCAGGTGACATGGTGTTCATTCCCAGCTAATATTAAAGGGTGAATAATGTAGATAATATAGATGCATGTAATTCATATTTCTTCTAAATAAGAAATTAATAATAATGGGCTTCAGTTAGGCAGTAAAATACCTAAACCAAACAAAGCATGTTGGATCAGTTTTCAAACTTGTAAACTTTACTGGGAGAAATTATTAAAGTACTTCTAGTTAAATTTGCATCAAGACTGAAGGCTAATATGATAATTCACAAATCTTTTCTTATTTTTATACACCATCACTAACATTGTGGGTTTCTATTTATTGAAATGTTATGTCTGGTGTAAGGGAGATAACTGAATGATATCCATAAGGTGTGTACTTTCCTCCAATATATTATTCATGTAATACAGATAAATTCAAGAACACATGTATTAACTTCAATGCAATTAAATTATCCAAAAATGTATTACTGATAAAGTGAGAACCTAAAATCCAGGATTATATATGTAGTCGAGACCTCAAGAATGATTATGTAACTAACTAGAGAATCGCATTTTTAATTTCAAGACAAAAGTTTACAAAAAAAAGACAAGTAGAGCAGGACAATTAAAATCAAAATAGGAAGGAATACCATATCTTTAGCAAACTATCTAAAATACTTATACCAGAATATTCTTTATGATACAATTGAACTCTCTACACATGGACCAGGAGTGTCCTCTATCCTGGTCTATAACATGCTTTACAAGAACAAAAAAGTTGTATTTTATCCATGATTTTTCATCTTTTGCGCATAAAATAGTCAATATTTGGCTAAAATTAACTATATTAACTTTACATAACTTTTTTTGGCCTGTATGCTAATATTTTTGGAGCTGACTACACAGTCACAAAGCCATCAGTCTATATATGTTATAGATATAGTTACAAAAGCCCCATTCCAAAGCTAATGTGTGTTATTTTCTACATTTTCTATGTAAAAGTCTGTCAATATTAGACCAAAACATCTTAATATCCATTGTTTAACCAAATGACACTATGACAGTATATAAATGGTGGCTATGTATACTCGTTACTATGGATACACTGTGAAGCTGGTATTATCTTTTAGGTATCACGGTACCAATTGTTTTTCCATAGACCTCAATGCTAATATTTGGAGAGATAAATATATTTTCTATCCTAGTTTAGCGTGCATCTCACACACTGTTATAGAGAACAATGTTAGATTGTCAATTTGACGATGACAAAACCAGGTACTCCATTGCATTTAAGAGAGATAACTCTGCTGGAACTAGACAGGGGTATGAGTTATCTAGTCACAACATACATATTTTCAGTCATGTGTATTACATTTTCGAAAAATCATAAAAAATACAAAATTTGATCTATTTAGGAATTAGCATAAATTCACATGTTGCCAAGTGGCTAAACTTTTTTTAAGCCTTACAGAAAGTACAACTCTTACATAATCCACCAATCATAGCTAGTGTTGTTTTTTCTGATTGCAATGTTCCCTACACCTTAAGCTCCACCCACATGGACTTGCGCAATTGGTACCATTATACCATAAACTGCCACACTGCAGACATCATAGTGATATAACTGAAAATATTTAAAAGCTATGTTAAAAATCTAAATACCACATACACAAACACACATGCTTAAAGAATTTTTGTTTCCATATAAACGAAAGGACTTTGTTCATAACTGAAAAAAATCTATGATTTAAAGATAGCTGGGGTTTTCTTTATACCTCAGATGTGCTTAATAACAAGCAAAATCTGTGTGTCCAATATGACATGGGTTCCCTGCCTTTACTGTTTCCTCGTCTTGCATTTGGGAACCTTCCACCAGCTCTGTATGGAGAAAATATATTCCGCAAGTTTTCATGCTCTGAAATAGGTCTCGAGACACCTGTAGCACTTGTTGCACATGGGACTGTGGTAGAGGTAGACAAGGCATCAACAGCCTTCCTCAACAAGTCTGCTGCAAGCTGCTGATTGCTCATCATCTGAAAATAAAGCAACAATAAACTGGATATAGTATTGGTAAAAAAGGTCAACAAAATAATGTCCAAAAAATAACTATTTGCCTTTGGGTAAAAACTTAAATGCAAGGAACCCTATACAAAATCATCAACTACAATTTATTGTACTAATTAGACTGCATATTGTTTGATTTACTTGTAAACATTAATAGTATCACAACTTTAGTATATGGACTACTTGGGTAATGAATACTGATTTAATTATTGATATATGATTATACTACACCAGTGCATGAAATATTAGACTACCTTAAAAGGAATAGAATGCTTTCATTCAATGTCAAGAACCAAAAGCACAATAACTTTCATTGCTGTGGGTGATTAGGTTATTGGCTTAAATATTTCTTACATTTTTAATTTTCAATTCTGGGGTATTTAAGATTAAACCATTATATGTTCAAATGAAATAATTTCAACTTTAAAACATAATTTGAACTGTTTTGGGTCGTTTTCAAGAGTGCTTGAGATATCTTAGTGTGATTAGTTACTCCCCTCATTCCCCTGCCAGCTGACCCTCTGACAAGCTCTTTATTTAGGCAGTGAGATGTACAGAAGCTCATTACAAAGAAAATTATATTTCCAACATTGAATAGAGGCTTGGGGTGTGTTTGTTTTAATCTATATTTTATAAGGTATTAATGTTTTGATGTTATTCTGAATGTTATTTTTGCCGGAGCATATGTACATTAGTATCACAGAAAAAGATTTACTTCTGTGAAGTGTATTAAACTGGGCGACGTACTAAACGATCTTAACGACCCAGGGTCATCGGGTGACACGATTTACCCAAATACTCCAGAAAAAAACATGTGAAATATTTCCTACTAAATACATTTTTTAATTCATTGTCAAGTTAAGTTCTGGGTCATATTAAATATGTTAAATGACTACAGCTCTTTTCATCGGTTGTCATATGAGTTCACACTTGTCCCAAGATGAAAAATACTTGAAAATTGCACGTTTCAGAAGTCATAACTTCAGTTTGGTACAACGCAGAAAAGTCAATGATGGATTGATGAATAGAAAAAATATCTCAGGAGTACAACAAGCCAAAGATAATGGTCTTTTGATTTTAAATACGGAAATAGCAGAAAGAAAATGGAGGGTCAGCGGTGTAACCTAGGTTTACATGTAAGACATAGCACATGTTGATTTTGTTTAGACGCACAAAACATAAATATCAGCGTCAGATCTTACATGTGTAAGTATTTGGTTGTTTCGTACCTTCTCTTTTAATATAGTATGATAGAGTGGGTCCTATGTCAGAATGGGTATTTTTGTCTCTCTGTATGATTTTGTTCCTTTAGATTATTTAAGTTTTTTTTCCACATCAAGCTCGCGTCGAGCACTTGTGATAAGACAACTTACAGACAATTCGGCCCAACTATGCGATAGTTGTATAAAGATATTTTTTTCATACAGCAAGTAGATACAATGTACTATGATTATATATATATATATATATATATATATATATATATATATATATATATATATATATATATATATATGTGTGTGTGTGTGTGTGTGTGTGTGTGTGAGAGAGAGAGAAAAGTAAATTAATATATATTGCACTTTCTAATTAAAATATTTCAATACATCTACATACAACGACATTCTGAATTTAAGTCGTTTGGTCAAATTATCTATATTGATTTATCAAATAATAATACTTACCAGATAATATTCTACAGAACACATTTACATTTTTCTAAGAGTAGCGACACCGTACACGAGATATTATACTAATATATTTGATACTAGACTTCAGATTGTAACACTGCTTAATACATGGGACACTCAATTGCTTCTAAAAATAGAAACAATGTATTGTTTCAAATTAGCGACAAGAGTAGAGGCCATACATACCTCTTGAAAACACTAATCCTACTTTGAGAGGGATACTTCAAAGGCTTTCTTACCTTTTAATGAATACTTACCTGTTTAAAATGATTACAGATTTAATGAAGTCTCTTGTCATATGTATCTAATACATACATTATATGTTTGGAGTGACTGAAAAGGCATACACGTTGTAAACTTTTGCGTTTATATTTTGAATCAGAAACTGTTATGATTAGAATGGTATTAATTTGACAACTTAAAATGTTTTTGGTGTTTATAATATTCATTATCAATTTAAATGAAATTTAAAATATGAGAAATTTTGGTAAAGATGCATTTTATGTTGTGCACATTTATCTGTCTTTTTCGTAACTTAGCAAACACAATAATGTTCTGAATTAAATTTATATAAAATTATCGCAAAATACCTAATTATGCAATTTTCAACCATTTTCCCTGTATAATTTTAGTTGTAACAAATATGTTCAAATACGAGAAGATATCTTGTAACGTATGTATTTTGCTTGAGAATTAAGTTTGAGATCTAAATCGACTTTCTTCCACAGGGTCAGGAGATATGATGCATCTCATTTGTGTCTACGTAACTCCCAAAGCACCACGTCCATCTCTACTATACTTCTTTTTTTTCTCCACAGTAATATTTGGCTTTGGGACGGTTTTTCCTAAAGATATCATAAAGCTCCTAACCATTACAACTTCGGAAAACATTTATCTTGTTCACCAAATGTTTCAAATTTTATTCTAAAACATATTATATAAGAATTATTAACATATATGTTGAAAATAAGTACTTGTTAAAACTATTGTCTATTGTATTTTAAAATTGGGTCGAATTATCTTTCGAGTTGGGCAGAATTGTCTTTAAAGTTGGGCCGAATTGTCTTATTTTCGGTCCAAGTTGGGCCGAATTTAGACCAGCTAGTTGGTCTCTAAGCCTTTTATTGTGACTTGACGGCTTTCAAAAGCCGTCAAGTCAAACCGAAAATAAGACAATTCGGCCCAACTTTAAAGACAATTCTGCCCAACTCGAAAGATCGATAACACATAAGTTACTAAGACCACCCTGCTCTTGTGATGGCGGTTTTGTTTTCTTAAGGTATCATAAAATCACTTAGAGCTTCGATAAAGAATATGGTTTTATAGAACAATTAAAAATTCGTCGCTACCTTACACCTAAAAAAGACGGGACTGAAAGAATTAAAAGTTGGTTTTTTTTCACACGTAGATCTATTAGGTTCTTTTTGCCGCACAAAATTACTGCCGTAAAGCACCCCTGGGGAGCATTTGTTATTTTCATTGAGGAAAAACTAGGAAATTTAGAGCGCCGTCTGTTGTCATAATGGCATGTAGTATCCCATTATGACAACAGATGGCGACACGAGTTGGAAAAGAAAGAAATCAGGAGTTGAAATGATGTAATTTGTAATATGGCAAGTTTATATAAATAGAATATACAACTCGTAATAACTGACATAGCATTTGCCATACGACAAACTACGGTACGAAGTTAGCGTTTGGCAAAAAGCAAGATACCATGACGCAGAAGTAAAGTAGATCTAAGCACTTGCAACTAGCCCTTTACCGTTTGCATCAATGAAGAATACAATATACATGGATGGAATTAGGAATGTAGCACTTGCAAGCAGCCATTTACAATAATGCAAAAGGAAAGTAGCACTTGCAAGTTACTACGTACAGTTTGCATCAATAAAGATAACAATATTCATGGATAGAATTATGAAAGTAGCACTTGCAAACAGCAATTTACAATAACGCATCAGAAAGATTACAAAATACATGCATAGAATTATGGCGGTAATCCCCCTCCATACATGTTAGACACCAACAGTAATATATTGTGTAATACATTATTATATTTGTATTTCAAGTTCGTATAATAGTAACTGATGTTTTACTTTAATGCATTGTTTTTTAAAAGAAGAGAAAATCATATTTACTGTTTAAAAGTATAATTTTGCACATCATAATTTGACACTTCTACCCTGTCATGAGATGTAATTTTGATTAGTGATTTGTGTTGATTTAAACATGCAAATACATGCTTAATATTTCGAAAATAAATGTCTGTAACCAGTTTTTATATCTCTTTATTGTTAATTACACATTTTGATTTCTCGCCCCTCATTCAGCTCGATGACTGAAAGTAAAGAGTCACTCGAGCGTGAAAAAAGATCGAGACGGTGAAACATTGTTTTGGGGATAACTAACAATAACGTGTAAATTTTCAAATTTGAAGCATGATGCCCCAGTGCTAGACATCACTATAAACGGTCACACTGCACACACGTAGCATGAAATCCCACCAAGTCACATTAATCTGACACTAGCCGACCAGTCTAAGAATAACCTCTTAATGCTGAGCGCCATGCGAGGCAGCTGTAAGTACCATTTTTGTAAGTCTTTGGTACGACTCGTCCGGGGATGGAACCGACGACCTCCGGTTTCCGCAGCGGACGCTCTAACCACTAGGCCACCGGAGCGGTCTTCATCAGTTTGTGTAAGAACGAAAATAAAAGTACTTCAGTATAGAAAATGGTCACTGTAAACGATATATTCATTTTCTGATCAGTCTTATTACATAAATGGAGAAAAAGGAGAAAATATTGTCTGATATAACTGAATGTAATTGAAATATAAGAGAGAGATATGATTATGACGTATGAAATTAAATCTTAACGATAGGCCCCTAAAGTAAAATGAAGACAATAGTGTAATGCTGATAAATTTATATAAATGTCCTATATTTCCATTGATGTGGGGCGAAATGTCCTGGGCCGAAACGTCCATTGGGCGAGACGTCCATGTACCAGGTGGGGCGAAATGTCCATTGAAGTGGTGCCAAATGTCCATTAAAGTGGGGCAAAATGTCCTGGACCGAAACGTCCATGGGGCGAAACGTCCATAATTCAAAACGCAGTGACTTAATATACAGATTTTTCGTGTACACGTGATGGTTATTGAAATTAGTTGGAACGATCTTTCACGAGTTTGACATTTTGAAACAAATGCTATATAAACAAAATAATGATCAACATCGTTAGAAAAAGTGCTTTATTAAAAATAGTTAACAACGTGATTGTGAAATGAGGATTCATGCAGTTATTAAACATCCCAGTTGCCTAATGCAGTCCCCCCCCCCACCACAGTTGTCTGGATGTCAAAGCGAGTTTTTCAATTTTTTTAAGGTCTTTCAGTACCATGCGCTCTCGCTTATACTGTGGTCTATGATTGTGGACCACGTTTTGCGCGAGTTTAAAATTTCCAGGTACTGTCTACCGTTTTTGACAATAAAACGAGCGATATATCAATGTTTCTGTTACAAATTTTGATCGCGATATTCTTCGAGTTTCTGATATAAACATGTTATAATCGGGTTCGCAAAGTATCAGGACGCAAGTTATCGAGGGAGGGGTGTAATTGTGAAATGATCAGGCAAGATATACAAGTAGTTGTAATCAGTAGAAGAATGTAATCCCTTCAGTTCAGTTGGATTAACAATAATCCAGAGTGCTAAACTAAGTGTATTGCAAGAGTTTGATGAGATGGGACTTTCCTGGGGTGTGACACAAGCCATAGCTCAAGACCAACCTAGACGGCAGAAGGTAGTTGCAGCCCTATGTCTTAGATGGGACGAAGAGGACTTACTAAGTATATATTTCAATTGAAAGTGGTCTTCACAGTTATTTACATACTGCAGCTTAAAGTACAAGTCCCCACAAAGTAGGATTGAAGACTGTGCACAATGATTGTTGTACATTGTAATTTGCATGTTCGTGATGTTTGAAGGCATGTATGTCAATCCTGAAGCTTCTTTCTCCTTACAAGCACATGTGTTACAAATATATTACACAGTATGGGAACCCATGTGACCAAGGTACTTGTCTTTGCAGATCACTGATGTCAAGCCTCTGTCGGAGTGGTTCAAGTGGCAGCCAACTAGTTGAGTAGTTTCCTGTACATTGTTGTTTCTTCTTGCGGTTTTCCTTTTTTCTTCCTCCACTAAATATACTGGTCACCACGTATAGTCGATCATATGATGATAAAATGGCAATCAACGCAAAAAAAAACCAGATAATAAAATCTTACATAATTACTTTTCTCACAAAAAAATGCCCTTTTTCTTGTCCAATGTTTCAGCATAAGTTAATGTCCTGTAACATTATATTCATCCTTCAGTTTGTTTGGGGGATTGATTTCCACTTACTTTCATTCCCAAAAGAATGTTAAAGGGAAATATTAGACCAAACGTACATATTATACATTTTGACTTAACCCATTATAAGAATACCATATAGACTCAAGACTCCTTAAGTAGTACACAATATGCAAGTCTAGATAACCATTTGTGATCCAAAATATTTATCCACAGGACCATAGAGAGTGGTCACAGTCCCTGTGGTAAAAAAACAGGGGCCTCTCCTAATTCTTGCTATAAATATTTTTTTATAAATTAAAAAGATATGTTCGGCCAGGGCCCTCTTATGGGCCTGGGGATATATTCTTAGTTCCAAATCGCCCTTGTAGGCCCTGTTTATTCTGACAGATAAACAGACAGAATGACATATGTAAAGATAGATAGATAGATAGATAGATAGATAGATAGATAGATAGATAGATAGATAGACAGACAGACAGACAGAGATAGATAGGGCATCTACAGAACAACAATTACAGAGAATATAAAATTTCTCCAGGCGGGCCCTTCATTTGTGTGGTTCATTATATTTGGGACAAAATGATCTCTTAATTATTATTATAATTATTATTATAATTATTAGTATTATTATTAGTAGTAGTAGCAGCAGTAGTAGTAGTATTGTTGTTGTTTTTACTATTATTATTATTATCATTATTATTATTATATCATAATTATTATCATTATTATTATTATCATCATCATCATCATTATTATTATTATTATTATTATTATTATTATTATGTGTATAAGACAAAAATGCTGTTTATGACCAGTATAGTTCTCCCTTATTTTTCTTCTACAAACTATTGACAAATCTGTTCAGGATGGAAAAAATGTATTTTATTTGGAAACAGCATATGCAGAAAAACTGAACGATTTTTTATGAATTATACGATTTATTTAAAATGTTGTACAGTTTTGTGTTTAAAATCATTATTAACGTTTCCCGATTGAAAAATATGACCATACCCCATTTAAATCGATCAAAATGAGTGGGTACATATTTCCCGCCATAATATTTACATTGCTTACTTCCCTTAGCTGATGACGTCACTTGTGCCAAACAAGCTTTGTTTACAAGCAAGTTTACCTGTGTGAATCGATAGACGAAAAGCGGAGAAAAGTTTGGATTTCCCGAATAAAAAGGAAAGATTTTAGTCCATCTAGAACTTCGAGGCTTTGTGTCGTAGTACTAACACTAACAGCTGATTTTAATCAGATTGAGTCTTTGTGCAAAGCACTTTACCAACGACCAGTTTGTTGTTGATCCTTCTGTTCATTAGCAATGATAATCGGTTACAAATTGAAAAAACTACAGCTAAAACGAGATGCAATACCATCAATTTTCGATTTTGAATCGGAAAAACAAGGATGTGAAAACGCGGATTCACTCAAAAGAAAACAACGACAATCGGGTGCAGTAGCAAAAAGAAAAAGAATTGAAGTAAGTAATTTTTTTTCCTTTCTTAAATTTATATTTGAATTGTTTTACTAATCATTATTTTTTTAAAAATTAAACTGATTTCCAACATTAATAAACTAGATCTCTCGAATTTCACCCAAGAACAATGGTTTTGTATGCATGAGATAAGCACAGCAGGAGAGTCTAGACTATGTCAAAAGATATAATCACTAATACAGTAAACAACTGCTCATTCGTTATGATTAGCATGAATAATTGCTATATATATATATATATATATATATATATATATATATATATATATATATATATATATATATATATATTGATGACTTGTTTGATGAACTTCTGATCAGACGGGAAATGTACACCAGCTATTCAGAAGCCTTTGATGCCAGACAAAGAGAAGACAAAGTTAGACCAGCCCCTCTGGCACAGGCATTGCCAAGACAGTCAAAAATTGAAATAGGCGATAGACATATTTCAAGATTCAATTTAAACTAGAATTAAAATTATTTGTGTTCAGTTTTGTTTCTTTAAGAATTAAGTTAGGATATTTAAATCCACAATATTGAATACTTCTTCCTGACTATTTGAGCAATAAATCCATCACACAAATCTTCTATAAGCTATAGTTTGTAAAAAAAAATATTCTTAAAATCATTGAAGAGGTATTAAAATTGAATGTGGCACATAGATGTACAGATGAATAATCATGTATACATGTATATATATTTATTTTAAATTTAGTTGATTTCATTTTTATTGTTGCTGTCATGTTCATCATCTATTACTACTTTTATTTTGCATTACTATTAACACCTCTATAAACAGCTGTTGTTTTGTGTTTTATTTCTAATAATTAAGAAAACTATACATAAAAAGGTAAAGCTTGATCTGGGGGGAAAAGAGACCGCGTGTTTAGTGTTATCTAGAAGGTGCAAACAAACTATTTAACTAGAACATTTATTCCTTAATAAAACAAATGTAAAAAGAACACTCATGTATATTTTGATCATTTGGTCCATGTTCCTCCAAATACTCATAATAAGATGTTTCCAAAACATGTTCATTCAAATAGTTTGCTTGGAAAACAACATGCTCTGTTATGCAGGAAATGCCTGCTTCTTCCATTTTTACATCCACTATATTCGTGTCTTTGCAACACTTTGACTCACTTCTTGTCTGCATTGTCATGTAGTGTTGACAAGAACACCGGCAACAATTAAAAGAATATACTAAAGTAGTGTGCTAAATCAGTTTAATCTCATTAAAAAATCTACTTTTTCCAAGATCTACATATAAACTGTAAAATGCACTAACAAATTGATCAACATTATATATATGGTGACAATACGGATGAACTTTTAAAGTTAAATTTTTTCAAGCAGATGAGAATAAAAATATGCACATTATATACAATGTAAGGTCCTTAGACACATGCAGGGAAATAGTCTGAAAACAAAACATCACCCACCCCCCTTTTTTAAAACTCTTTTTGAAACGACCAAAAAAGTAACCGAATACTTTAAAAACCCGATTGCAATTTGTTCCTAATATAAGTATTTGTTAGAAATCTTACCAAAGATTCACTTCATCAACCTCTTTGTCAAGTAAGGAGTCTTCATTCTCTTCGGTCGAAAGGTAACTGTCGTCCGAGTCAGACTCAGAGCTTGCGTCTCTGTTTGAAACATTTTGTAACGAAGATAATCTTGGTTCAAACATATATGGTGTTATTGACGGTTTCGTCGAAGTCAAGTCTGGCATTTCTTCACAATCTGTCGAACTTTCATCAGAAACATAATCCATTTTGTTATCTTGCTACCCACGCCGTATATTGTTTACAATTGTATGGCACGTATGACGTCAGCGGAAGAGGTAATTCAGGGGAAGTAAGCCAGGTCGCATTTGCGCACCGTTCGACTTTTGATGACCGGGTACGTGCACCCGACATTGATTTAATTAATTTCATTAGGTTTTTTTACTTCCAAAATAATAATCAATCATTTTACTTATTAAATTTGATGATCAAAAATCGCTTCATTAGACCTTTGGGTAAATCCTAACTGAAGTACACGTACATGTATGACCAAGCCAGATTCTCATAACACAATATTTGGTTATCAAGTCAAACTTGGGTTCTGATTTGGTCTACATAGCATTAATAACAACTTTAAGACTGGTTTCTACTCTCTGATAGACATGTTTATCACAAATCTATTTGGGAAAGTTAGCTTTGCAAAGAGAATAACCAAATATTTCTACAACAGTACTGAATGTTGTACATGTCTGTTTGTTACTATATAATATGGCTTGTATTTTTGAACACCTTTTCAAGAAGTCAAGGGTGTGGAATGTGGGTAACAATAATAATAAATAACTTGCAGCTAATTCTAAAATAAAAATGTCTGCATAACTTGAAAAGAAATCAAAGTTAACAATATTAAAAGAGAAACTATATTAACTTTGTGTTTGTAAAGCACATATGCCCCCAATGCAAACCAAAGAGCATACATGTAAATAGTACACAAATTATGGGAAAAAATGTAAAACAATGCTTTAATAGCCTGAAATCTAATTAGCTCATATTTATATATGGATAAAAACTAGCCCACCAAATTACTGTGTTTACCTCTAGCTGTGTTTGATTAATTGGGATACACGTACCAGTAACAATGTTTTTGTCACAAAAGTCTAAAAAATTCAGACAAATTGAAAAGTTACTATAAATGTCAGAGATTCAAAATTAAAAAATAGACATATAAATACAAATATGTACATATATCAAAAAATAGATCAAACATCACTGAAACTGAAATATTTCAATTAAATTTCTTTCTTATTTTACATAATAAAACAATAAGAAAATAATTAAAAGCATATTTTCTTTTGATATGTCCCATTCACCATGCACATCCATGTATAGCTTGCATACAATATGTATTGCATCAACCCAGATTTCCATTCATGTAATGTACAGGTAGATGGTAGTCTAGATCATTCACTTAACAAATCATAAAATGTATTGAGTAGCTTTGTGTGCTGGTGGGTGTGACTATTTATTTACTGAGCTGATTCTGTCTAGTTATTCTGTTCATTGACCATTCTATGGAACATCACTTAGTGTTAATCAATACTGCTTTCATTGTCTCATATATAAGTGAAGATCAAATGTCATTAGGAAAAAGTTGTCCGTAAGTACATTTTGTGATAAACAGATTAAATCTTGGATAGACATCATGTATTGTGTGGAAGAATTTTAATGAGCACTGAGATCTCAATTGACAACTGACATGAAATACTGATAGTTATACTATTTATAGCATGATAGAGTCACCACACTTTAAGATGGGTAATCTCATCTACAAAAAAGTCAGCAATTTTGTTATCATTGTGATTTCATGATACTCTCTGAGTTGTTTTTGTTGTTGGGCTTAACACCATTTTTCAGCACACGATAGGCTATACATGGCAGGCAGTATTATTGGTTGAGGAAGAACCCAGGAAATCCCTTAAAAGAACCACCGACCCACGAGAAGCTACTGGCAAGCTTTCTCACATAGCTAATATTAGCCGAATCTTAGACTTGAACCCACACAGACAGAAGTAAGCTGGCAGTGATCCGTAACGGAAAGTGCTTTAGACCAGTCAGGGCCCCTTTCTCTCTGAATTGCATTGCTAATGTAATCATAATACATATTCTCAGCTATTTTTTTTAATGGAATTTTTCTTACTGTGTCAGAATAATGATGACTATGTTATGTTAACTACCATAAATATATAATAGTTTTAATATTGCATGGGCAACAATTTCTAATAACCCCAACAATTAAAAATCATTATTTGGCTGATAAAAGTTCATTAAAGTAGCCCATTTTATGCCCAACATGGCCACTGACAACTAAGAAAAATTATTGAACTTGTAAACTTTCATGTAACTAACCCCATTTATTGGCAAACTAACCTGACAACACTGTGTGTGTGTTTGTGTGTGTGTATGTGTGTGTGTGTGTGTGATCTGGAATTTTAATGTAGCTTTTGAAAACATTCAGGCAGTTTCTTGTACCATTTTTATATTCCTTTTGCATATTTCAAGCCAGGGTTTGAACCTGTAATCTCCCAATTCTGAGGCAGACACTCTAACACTTAGGCCAATGGAGCAGTCGAACGTGACAACTAGAAAGCATTATTTGGCTGATACACTTTCATGTAACTAGCCCATTTTATGACTGGAAAAGAAGAAGAAAAATGTATATTGTGTTTTTTCTTCCATGCATATCCTATGCTTGACTAGTAGATCAATACAGAAATTATCACTCCTTGTTATATTGTTGTGTTACATGTCTTGTTATCACTTGTCATCACGTATCAAAGCTAATCTAATCCCAATGTATCGACAGTACAGTATAATGAAAAAATAAGCAGTAACATTCATGACTATAGTAAAACTAACGGAAATTTATAAATATGTAAAATATATTATTCCATTCAATTCTAATTTCTTAACTAATGGAAAATTATAAATATATAAATATATTCCTACATTCAAGGCACATATGCAAAAAGCTAATTCTTTACTAATGGAAAATTGGTTATATTAAAAACTATGTATATAAAAATCAGATCTGCTAATGTACTATCAGCCCCATAAACAGGTCAATATTGAAAAATGTTACTTACACCATTATTATTGTTTACATATACAAATGAAAATACAAAACATAGACAAAACAAACAAATACAACACAAAAACAGTTGTGTTTTACAAACTTTACATGGCTGTTTCAACAAAAATTAGACCTTTAAAAGTATTATTGCAACTAGATTTGTTAGCTTGTTGCAGATACTGGAAACTATTTTTGTTGACTAAGAAATTGACGATCCATAGCGACATCTGTTGTTTGTGAAGATTTATGCAACTGCAAATAACATCAGGGACATTTTATTATTCAAGTAGTAATTATTGATTCTTAAGCAAATTTAGATAATTATTTAAAATAAAATGGGTCGGCTACAAAATATAGTTTTATTTGTGCATGGCTGTCTTCTTCTAGTCTTCCAGGTTTAAACCACATGGTATCCATGTTTTAAGGTGGCATATCCATACGATCAGAGCACTCCTCCCGGTGATCGCATATCCTTCCTGGCTGCGGAACTCCAATTGGGGTTGTGAGGAATTGCACTAAGTGTTATATCACTGAAAGTATGGCCAGATGAGAAATCTTCTGTGACCTGGATTCTGTATAATCAGCACTAATAAAGTTTAAGTAATCAGTAGAACAAACAACACAGACCCTGACTTATGGCTTCATTATACTACTGCAGATCTCTGTTGTTTGCACTCACCTTAAAAATATGCACATATGGTAACCTAGCACATGATACAGTGGTACATATTAACATAGAAAGTTTACCATTGAATACATATTTATTCCTACATAATTTTGGATAAAATTGGACTCCTTTTGAAAAAGTCAAAGGTAAAGTACATTTTTGAAATTAATCAGCCATATCTTTAAAACTGTGCATTTAAAATAATATTTTAGGAAATATTTCCAATCACCTAAATCTCTTCATTCAAGGCATTTATGCAAATGAGCTGATTTCCTTTTTCATTCATAAGTGTAGGTTAAATAGTTTTCAAGATATTGAGGGTGTCATGTCAACCAGCTGAAAATAATGTCACCCAAACCTGAAATGTTTGATCTAAAGAGTGTAGCTAAAGATAAGACCAAGATAATGAGAGTGCAAGAAACAAATGTCTGAATACTAGAAACTCCAAATAACTATAAATATTAGGTTGCAGTGACCTAGCAATGATATGGTTGCATTTCTCTTGTTCATATGCATCCACACCCCATTTTTCCAAGGTACTGCAGGTCTAACAAGCTTAATGTATGAATATCCAAAAGTTGTTCAAGCATGAATATTGGGTCACCATGACCTAGTTTGTAATGTAGCAGAGATATGATGTCCCACCCAGTCACATTATCCTGACACCATGCAGGCTGACCATTCCTAACACTAATCTCTTATTGTGGAGCACCTTGCAAGACAGCTGTAAGAACCATTTGATAAGTCTTTGGTAAAAATCAGCTGGGGTTCAAACCCACGACCTCCTTAATCTGAGATGGAGCACTAGTCAATCAGAGAAATCCCAATGTATCAACAGTACAGTATAATAAAAAAAATCAGCAGAAACATCCATGACTATAGGAAAACTAATGGAAATTTATAAATATGTAAAATAAATTAATACATTCAAGGCTAATTTCTTTTCTAATGGAAAATTATAAATAAATAAATATATTCCTACATTCAAGGCACATATGCAAAAAGCTAATTTCTTTACTAATGGAAAATTGGTTATATTAAAAACTATTAAAAGAAATTATGTCGTCTCAAGAGCAATTGATTTATTTAATTTCAATCCATGGATAACTTTGAAATTAATCCAAATGTCTCACTTATTCAAATACCAGTACTACATGATAATTTATACAGTGCTGTAGATTTTCGTTTTGGAGAAGTTTTTAAATCTTCAAGGACTTCCAAAGTTTTCAGGGTTTTATTTTCCACTCCTTATTAAGTCGGTAATCTCATTCCAAATGTGATTAGAACATACGTATAGCAGAAGGAGTTGAGTCCATTTGGTAACAAGTAGTTTTTATATTTCAAAAATACCCCTTAAATTCAATAACTTTTCTATTTTGTACAAACCAAGCACCATTATTGATCTATACACTCAGTGTATATCCAACACCCACATAAAAAGCAAACACCCACATATTAAAAACAAACACTTGTACAGCACTTTATAATACTGATGGCAAACACTTAATGAATGGTCAAAGTCTGTGTTGACTTAAAGCTCAAACCCGCAATAATTCTATAATATCACAGTCCACCTGAATTTTACTTTATTACAAATCCAAAAGCCAATTCATTATGACTTAATGCTACCATGAAGAACTTTGAAATATTGTGAATATTATGCTGAAATAATAATCTAGTTCACCTGACTTGAGACATGGCATCTGTTTCACACACATGGTACTACATAGTCTAATTTGTACTTCATTCATTAGTGTGTGTGTGTGATTAGCATTCCATGGCGGACTCTCTAACTGCTAGGCCACAGGAGCGGTTCTCATTCATTAGTAATACTTATCTAGATTATAAGAATGCATATCTAGTACCTAGTTACTGGTATGTATTCCATTTACCTTGATTGTCACAATCAACATAATGAAACATTCCTCTAAAACAGGGATAATAATAATAATAATAATAATAATAATAATAATAATAATAATAATAATAATAATGACCATGAACATGATATGGACTCAGCTGTAATTGTCTTTTTAAAAATTATTAACAATATGCACTGTTACAAAAAATGATGAAAAATATTGATTAATTAAAATTCATGTTTTTGTTTTATGTTTTAATTTGGCTTCAGTGTAAATGGGATATGCCATGAAAAGCATCAATCGATCGTCAAAGCAAAGCCCATGACTGTTTCATAAAAACCTAATTAAGTGCCAATTCTGTTTTATTCTGCAACTTGCAGAAGTAATTGTTGCATTGTATCAGTTAAAAACAGACCTGGTTTGTCTCATTATCAAGTCAAGGGGGCTGAATAAAGAAAGGTTGAAAGGCATGCAGACCCTACAAACATACAAGTAAGGTGTAATGGTCATCTGTTAGCTGACCATCCCCAAACAGTTTTAAATAGTATGTAACATTGTTAAAGTATATTTATTCAGTGATTTATATTCAAATTATTCACAGAAGTATTGAAGAAAAACAAGGGAACAAAGTGAAAGGTTACTCTTTGCACGAAAAACTCAGTTGAATAGATTAAAGAGTTCATTATACAGTTTACTCTGTGCATGTAAACCTCAGTTTGTTGTTGTTGTAGGTGTATCAGCATTGTTTTCAGCACAAGATAGAAGATACATGATAGCCAGTATTAATGGTGGAGGGAGAACCTGGGGAAACCTCAGAAAAAAACAACAACCAAGGAGAAGGTACTGGCAAGATTTCTATTCATACCAACATTGGCTGAACTCAAGACTTGAACCCATGCTGACAGATGTGAGATAGCAGTGATCCATGGTTAGCGCTTTAGACCACACTCGACCACTTATGGGCCCCTTCGGGAGAAGCTTAGGCTGAAGTTTGTGGATTTAAAATCCCAAATTGGCACTCTGAGGTCTGCTCAAAGATGAGTTTAAACCTCATTAATACTTGCAAATGT
Organism: Unio pictorum; assembly: GCA_030141615.1. Classification (NCBI taxonomy): domain Eukaryota; kingdom Metazoa; phylum Mollusca; class Bivalvia; order Unionida; family Unionidae; genus Unio; species Unio pictorum. The sequence continues at coordinate 4,985,471 of JARLTB010000149.1, read as the reverse complement.
CTTTTGTTTTATAAAGAAAAACAATAACTCAAGAATGTGTCTGCCTTCACACACTAAATTGTGTCATGTAATGCATGGCGATTCTGCTTGCACACATGATGTTTCTTGAAACATTGTGGAGTAATGGTTTTAATGATCTTAAAAATAAATGTAATTTATTGAGATAGGTGAGCAACTTCATTTTAAAAATCTAGCTACTGAAATCAATTACAGCATGATTATAATTACAAAAGAATTCAGCCTTTGAACACCACCACCTACCCACCCATCCCATCCTAACATTCAAAACACTTCCTCTCATCTCTTTCAATGTCAATCCCTTTTTCAATATTTCCGATGTACATTAGTAACCATTATCCTACATTTATGCTATGGTCTACATTTTTAGACCCTGCTTTGTGCATGTTATCGAAAAAGAGTCAGATAGAGACAAACAGTCATTCTACATTAACCTGATCCATTTTGATTAATTCTAGTGGTTAGAGTGTCTGCCCTGGAAGCAGGAGGTCACGTGTTTGAACCCCAGCCAAGTCATACCAAAAATGTTTATAAAACATGGTACTTACAGCTGCCTAACTAGGTGTTCAACATTTGAGGCTTAAGTGTTAGTACTGGTCAGCCTGATGTCTGGATAATGTGACTGGGTGGGACAAGATGCTACATGTCTGTGGCATGATGCCCCAGTGATAGACATCACTTTAAACTGCCACACTGCAGACTGTGACATCATAGTGATATGACTGGAAAATTGTTAAAGCTATGTAAAAAATCCAAATCACACACATACTTTCAATATTTTTCATAGCCATGTCAAGAGTAGATACTTGGTAAATATACTTAATGAAAGAAGTACAAATAACTATCGATATATGTACTACAATTCTTTTTCCTTTGAAAATTATATATAATCTGCAACAAGCATTATCACAAATTATGGGTTGTAAAAATTAATACAAATTTGTAATCAAATCAACAGTGAAAATATTCACAAAAATTAAGGCTCCTTTTGTCTGCTTGCAAACAGTCTGTGATGTGCAGTAATCAACTTTTAAAAACTGTATAAGTGGAGTTTGTTTTGCATATCAGTGTACATTTTAATGTTAATTATAGTGAGGTGGAACTTTAATGTCAATTTAGCCAGGAGTATTTTTTATTTCCTTAGTAGCACTTGTCTAAATCCAAGTAATGATTTTTTTTCTTTACCCATGAAAGTTTTCCCTTTACCTGGACTATTACAATAAATATAATTAACCCTTCCACTCCAACTGTCACTGTGGGTACCTAACATTGACAAAAACAGCAAAAATAACAACCACAACAACAAATTTAATAATAATAATAATAATAATAATAATTATGATTGCATTAACATACAAGGTAGCAGCCAACCAGTTGTAGATAATACCACTGTGACAAATAAAACAACTTACCTTGATAAAAATGATGTACTTCACACTGGTAAATATTCCACAAACATAATTGACTGATATTAAAGGTTTTACACAGGGCAATTCTAGTTATTATTCCACTGACATCAAGTTCCTTTTTGATGATTACTCTATGGTAAACAGTCACCTGGCGCAACAAATACCTGTAAAGAGAATTTACCTGGTGACAATTCATGCAAAGAAAAACTCTGTCAATATTGAGGAGAATCAATCCAGGTGCCTTTTACTTGATTACTTTCTCCCAGCTGATGCATAAATATATTGCCATCTCCATTGGCTACGTGTGGGGAAAATTAATATTGGCTCTGATGAAATAAGCGGAGTAAATGTGATTAGTCTAAAATGTCAATGCTTACACAGTCTAAAGCAGATGAAAAGGTACCCATGTGATGGAAACCTGCATAAATTTTTATTTGAAATATAAACACCTTTCAACAAAACATTGTAAATGTTTCCAAGCAATGTGCATGATTTACTTTAGCTTCTTCAGGCATTATATAAAACAGTCACATGACTAACCATTTGATTCATGGGATCTTGATGGTAGAATACCAAAGACTTAGTGTTTGCTTATTTTTTTATCAAACCCCATAGAGCCCTTCAGCAGTCGCTGCATTAGGCCCCATTTTTGTGTAACACGTAATTCTTCTTGCATCTTGGTTGCTATGCAATACGATAAATGCAACGTAACAGCTCAATTCTATATAAATAACATGATGTATTGCATCTACAACGCAATATCAATTTACCAGTTATAGTTATTATACACATTTTTAGCTTAAAAAAACAGTACCTACACACTTCATTGGCATTCTTTTGGCAAAACCACCCATAGAAGCCTATTGGCATAGCCCTCAAGTACGATAAGTTCCTAGAAACTTGCCATCAACAAAACCAAAATACTTCAACTCCTAGAAACTTGCCATCAACCAAACCAATATACTTCAACTCCTAGAAGCTTGCCATCAACCAAACCAAAATATTTCAACTCCTAGAACTTGCCATCAACCAAACCAAAATACTTCAAATCCTAGAACGTGCCATCATGTGACTTGAAAATTCAAATTCCAAATTTACGTCGGGTCAAATGATGACTAGTTCATGAGCGCTCAAGCAGTTAACCTAATACAGTTATAATGGTCACCTTATCTGAGAATTTGATTTATGTGAGAAATTACATCACCTAAATATTTGCATTCAGCATGGACCGTGCGCATTCTTGCTTCTATTAATTCAATGAGTATTCCCAAGAAAACATCCCCTACCCCCCTTATGATGTAAAGTAAGATCCAACAATTGACTCCATTTATCACAGGAGTTAAGCCTGGGACATTCAACCCCACCCAAATGAGCTATATCCTGAGTTATCAAACAGAGTACTACCTCATTTTTATGATATCTTATAGTTGTGCTATTCACTACTTTGAGAGCTTAATTTAGACCAGTGCTGCATATACAAATAGCGATAAATTCGAGAGCGCCAGAACTGACGAAACAAATGGTTTGGTCGACTAACATTGTTCATCATAATGTTATCTATGTTAGTAGGATTTCGGGCACATAATATTTACTGAATATCAATTAATATTTAAATCAATTTGCTGAAAGGATTTTACTACGATATCCAAATAGTCTTTACCTCTGTCTGTCTGTCTCTCAAAATAGGCAGCCACATCTACTGTAAGTTTTAATTTTAGGAGCATTGTTTTTGATTATTGTTGTTTTGTTGGTTGTTGTTGTTGGATTTTGATTGTTTTTTGTTTTGAAAGGATACTCTCTTAGATCAAACAGACCACAGTTAGATACTGCTTACTTACACAAGGCATCTCCTCCGAATTCACCCAGTACAAAACATGCCCAGTCCTAAATCTACTAGTCCATCATGAAGGCACTAGTACGACATGACTGAGTCTGACCAACGTGTCTCGATGACCTGTACTTCGGTCAAAGTAGGCAGTCTTTGAACAAAACTTACTAACCCAGAGAGCACAGAAGCGATGTTTTTTTTTTAAATTTATTATCCCATGTATAAGTCAAACACAAGGATCGATGCAGTAACTAAAGAACAAAATGCAAACCCCATTTTGATTCGTGTTACAGTGATCCTGACCTTTGATTGTTGGACCCCAAAGTCTACTGTCCTCGATCATGTCCACACACAAGCACTCTACATACTTTGGTCAATTTATGTGATCCAGAACTAATTATTATGCAAAAAATGTTCTTTTTCAGTAACAATTGCCTAGATCTTTGACCTTTCAATTTAAACATTATCAGACTTCTTTTTCCCCATATTGAAAGTCACCCAAAAACTGAAAACTTTGCTCATCAACCACATTTCTTTCTTGGCTGAAGTGACCTTAACCATTGACCTTTCGGCTACAAAATCGATAGGTATCTGACTTTCCCCAAATGCCATTCATCCACACTGTTTAATAACTGTAGATAGTGGTGTACTCGAAAGGAAAATAATACTAGTAGTATTAGTAGTAGTATTAGTAGTAGTAGTAGCAGTAGTAATAGTATTATTATTAATACTACTACTACTACTACTACTATAACTACTACTAATATTACTACTACTACTACTAATAATAATAATAATAACAATAAATTTAAAGTTTTCGATTTTGAGTAATTATGAGCTAAGTAAGAGTGCAGATACTCGTACAAAAGCACAAATAGATATGGCGCGGTGACCTATTAAATTTCATTATCATGACATGTATTAACGATGCTACTGCTAATTTAGTCTACCAAGAAAACGAAATTTGATAAAAGAATCACGTGTATTTGTTTTGTTTTTGTTTTTTAATGGTTTAACGCCATTTTTCAGCACAATATAGGCTATACATAGCAGCCAGTATTAATGGTGGATGAAGAACCCGGGAAAACCCCCGGAAAGAACCACCGTCCCAAGAGAAGCTACTAGCAAGCTTTCTCACATAACTACATTTGCAGAATCTTAGACTTGAACACACGCAGACAGAGTTGAGATGGCAGTGGTCCGTAACGGACAGCGCTTTAGACCACTCAGCCACTTGGGGCCCCTACGTGTATTTGTATTAAAAGGAATATATTACCTGGAATTGACAGAACTGTCTTTGATTACGCATTAAATATTGTCAAAATGACTTAATATTAGGGATGTTATGTACATTTTTTCGGGATGAGGATGTAGTGGGGGAAAACTTGACGGGCTTGCTAATTTTCGTAAATGGACAACAGCAATTTTACAGCACGTGCAAATTCAGGGTCGGGGAAGAGGAATGTCCCTCCTTGCCCTCATCATATGACGCCCCTGATTTATATTATATACATTTCTACGGCCCATTAAATAGTGCCAATTTGATAATATTATATTCATTTTAAGGCCCATTTTTCACTTTTTGTTTGCTTTTGGGTCCTTCAGAACAAATTTAAGTCAAAGAAAATAGTATGCTTATTGAGACTGCAGGGAAATGTCATTATCAACAATGGTGTAGAGGCGATTGATTAAAAGGAAAGATTTTCTTTGGAAAAGTCGAACGGAATGGTGAAGAGCGTTGGAACAAAAAGACCCGCGATAATTATGCTTTGAAATATGATTATTATAAGAAGGGAAATAAAGCAAAGAACATAATTTCCCCTTAGCCTCCATCTGTCAGATTTACCTCCCTTAGATTATTATATCATACACTTCTATTTATAACTTTGCGGTAAATCTTCGGATCAACACTAGAATATTTATGGAGAGCAAGCTTCAAACCTTCCGGTGTTTTTTAAAAATGGAGCACTTCTATTAAATCATTATGGACTTGAGGATCACATGTATGGGCAGCCGTCGCCGCCAAAATTACATTAATCAAATGATCTGGTATGAAATCAAATGATTTAACCTAGCAAATGAAATGATCAATCCAGATTCCAAATGATGTGGTGTCACATGAAATGATTTAACGAACAAAACCGAATGATGCTTGTAAGTTTCAAATGACGTGGTATTAAATAAAATGATCAAGTGTGAAATAAAATGATTTAACCAAACAAACGGAATGATCAATTCAGAGTCCAAATGATGTTGTGTGATATGAAATGATGTAGCATGAAATGAAATGATTGAACCCCAAAAATGAAATAATGAATTCAGATTTCAAATGATGTGGCGTTAAATGAAATGATCTGGTATTAAATAAAATGATTTAAAGAACAAAACGGAATGATGATATATGCTTCCAAATGACGTGCTATTAGATAAAATGATGTAGTCTAACATGAAATGATTTAACTCAACAAATGAAATCATGAATTTAAATTCCAAATCATCTGGTATTAAATAAAATGATTTAAAGAACAAAACGGATTAATGAAATCTGGTTCCAAACGATATATTATTAAATGAAAGTACGTAGTATGAAATAAAATGATTTAACTCAACAAATGAAATGATGAATTCTGCTTCCAAATGACGTAGTATTAAATGAAATTATGTAGTCATGAATTAAATGATTTAACCCCAAAAATGAAATGATGTATTCAGATTCCAAATGATCTGGCATTAGTTGAAATGGTCTGAAGAGCAGAATGGAATGATCAGCTCATATTCCAAATGATGTGGTATTAAATGAAACGTATTGAAAGCAAACCATCTGATCAAACTACGAATCAACTAGCGTAAATCCAAACAATCACAGGGGGGCGCTGTTATCTATGACGTATGATGTCAGCACCCCGAAACAGAATCGACGGTCGTATTTACAGCATTCAACTGAGATTTTTGCATAGGACAGTTGCAGTGCAAAGCAAAGGCATGTATTTCTTTTCGTATTTTATAAACAAGAGCCACGTTTTCCAATCAGCATAAAGTGATTTTATCCATATTAATGAATGTGCGTGTATTTTGTTCTTTCTTCATGTTCTGCGCGAGTTTCTTCTGCTTCAACAAAGCGAGATCTATCAACTAAAGAGATTAAATCTTGATTTTATTTGATCAACATGTCTCATGTTACCGGCCATACGTGCATAAGCATTATTCGTCCAAGTTCTATATGTAAGAAATCTTCTTTTTCCTACTGTTTTTTCTCTCTTTTTGTTTTCTTCTGGGATAATCGAAACTAATTTTATTAGAAATCATGATTCGCGACTTTTAGTGCATTTAAAACACCACACTTCTTTCCAAAAGTATTAAAATGGAAGGGGAGGGGGGGTTTGTCATACATTTTGAAAGACTAATACGTGACCAATAAACATTTGCCTTCTTGGAGTGTTTTATGGCGAAGAAGAAGTACATATCATGCTTGAATGAACCCAAAATTTAGCTAATGAGTACTGATGTATGAAAATAACAACGAAAGGCGATGGATACTGGATTATATCAAATTTAAAAAAAAAAAACAGCATCACCTATTTGTGAGTGCTACCCTTAGGGTAATACATCAACGTAAATAAATCGTCATATGTGTGTTGTATTATATATCAAAAACTTTCGTTGCTTTCTCCCCGAAAAGAGATTGAAATTTTCCATCAAGCAGACGTGATGGAAAAAAGGTTTGTTAAAGTGGATATTGTCATCAATCTATCGTTAAGATATGTCATTTTTTTAATTTATTGTCATTAGTTCTCAACTGGACGGTTGCAGAATTCTTTCATAAAATCTCATTGGCGTTCCATTTCTGATTAGCTTGTTCACTGTAGAGTCATGCTTCCGTTTACTATTATGTCACAAATTGTTTTATTTCTTTATTTATATATTTTCCCCTTTATTTTATTTTATTGTATTACAGTTTCAAGACTCTCACTTTCGAGTCCTGCTCCTGAATATTCATTTTTCAAATATTTTGTTTGGTATGTAGTTATGCATGAGCCAAAGTGACCATGATGACGTTATTAATCACATCAACTCATGCGGGTTCTATTTAGATAGCAAGCTTCGGTTGCTTTTGCCCTGGGATGGGATTGAAATTTTTTTTCCAACAAATGGACATGATGGAAAATATGCAGATCAAAAGAATCTCTGGTGTAATTTTACTAGCAACCTAAGATGGCTTTCCGGAGACAATATGACTTTTTGGTTTGTTTCTTTGTAGGCCTGATAAGGAAAATTGTTGGCTAAGTTTCATTAGCTCTTGATTTGCCCTATGTTTAAGAATTTTTTTTTATTTGGCTCTATTTCCTGGTCATTTACTGCTAATTCTCCCCTGTGGTATTTAATATTAATCAATCGTATGTGTCCTTATGTTAGTCTCTTCTGTTTCTCATTAGTTTGTAGGTTGATGCGGGCACGCTTTTCGGTCTTGCTTGGTAATTTAATCACCGCCTGCTGTCTTCTATTTGTCATCAGCTGGTGGGATTTCGGTCCAGTTTCTCCTTCACTTTGTTTTAGAGTAACGGTCAATCTCTCTGGCAGAAATCGATTTCCAATTATTTTCTTGTTGTGCTGTACTGTATGTACATCTTATTGTGCTGTAATGTGTGTATACCCTTATTGTGCTGTACTGTGTATAGTCTTAGAATTTTTGATGGGGTATTTAAGTTTCCTTAGTGTTATGTAAAAAGGTTGTTCGTCAGAGCCTGTTTTTTTCTTCTTCGCCTTACTCGAAGTTATTTCCTATGTATTTTTGTTTCCTTTGCTAGAACATCGCGCAAAACTACGCACCTCCGAAAATGAAGATTTGACAACGGATATGCTCAATAAGAAGATGTAATTTAAGTTGTGTAACACACGTGTTATCACATGTTTTAAAAGAAGAATTGAACTTGGTGGAATTTTTAATTAAGAGATATGCTAGAATGACCTTAGCAAGTCACTAAAGTAAACAGACTAATAAGAGTATTGTTTGGGGAACTATTTTCGTACATTTAATATAAGGATGACCCATTTATCGGCAAGGGTAAAATGTGTGGTGAGCTGCAAATCGAATAGCTTAGAAAATTTATTTAACAAGAATTGAGCGAGAAGGTGTGATGAATCGAAACAATTTCATTTTTAAGTCCTCAGTCAATCCAATTATATAAATGGGGAGATAATTCAAATATACTTCAGTTTCTTTCCTGCGAAGTCATTTTTGAGTCAACAATATATATATATATATATATATATATATATATATATATATATATATATATATATATATATATATATATATATCCTATCTCGTGTTGAAAATGTCCTTAAAACTCACACTCCAAATTTATGAGGGATTTTAAAATGTTTACATATTTTATGTTATACATGTATTTACATATCTAAAGCAAATGATACATACCTATTTCACCGAAGTTTTCAGAGAAATGAGGTTGTCCATGAAGGAATCTTGTATCAAAGCGATATGATACATTACGTATACCAATTTAATTTGTGCTCGTTCGAACAACAAATGTTTCAATAGATGGGTTAATATTAGCATTAATGTGTTTATTACATAAGTGGAATATACACAAACAACGAAATACACGCTGCTCTATAACGGAAGTTAGATATAAATAATGGTTCCTCCTGTCAGTTATATCCCGTCTATCATATTATGTTTCAGTTGATACTCTGAACATCTAAATGAGTTCAGCGTTCTCTTACTATACATAACAGACCGTTAGAGAGGTTGATATTTATTTACATTTTCGACCAAAGGGGGATAATCGCCACTAAACTAAATCTTGATAAAACGAACGTAGTAATCGTTTTCATTTCTTCATTTTCAACCCAAGATGATACATTCGGTATTTCGCTCGTCTTGCTCTTTGACTAAGACGATTTAATACACATTGGATGCAACACGTTGTAAGCTATAACAGTGGAGACTGGACATAACTTTCAGTCAGGAAATGTAGGCAAGAATAAATAAAACTTATATTACGTAAAAGAAGAAGATTACACATGAGTAGTGGCAGGTTAAAAACGTTGTAACTGAGACTAATATGTATAAAGTGTGTGATAATAAGGTTTATTGTTCGTTGCATACAATATATTTCTTGCATGGTGGTAATAATATGGGTCGTCCCATATTGCTACTCATGATTTGTTTGGAATAGTAATTTTGAGCATATTGAGGGATTCTGCATCACATATCCCTACCCTACTATTTTACGTCAACCGCACCCATCCCCCTCAATATTTCTGGATCCGTCCAGTGGCGTAGCAACGGCGTTCGGCGCAAGGTTCATATTGTTTGCCCCTGTGTCTGGCACGCTGACCACTGGGCTACTTCAGTTTCCCAACGTGTCTTTATAAACTACCATATTAAACAAATATTATATTCAGAAAATAGTTAATAAATATTTATCTTGGTCCTCCGATTCAGGGATTTGTTTTTGACAGTTAAGTGACAACCACATCATTTGATTATAGATTAAGACTACCGTAAATTTCCTTCATAAATCTAAAAAAATAATTTGTAGGTACCGTACCTTTTTCCTGGAAGAAACTTTACAGAAGAGACTTGGAAAGTAATCTCGTTTTCTGCTTCATTAGAGAAATTGTGTACTTTTGTGTAAATATGTTAGTATAATAAAATGTGCGTGATTCAGTTATCAGGAAGAAAAAAACCCCTCATTAATCCGGTTATATTCCATAGGAACCAAGCTGTTCGAATTAATGAGGTTCCACTATTATTATAGTTTTGCATTTCGTTAGACACTAGCCAAATAACCATCTCATCAACACTCATGGTGCTAAATCTAGGTCAAAGACACCATTTGTAACACTGAGCAAGACAAGGTAACTTCAGTGTAGGATTGGAAAAATCGTATAATTCGTAACACAAGAACCATGTATGACTAACTTGACACTGGATAGTGTTTTAACCTATACAGTATTTCAAACGGTATCCGAGAGTAATCATGAATACCATATTTTTCTTGTTCAGATGTATAAGTCAATGCTTGGTATTGAAGGATGTGTGTCTGTCTGTCTGTCTTTCTGTATATATGTGTCCTTCTCTTCTTTCTTATATATTTATGTATTCGCGTATATGCGTATCTCTTCTTTCAATCCATGTGTGGCAGTGTATGCTTTCTCCATGTGCGTATATTTTTACCCTTTGGTCTCTACTTTCCCTTCACTGGGAAACGTTATTAAGATTAAATGTAATAGAGGACATTAGTTTTGTGTAATGAGAAATGAATGGAACGTAATATGGTTATAAATAATGCAAATAATAATATCATACAGGTTATAGAAATTTTATTTCGTTCTCCACGGAGATTCAAACCCAGGTCCGCTGGTAAAGGGCACCAATCGCCTTTCAGTTTATATTTGTATGGACCTTTGGTCAACACCCAAGGAGTTCCGAGCCATACATGTCCATGTACCACTGTGAAGGGAAGGCTGGAAGTGGTCTATGTGAATCTTATTGGGAGTTAGGTTAGACGATCCTGGTGGCAAATAATTCTGTCCCATTGGCTGAAATGTATTCGATACAACAAAGTTACTACACTGCAAACTCGAATAGTCAGATAAGCAGATACTTTTTTGTAAGAAACAAGAGGAGAAATAAAGCATTGTTGACTTTTTGGGGGCATATTGTGACTACGTTAGGAAAAGATAAGCAGGCCCAAAAAATGTACATAAGCAACGCTAAACGTTCAAGAAAGAAACGTTTGGTGATATATGCCTAAAGAACTAAATTCTTCTAATTACCATATATAAGCTCAATAATATCTTTGATGTCTACGCCGAAAACAATATACAACTGAACGTGTTAGATAGTTACAACAGAACTATGAAAACATTGCCAAATCGAATTCGAATTTATGTGTAGACTATGTGTGCTAATATCTGTGAAAGTCTATCACATTAATGTCTGCCATACTCACATCTCTAAAGCTCCAAATAATAGTAGGCTCCGGGAACCCTTTGACACGGCATATGACATCCAGTGGATGGTTTGCTAAAGGGTAGGTTGGGGAAGCAGCCAACTGGAATACACCAGCTTTATCTGCAAAATATATGCATTTAAATCAGAACAAAGCGTGTTGTATTTTCAAAAGAGCTTTAAATTATAACTACTTCTTACTTTTGACATTCTGCTTTTCTTTAATTAAGGATGGGGGATATCGATGACACAGTCTTGTTCTCTACCAGATGTACAAATTTGTGACATATTAAAACTGAAAAACGTCGAGTTCAGTACAGAAGGTGACGTAGTCTAATCAAACAACCGATTGACATTCACTATTACAAACTAAACCAATCAGGTGATATTGCATCCTGTTGCAGTCCGTAAAAACCAAATGTATTCTCGCATGTTACCTAGAGATTTTCTTACCAGTCGAGAATGTTACTTGTATTTCACCAAAACAGATAATATATATTAAATGAGATCAACCTCGTGGCTTTTGCCTGGGACGAGAAAGCAAAGAGGTGTGAATTGGCGGGTTCTGTAAAAATCATTTCGTGTCATGGCATTCGAATGCAGATATTTAAAGAAAATGAAGCATAACCTATACTAAACTTTCAATGTTTGTTTCATGGTTAATGATCTTGGTGGATATGAATTTACAAACAATGCACCAGTTTTCGTTACAAATGTAATAAGGTGAAATGAATATGTAATTAATGTCGTGATGCCTTAATAATAGAAGATCAGTCAAGTAACGTGAATATGGGCTAGATGTGTTGAACAACACAGTAATAATCAGCCAGTCGGGTAAAACTCATTTCTTTGCTGACAGAGCATACCTATTTCCTTCGAATAGGGTATTATCCTTGGCATGCTTGTATAACAGTGGTCAATAGCTAGACTTCCATAATATGTTGGGAAATTCCTTTTTTTAATGTATTGTTCCAAGGGATTACATCATTTTCTTACTTTAGGAATGTTTGATTATTTATTGTACGTGCGATCTGCCTCTCCTAGGTTGATACATATCTACACTCAATGTTACATAGTCTTTCTTACCAACATACCAATTTGTATGTTGACCGATTTCATGACCAAATATATGTTTAGTGTTAAATATACTATCATTTACCGTTTGCATTGAACGTATAAGCTCTTTGACAGCAATCACTAAATGTGCATGTCTTCTGTCCCAATCAACAATATAATTGATTTACCTAACTGGAATATTGCATAAGTATATTCTGTAAGCTTCTTTCGTATTGACGTCTTCATGTTTAGCTTGATATCTTTAATCAATAGATATCTGTCCACATTAACTGTGTCATGCAAGCTGTCTTCAATTACAATCATGCTGAAGATTTCCTGGAGACTACTGGTGAAATTTCTATTTTTATTTTATTTCTCTATTTTTCTAGATTCCTTTCCAGATGGAGGACTGATCAATTGAGTATCTCTTTCATTGTTCTTTTCTTCTTTCTGTTTTCTTTTATATTTTCTCTTTGGGTAAATAAAGTATTTACTATAAAATATATTGATTCAACACGAAATTGAGTTTTCTTGCAAATGTATATAGATTTTCTTGTTACCTTATTCCACACACCAAATTTTTTTTCTTTTCTGACTCTTTGAAAAGATCTTATTTCCTCCAGTACGATACCAAAATGGCAAATAAAATCAGCACATTTTGTTTACATGTTTGAATTGTGTCTTGCTAATTACCATATGGTCGATTGTATTCACTTCCCCATATATATTGCGTTTGATAATACTCGTTTATTAATAAAAAAATTTTTGATATGAAAAATATATTTTTGTGTTATATAGTAGTGTTATATATACGATATCGTATTCACTTATACAATAAATAAACTGGCATGATTTTTTAAAAAAATTTCAATCTTACATAGTTAAAACATTATTTGCAAAATTTATCAGTACCACAAAATTCAGAGCAGAAATGCCAAATATTTATTGATGATCGCGACTTCTTTTCACCCTCCCAAACAAAGCTGTGATGTCAGTAGACATCTTACGACATTTAAGAAGGATTACTTCAAGTCGTAAAATGTCACACAATCTGCCTTTTTTTAGATTACTTTTATTGTAGTCTTGTCTGTTTAATTTATTTTTGCAGCGAGAAATATTTGTTTTTTTTATTGACCGTCATGAGTGTTTCATTTTCTTTCAGCCACCCATGATTTCAGTAGGTTTCCGGCTGTCTTCGTATTCTTTCAATCTAGCTAGTGCATTTTTTTCTTTCATTTTCTTCGTCTTAAAACGAGCTATTTTAAGTTCGTACATGTCATATTCTCTACTGTACAGAGACACTTCTTTCTCATGTAATACCGCTTCTTTATTATTTCCCCTTAATTCTTCCTATTAAACCCATAACTGCCCAGTAATAATATATGTTTAATTTTATAACTCTTTTCTTTAAAACTGATATGTACTTTCTTTGTAAAGATAGATTTATGTTTTGGATTTCCCCGTTATTTAATCTGAAACTAACGTTAGACATTCTGTAGATATCACTTGTTACATAATCAAATCAGGTATACATAATTTAGATCTGTTGTTGACATCTCCTGTTAACATTAGCATCACATCTTTTCACCGGTGATAAATGTTTTTATATTTACTCAAAGGGTTAGAAAATACAACTGATATGTACTTTCTTTGTAAAGATAGATTTATGTTTTGGATTTCCCCGTTATTTGATTTGAAACTAACTTTAGACATTCTGTAGATATCACTTGTTACATAATCAAATCAGGTATACATAATTTAGATCTGTTGTTGACATCTCCTGTTAACATTAGCATCACATCTTTTCACCGGTGATAAATGGTTTTATATTTACTCAAAGGGTTAGAAAATACAACTAGCAGAGTTTATTTAGTTCCCCTTGGAAAAATTATTTAGACACTCAAGTTTGTTCTTTATTTTACATTATCTTTAAATTTCTCTTACAGGGTTTATTTTGTCTGAATAAAAAAGAACAATATTCTCTTTTTCCAGCAGCTCCTTATCGTTACTGCTGTAAACTTCTTTCCCTTTATCGAACTGTATATTTTTAGGCTCCCTCTATTTATTGAGTGCAATAATAGTTTTATGAATATATTACTTCTCTTGCGTTTAAAAGTTATATATACCCATATATTTCTTGTAGGAGTAGATGTCAATAATATCTGCCTGAGAGAATCGACTTTATTTGTCAAAACATGTTGTGTGATATGATAAGTAAAGTGTTCTATGAACCATTCATTTAGTTCGCTGTATTTGATTTGCTATGCATTAGAGTAAAATGCAAATTAAATTACTGGATTATTGTCACGTTACTGAATTATTTTCTCTTGTTGATTATAAACTTTAAACCAACACAAAATCCACATTATTATGTCGCAAAATCTAGGAAAATATATACAATATTATATATATATATATATATATATATATATATATATATATAATATACATATATGTATATATATATATATATATATATATATATATATATATATATATATATATATATATATATATATATATATATATACACACACACAATTTAGACATGAATGTCGACGAATAGAGGACATGTGTAGTTTAACAAACGTAATCAGATAGGTAGTTATAAGGAGTAATTATTACTTTAATCTATATATAAATCAATTGTGGTTATTATTTCGAAAATGTTGAAGGAATGCACATTCAATGTGCATTTTATCAAAACAAATAAATTCAATAATATCATAGCTCTTGTCTTTTTTATTGGATTCTGAATCAAGATTTACATGTATCTGTAATTAAATATACATGGCTTGTCACAATGACAACGCCAAATTTATATCTTGCAATCAAATATATTTAACAACTTGTGTTATTATTGTGGATCATAATATAGCTCTTGTTTTCTACAGTTACCTTCTTTAACAGATACCCAAACAGAAGCTGACGTCGCTAAACCATTTTTAGATACAATGCAAGTGTAACTGCCTTCCTTCGCTCCATCCATTTCATCAATACGTAAATATGCACCCATCGGTGTAACACTTCGAGGCAAAGTGGAACTCTGCAATAATAATGTTTTATTTTAAGCTCTTTGGGGAATTTCGACTTGAAACAAAATTATGAGGTTATGCGTATTGGTATAACGCCATCATATGTAGTTGGAAAAGTATTTGGACTTGATGAAAGAAGATAAAGCAATCGATTAATTAAAATTTGTAGTGGAAAGAAATTTAATTATTTTGAATATCTACCAATTTAGAAGTGTGAATAAATTCTAGCACTTGTTATGGAGATGTGCCAATATTCTGATGTAATATTTGATTTAGAAAGTTCAGGTGATTACAGTACATAAATCTGATCGATGAAATTTGTACAGGTCATATATTTACCTAAATATCTGTATTACGTATGTACTCAAATTGCGGATCATGAGGGAACATAAAGAAACGTAGTTCTTAGAAATTAGGTCTCATGAAGGAAGTTAAATACGTTCTCTCACATTATAAAAAAATAACAGGTTAATCAATATTACATGATCAAAAGTCTAAATGAAGCTTGATGTATTTGTTTCTTCAAATTTTTGGGGTAGATTTAGTTACAGTTTGTTTAAATTTTCCTACAAGCAATATTGTGTACTTATTATAAACAACAACGCCTAATAACAGCACTAGGAACATAACTTAAGACGCTCTCCAAAATAATAATAATAATAATAATAATAATAATAATAATGATGATGATGATGATTCCGAGGGTGATAATAACTATTATTACTATTTTCATTATTATTGCTGTTATTTTTATTATTATTATTATTATTATTATTATTATTATTATTATTATTATTATTGGAAGTAGTAGTAAAAGTAGTAAATGTCATTGTTACATCTCATTGATTACCCCAAAAAAATTCGAAAATAGTACACGATTACCAGATTTTACGGCTTTCTAGTAGGTGATTGCTCCATTCAATTGTCAGATAGTCAGTGATTACCCCAGAAAATTACCAAACAAAACATGCCACACAGTGTTGGATTTCCCAATTAAATTGCAAAGTTATTACCGAATAAATTGCCGTGCATAGGTGAAGTCATTTCTCTTCCCCCATTAAATTGCTACGCAAATGTGACATCATTCCTCTTATCCGATTACATTGCCTCGCATAGTTTACATCATCAATCTTACCTCATTAAATTGATACGCATATGTGACGTCAATCCTCTTACCCCAAAAAATTGGCACGCATATGTAACGTCATTTCTCTTACCCCATTAAATCGTCATGCATAGGTGACGTCAATTCTCTTACCCCATTAACTCGATACTCATATTGACGTCAATCCTCTTACCCCATTAAATTGCCACGCAAAGGTAACGTCATTCCTCTGTGAACGACAAGAAATCAATGTTGAATCATAGTGAACCAGTACCAGTTTTCCATTAGTTAACGGACGTTGTATGTCAAGAGTAACAACCCCAATGGGCGAGTTTGCTGAAAAAACACATAAGAACGATGTTTAAGAATATCTGCTTTATTTAAATCCCTAGAAGCTACTAAAGTTGATGTATGTCTATATTTCTTACCAGTATCGAAAGAGACTTGTAATAGCGGTTGTAAGTATGCTATGTAAACAATTGCGTCACTCTTACTCTTGGTATATTTGTTGATCGCACTCTCAGGTTCCTAGGTATGAGAGTAGGCATGACTTAAATATAGCCATCCGTCCATCCATCGATCTATCTTTCTATCATCAGAACAATCAGGAATAAAACTCCTGCCGCGCGTAAAGGTACATACCACATAGCAATCAAACAACAGTACCACCATTACCAATAATGCAACTGAGACGAAGACAATACAGGACATATTGCAGGCTGACTCTTTCTATACCGAATGTACGATTAACAGACAAACAAGAAGTTACAATGTATCTTTCCTTGAAACAACTGTTCAGGTCCACTCCTTGTCCTGTTTACTGCAACTAAATATGATCATCTTTAAAAGAAAACATTTAAAAAAATGAAATTTCGGAATATAGCTTCTTTCATCCAAAGTGTGTGTGTGTGTGTGTGTGTGTGTGTGTGTGTGATTTGGATTTTTAACGTAGCTTAAACAATTTTTCAGTCATATCGCTACGGTGTCTGAAGTGCCGCAAGCATGTAGGATTAAGTCCCACAGGGGCACATTATCCTGACTACCAGTCCTAACACTAACCGCCAAACGAAGCAGCTGTTAGTACAGGTACTATTTGTATGTCTTTAGTATGACTCGGCCGGGGTTATAGCCCGAAACCTCCCATATACAAGGCGGAAGCTCTAACCACTTGGAAACCAGATCAGTCAATAGTTACTAAATCAAGTTTTGCATTTTCATAAAAATGAATGCATGGATTCTCTTAAAAAAATTTACAGTTTGAAAATTCCATTGCTGACTACAAAATATTTAATACAATATTTGTTTTTTATTTTTATTTCATCCTACACAACATCTTTCCCTTTGACTCTTTCCTTTCTGTCTTTTCTTTGTCCTCTGCACTTTGATTAGATTCCATCCTTCCAAAGCTTAGTTACATTGTAAGAATGGCGGGACACGGGGCTTTAATGCAAATACATTTGAGACAACGAAGAAGAAATATTTTTGTTGGTTCTGCTCAGATACTTGTATACTGTGTGTGCGTAAAAATGTTCCAGACGTTTGTTCAGTTAATAATGCGCAGTCATAGAACCATTATCATTCAAAGTAGTTTTATTTTTACAAATTAGAATTTAAGGTACAATGGCCCTTCCTAATCAACATAAAATTTGATACGGATCATAATGTTGCAACAATTGATCTCTGTTGTTAGATTAGACAAGACATACAGCATACATCAATTCAAATGTTTACAATGTTTTAACCTAAGTTGTGTCAATTCCACTACAAAGCATTCCAGTTGTTGGATATTCATGTCAAGGGATGGTTACTGTTTGTAGACATTTGCGACAGTATATTTCAACCTTTGGTTTGAAACAGTAGTTTAGACAAAGACACATTTTATTTGGAGCCGAAATTGCATCACATAATAAGAAACGTTTGTTCCTTGGAGCTATGTTACAGCAATAAAAAATGTTATATAAACTGATTTGCGTTTGTTTACTCATGTAAATTGACATTTAAATCACGCTTGTCGTAGGCTAGGGTGCATAATATAGATGCACCGCCCTCTTATTCACTGACCAAAACCATTAATGTTTTGGAAAAAGCCCGTGTGTGATAAATGTGCCATATTTCTATAGATATGATTTTTTATTCTCAATGTTATTTTGGACAAAAAAATTGAACAATAGCAGCGAAATGTCGATAATGCTGTCTTGAGAGGTTAAATTTTAACCACGCTTGTCATGAAGTGGGGTCCCTGTTACAGCCACCCTTCCCAACCATCTGAGCCCTTTATCGATTTACTTATGTCGTTAATATGTTTGTAACAAGTCCCAGTGGACAATCAGTTAAAAAATTGCCATGTCGAAAATATTAAATTGCACACGGTGTACAAACTATGTGATGTTTAAAGTTATGATATAGGTATACTTTCTTAAATAACGCAGTAGGTAGTCATTTGACACAATCGTACAAAATTATTTAGTTTGGCATGAAATTTCAGAAATTAGTCGTGTCGGGGATATCTGATTTTGCTTTTTGAATCATTGTTATTTCTTTACCAACCTGTACAAGATTACACTATACATTTTCTCAAAGGCTATCACAAAATAAACGAAGAAAGATTGGATTATTTTTCTCATTGGAGGGTCACTATTTATTGCCTAATTTTTTTTAAATTCTTGTTTGTGTTCTTCTGATTTTAAGAATCACAATTGTGACCTATATAGGCCACCTTTATGCCCATTTTGCATAAAGAACTACATTTATCTAATTGAGAGTGTATATGGTTTTAGTGTTTGAATTTCTTCCAATCCGTCGTACAAATACAAAATGAAACAAAAAATAAACACTTGGGATTTCATCAAATACTGTGCTCTTTCGAAAAGGTATCATGCGACCATTTTCCATTTAATTGCAAAAGTGTACTGTGTGATTCTAATTGGCTAATGTATCCCATAAGTCATTATCTCGTTAGACAAAATGAAGTGACGAAATTGGCAAGATTCATTGGATTATATGTATTCACTCTGACCGATATAAATATTTTCGGTGCTTTACTATTTCATGTATATTTAGCATTTTCTACGGTAAATTTCAAGCAGGATACCGGTATAGACTTTGCAGTTAATGACAAAAATGTAGGAAAAGGGCGCGGAGACAATAATAAGGTTTCTTGACGTTAGATAAATCAAATGAAAGGTCTGTCTTAGAGGACAATGAAGTACATACACAGTGACAAACACACACACACCAGTGGCCCATGTAGGACAGTACATATTTATAATATTCGAAATAATTAAAACGTCTAAATTAAACAAAAAGAACAAAATATGAAGCAATAGCTGCATCTTTAGGAAGGGATTTATTGGATTACATGATAATGGTTGGGTATTTATCATTTACGTAAGTCATTTTGAGCGGTAAGGTAACACTTTAATATAAAAACTACCCATCTTTGTTGAATCCTTATAATTTCATTTTGTTTCATTGTTGTCGTCCAGTGAGAGGATTTCATCAACAAAATATTACTTATTAGGTATCTCGTAGGTATCTTAATAATCCTCTTCACACTACGTCAGAATACCTATCCCACTGTTCAAGACACCATGAAAGGCGTTTAAGGGTGGCAAGTGGGGCGACTGCCCAAGGTCCTGCTTTTGAAGGGACGTCGCGTTTCAGACCTAAGGGCGTCTTTATGAGTTCGTCAAGCTATATTCTCTGGTAAATTGGAAACGCTGATACAGATCACACGTAATGCACGCAAAGTAGCACCAAATCACGAACGTTGGTAAAGTCTAGACAGAATCACTGTTTGCAGTAGTATACCAATCGAGATACTGATAGTCTGGCACTGCGCAGACATGGTCAGCCCTTTGCCCTGCTTACTCATACCGTCGCCTCTGCACGACATTGATGCTAATTGTAATAAGGTACAGTGTCAATGCGGTCCATGCCAGTAATCAGGGGACATTTGCTACTTTTCTGACCAAAGTATTGTCTTTCTTTCTTAACGTATAGATCACATATGGTACATGCCTTATTATCAGTTGTTCTTGCTTCTACGTATATCGATCTTTCGAAATCAAAATATCTCCCACGTTTCGTAATCTCACCTACTAGTTATATGACCATGACCTTTAATAACAACTATTGGAACATATTGTCTAAGCCAGAATACATGAATTTATTAATGTAGAGCCCACCATATACTATGTGAGTGCTGCTGTGCAGGGAGGACTGCGAGACTGCATTGTTTGGAGTTGAGAATTTTGATCGAAACTTGCGGCGGTGGGCTATGGGTGGTTTGAACTATTTTTTAGTCATATCGCTATGATGTCTGCAGTGAGGCAGTTTATAATGATGTCTGTCTAGCACTGGGGCATCTTGTCGCAGATAAGTAGCATGATATTCCACCCTGTCACATTATTCTGACACCAGGCCGACCAGTCCTAACACTAACCTCTTAATGCTGAGCGCCAAGCGATGCAGCTGTTAACACCAATTTTATTGAGTCTTTGGTATGACTCGGCCGGGGACCGAAACCACGACCTCCCGCTTTCGCGGCGGGCGCTCTAACCACTAGGCCACCGGAGCGGTACAGGCGTTGGTATACACACGTTTCATCAAAGGTGACCTGGAAACTGATTCCGAACCGGGAGTAGTACCCTGAATTTCCAGATGTGCAAAAAACTCTAGATATGTTTCACGTGACCGTTTATATTCAGTCACACTGAAGAAAACTCACTATATTTGTCACTACGATAATATCGTGTTTAATATGGCGCCATATATTGTGGTGCATTAATCGCTTACAGTTTTATATTTCGCATACCTATCACTACAAGAAACTAAGATATAATATTGACATCATACGTTGTCAGAAAGTATGCATTGATGGATGGAGAACAAGGCAACGGCACAATATCACAGAGAGGCTGCGTGGTACTGATTGAAGCAAAGTTCTACACGTTTAAATATAACGATTTGGCTTGTATTACAGAATTAACAAGTAAGCAATAAGACATCGAATATAAATCCCTGCAAAAGAACATTATAAAGAGAAAGGGAACTAAAATACCTAAGAGCAAAAAGAAAACCAAAGGAAAAAAAACTTAAACCAAGAAAGATAAACCCTTCGAACAAACTTTAAACCAATAGTTGGGCAATACCTTCTACAACAGAGACCACCACAGAAGCATTCGCTGTAACTCCATCTTTTGCTATGATGCAGGTGTAAGTCCCAACCTCTGACCTCGTCACATCTCTAATTTCCAAAAGACTGTTATGTGTAACATGGAGAGCATGTGGTGGAAGCGTTGAACCCTGGAATGATATTAACGATGGTGGTACAATTTGCATTAGAAGCAGCAGTAGTTGAACTAGTAGCAGCTGCGGTATGCATGTGTGTATATAATTTGGATTTTTAATTGAAGAAACTGTCCACTCATATCGCTACGCAGTAGTGGAACTAGTAGCAGCATTAGAACACCTATCAACCAATAGTTACAAGGACAGCAGCTGGGTGAAACATGTACCGCGGTGATATTTTTTTCTCTCAAGGTGTGACTCGGAAGCTAAGTCCAGCTTATTCACTGCTATGAGCTTTGGAAGTGCTATTTTAAATGGACAAGTATAGCACAACGATGTACAATTTAAAAGAAAAACTCTTTTATGTATGTGTACAGTAAATCCTTACACTGTTGTATACAAATATATTAATGTACTTCGACTATATTGACTTTAAATGCATTATTAGAACTAGTACAACAAGTAGTAGTAGTAGTAGTAGTAGTAGTAGTAGTAGTAGTATTAGAGTATTATTATTATTATCATTATCACCATCATTAATAATTTATTCGTTGTTAATTCGTTGTAATTTGTACTGTGCTACATAATGTTATTGTTTGTTGCAAGTGTCTAAAACTCTCACCCCATTAAAAAGCCAGCTGTAATTGACAACCACGGATTCGTAGTCACTACAAGACAGCTTTGTGGTACTGTGAAGTTCCACTAACGTGCTTCCTGTTATTTTTGGAGGACCAAGATGTGTAACTTTTGGAGCTGACAAAGGACATTTATTGTTGATTAAACAGTGTCAAGATTCATTAAAATATGTTTATTAATATTCTGCAGTTAAATAAGCCATTCCAGGCCCTACATAAGTACACACACACACACACACACACACACACACACACACACACACACACTCACACACACACACATACATACATACATACATACATACATACATATATCCATACATACATACATACATAACTCAATTATTTAATTCAGCCAGGTACTGCTGTCATTTAGGCGATTATGTCGCTATAAGCAAGTAATGTTAAAATATAACCTATATTGCTGGACTCGATAATTTTGCACTTTCTCATTACAGTCAAAGGGTAACACTTAATTACAGAATGGAAAAGCCGATGATAAGTCATGAAGGCATTGACAAAGGCATGAACCAGGAAGTCAAATCAAGATTTTAAACAACAATAGCAACAGAGAGGGGGAACATACCTTTTGCTGAAACGTCATATACTTTTTTTTAAAAGCTTCCTACGAAAATAAAAATATAACGTCAATAACGACAAAACCGAAGCATCTAATTGACCGAGAATTTCTCTATTGGGTTGGTTTTGTTATTTTATCTTTTGTTTTTTTAGTGTTTTTCGAAATTTACATGTGTGTTTGTATACCCACCGTGACGTTTCATTATGGGCACACCCTCCTGTGCTGCTGTTTAGGTCTAAGTAATTACATCGATATTATATCAAACTAACTGCTATTTCTCAAACAAAAAGTTCCTCAAGACCTATATGATATCGCGACCATATATCACGTAAATTTACTTTTTTAAATCCGTGTGGGATAGCTTGCGCACGTGAAAAGACTTTTCAAACATAATTCTATTTATATCTCCTGAACCCCAAGTCTGATGAATATTTAACAGAGTATGTGTATCATCTCCAGTACAGTTAAAACATTACAGTCATCTCTGATCACGTTCGGAATTTGTGTGTATCTCTGGGTAAGAGAAGTTATATCTGTATTTTTATATCTGCCTCGAGAAAATACTCTAGCTGTATTTGATTGTTTGTCCAGCATTACATCATTATAAACAACTAAATTAAAGCTAAACCATCAAGTTCATTAAAACTCAGTGCTTCATCAATATGGTGATAAAATCAATATCATCACCGTCTTCATTGAACAATTTTGCATTTTCATTTCAATCTTTATGCACATCGTAGCATTGTTGATCATCTACAGATGGTGCAATTAAATATAATTTATCCCATTGAAGCCATCCCATTATTAAATTAAGTAATAATTGCGTCTTACCAGACCCAGATGGACCTATGATAATTTATCTTATATAATAGCGATGGATGATGTTAGACTGGCTCTTGTCTTCGTGTCGCTGAGAAATCAATGACATAATTGTTGTATAAATATAATACAGACTATGGGTTCGATGCAGAGGATCCACCACCACTAGTGAAGTAACAACAATAATAACAACAAATAAAAGTACTCACTTACAAGCAATTGTGTGAAACGTGATACAAGCATATCAATGTTTCTCCATGACACAAATAGGTGGTGAAATTGCTGCTTCACTAGGAAATTACCAGGAACTCCATGTAATAAGTACCCAAGGGGGAAACATCTTCCTGAATATAATTTTGTGGTCCTGGAACCCGACATGACATTCGACTTTACGAACGAGATCAACCAAGACCTGGAGTATTTTCCAATAAATGCCATTGATCAAGCATGTCACGTTCATGATGTAGCGGAGAACAAAAATAAATATTTACAACAACGACATTTTGCAGGTGTGAAGTTGATTCATTCGTTAAATTCCATACCACATATAAATCTCAGAGAATCATTAGCTAATTGACCCGTGATGAAAAGTAAACTGGTATTAGGGGTTGGTAATTAATGAACCGATTATTATAACATAATGTAATAACGAATATTTGTTATAGCCCGAAAGGATATTTGAGAGGTAGAACAGCGGTAAGCAAACTCGCTGATACATCAAATGGTACATGTTATGTTTATGCAACTTGTTCAGCATAACAGGCGGTATGACACATTTATCTACCATCACCTAGTCAAACTCAGTACGCGCATGTTGATGTCAGCGCCCCTAATGAAGTTTATCAGGCGGATACTTTGTTTTTACCTTATGAAACTATTAAAAATGATATAAGTTGCTACACATTCGAGTCGACCCTTTGATGTTGCATGTAAATATGAAGAAGAAGAGCCGTTACTAACTTAAACAGCTATTGAAGTTGCATCTGCTTAAGAGCTAACTGATCAGCAAGAACCAATGTCATGGCCACAACTACTACTACTATTACATGTTGATCCTGGCAAAAATGTTATTGGTGCAGTATTATTTCTGATGAAAATACATAGTGTCAAAATTAAATTCATCGCGATCATGCAATCGTTGAACGATTTAATCGAGCACCTGCTGAGCGGTTATTTGAATATCAATATGCAAAGGAAATACCCATGCATACAATTCACTAAGATTTGAGATCTCGTTAATGGGTTGCAAGATTACCATGTGTGGTAGCTGTATTAAATAATGAGTTTACTCGTGCAATATCTATGAAACATACCAATGCAATCACACAAAACATATACCAATACATGATTTTTAAAATAAAAACTAGCATTAGTCAATGCTACAGGAACATATTTATATGAACCCGGTGAACGTGAATGCGGTAAAATAGAGCGACATGATCCTATTGAGTGTAAGATCCACGGGTAGATCTGCAATCAATATATTAGATTCAACTGCTCTTCAACGTGGATTTGAACGTGAACAATTAGACGTAATTCCTGAAGATACACAATAACTACCGTCTTCACATAACTAGCACCTACATTTAAGACAGGTCAGCATCACATTTTCGCGTGTCACCGAGACTACTATTAATTCTCTCTGCGGTAAATTGTCTTGGATTATTATTTGAATATTTCCACAACATTTTTGTGTTACAACGTGGAGAATGGTTATGTTGTCGTTGTGATCAATTCAGCGTCAAAATCAAAGTCGCGTTTTTTTTGTGTGTCGCATTGTTCAGAACAG
Organism: Unio pictorum; assembly: GCA_030141615.1. Taxonomy (NCBI): domain Eukaryota; kingdom Metazoa; phylum Mollusca; class Bivalvia; order Unionida; family Unionidae; genus Unio; species Unio pictorum. The sequence goes on along the minus strand of JARLTB010000149.1, from coordinate 4,959,924 downwards.
TATATTTTTTTCGTGATATATCATCGCTAGCAACTTTTTTTTATTGGTGAACATATTCTGTACAATTAATAATTATCCTCCGCACATGAAATATTCTTCTGACTCGAGACACTGTGAGATAAACTTAATTTGACTTCTCAATTATATCATCACCCATCCAAACAATTTTATCAGAGATGGTGTATCGTTTAGTTGAATGGATTGTCATTGAGTATCCTAGCGACCACTGAGTCTTGTCCATAGCTAATGCGCTCTCAACAACACTGGCAGGAACTAAAATAATACATAGCACGATATTTTGTTTCTCTGACGATTCTGGTATATCAACTTCATTATTTTGTTCGCGTGTATCTGCTAAGCGATAACACATTGGCATGAGTAGATTCGGAAATTTTTCTTTATGTAGCAAAAATAATTGTTAACTAACTTTTTACCTATCTGTTGCAGTAGTTCTTGCGGTGATGACATTACCATTTTCTAAATCAGAAGTAGTCATTGCTTCTTTGTAAATCTTAACCATTTATGTGAACTCTGTATTCGATATTATTCCGTCATTAAGATATGATTACATAAATGAGGATAATTGGAGTCTGATAGAATCGTTGTTTGCAGCTTTATTATATACTAATGTATTTTATATTCACTACATGTAGATATTTGTTGCGATGATATTAAGAACACCAGAACTGTTGTTGCAGCTGAAACACAAATTGTTACAACTACTAGTGTCATCACTAGCGATGCTGTTACTCACAGCAATACTCCGTTTCCAGCGATAAAAGCGGACGCCAAATACACAATTATATCAACGACAACTACAGGTCTGCGACGTTTATTTACTTTTGCTGTATGTTCGTCAACGATATATTTTATACTAATTTGACATTCACGCACCGGATTGTATCTGGGTAGGGAATGCTGGATGTAAACGTCACTCTCTGAATTTCCTTCTCCTGTTTATAAGTATGACAATCCTTGGAATTGACAATCCTTGGAATTGGCGTGATGTTCCTTGCCACAGTTGACACAATGCGGAGTCGCTCTACAATCAAGTTCCTGATGAGAGTGGTCTCCGTATCGGCCACATAACTTGACTCTGGAACGTCGGTCCTCGTGATGGCCGTATCTTTGACACTTATAGCATTGAAGGGGGTTTGGTATGTAGATTTCAACCTTTATTTGCAAAAATCCAACCTTGACCACTTAGGGCACTGTCGGTTTATTAAAGGTGAGTACAAATGTGTTGGTGTCCTCCAGGTTGTTGTTACGTTTAATGCGTATTCTACGCATTGCAGTGACACCTTCATGTTTCATCCCTTCGATGATATCTGTGTCGGTGACTCCAGCCAAGTCACGACAGCGCATTACGTCTTTGAACGAATTCAATGTAGTGTGGGCGAATGAGGTCACTGGAATATCGAAAAAGGTTTTCATTTTCATGATATTATCTGTTTGACCCTTTCGCTCACACTCAATCATAAGGCAACCCGATTTGAGTTTTTTTTTTTAAAACACGTTTTGGTGTGCCAATCGATCCAGAAATGGTTTTCTCAATACCAAACGGAGATAAAACTGAAAGCGGTTGAGCATCATCCTTAGACTGAATAACCATGAAGCGTGGACATGATTCCACGCCACTTGTTTCTTCATTTGAGCCAGACAGTGGTTTAATACGTTCATTGTTGTTTTTTTTGTTGTGTTTGCCATGATTAAGAATTTTAAATTTCAGCACCCATGCTACCCACCCGCCACGGAGCCCAACGAGGGGACACATTTTCAAGTGCCAGGGATACACAGATGCCATACACGTTAGATAAAGTTACCTGGGAATGACCCATGAAGCTTCATTCTAGGGTCGGTAAAATTACCTCCCGATTGACCCGTTGAGCCACCGCCTTCTAGGAAGTCTTCTAAAACTTCGTAAAGTGAAAGCTAGAGGAAAAAAGTGTAGGGGCAACAGTGGTATCAAGAGACATACAAGAAAGAGAAGATGTTTAAGTAAAAAACGACCTCCTACGGCTCGGCGTGATCAGCCGATTTGTCGAGACCGGGCCCATCTCGACCACCCGTCTAAGAGAAGTAGAGGCCAAAGTAGCGTGTTGCAACTACCAGGATCCTTTCCTCCTCCGAATTGGGTCGCAACCCACGGCAAACAGGCTGCCTCTACTAAGTCGCGTTTAACGACACGTGGAGAGGCACGTCGGGCCAATTCTACAACCCCGAACCCGCAGCGGAGATTATTTCGCACGATTCATTGAAATAGCAAAATTGCAAGGCACAGGTTCTAAATCATTTCTCAATCATCTCAACTCAATCTTTGCGCGACATGGTATACCAGCAGTATTAGTTTCAGATAATGGTCCGCAATACACATCCACAATATCGCGCAACACCATTACCAAATGTATATAGCCCTGCCGAATTATTGATGGGAAGCAAAGTACAGACTACTTTGCCAATGGCCCCAAACAACTTGAAGCCGAAGTAGCCCGCTTTAATAAAACTGAAAAAATTCGGAAAACTATCAAAAGAAAACTCACAAGAGAAATTATGATCGTCGACATCCCGTGACAATTATGAAAAGACTTCAGGTACGGAATAAAGTATGGATTAAAGATCAATTTTCATGAGGGATAATTAAATCTGAGGCATCCACACCTCGTTCATATAAGGTAGTAACTGACGAGGGAGAGAGATACGGCGTACTAGAAGAAATTTATGTCCAATGCCTACCACATCATCAGAGCCTCTCAGAGTGACTTCTTCAGACCCTGATACATTGACTGACTCAGATGAAAGCAAAGCAATCCCAACTACTGAAAACGGATATTTCACACGTTCGGGAAGGTTATCAAAACCACCCGAGAGACTGAACTTGTAAAACAAATTACGCTAATGATGCTTGTTTAGAAATGCGGTCATCAGATCACGTTTCATTTTAATGTAAACTTGTCAGATGGTGAGATGTAGTGTCAAAGCCTTAATCTAATTAGCTTTGAAATATAACTTGACAGCAAATGTAATCAGATATCACACAATGGACTAGAACTGATAGACACCAACAGCTGGTTTATGTTATATATTCACTAGGGTTTAAGGGCCAAAACAAATATACTCTCAGGGTATCCTTTACTTTTTTCCCTTCCAAGCTGTATTGATGTCTTGTATTGAATAAATGTTACATTACGCCTTCTACAGTTATTCTTCAATAACAAATAACATTACAATTTTCATGTGATATTCTGTTTAGTTGTGTGTTTGTTTTAGAGGATGACCTTCCGTAAATAATATATATCATTATATTTTTAAGATCTGTTTAAAACGATAGCAGTTACGCGTATTACTCGTGAACGTTGATTTTGATAGTTTTTACAGAAATTGGTTCACGACCATATATGAACGGATCCGTTATTGTCTGTGTTGGTAATTTTGAATACCAGATCGGAGTCCACTGACATATTTTAGAAATTCCTTTTGTGGTGGCAGTCCGTATAAACAAAATAAACAATTCCACGTGGATCAATCTCGAATGCAACCCATTGATTTACAGGATCAAAACTATTATCGATATTAATGATGCCGATTTCAACTGTATTGTGCCGTTTAGGTAATTGATCGCGCCTAAAACACATTTTATTTTTATTTTTTATTTTTACCTTTTAGCAGCATTAGTTAGATCCAAATTATACATTGAAAGTATCAGATAAGCGTCCCGGTCTCAGACCTTTTCCGTTCCATGATTGGGGAGTTCCTAAAAAATCTTTGACCCCTTCTCTTTTTCTTAAATCCTTGATCTGTTGCTTTTGTTAATGCCATTCTAGCCGCGCTTATAACAGCACCAAGTGCAGCTGCTTCTGTGAAAGCTGGTATAGATGTACTAAGTGGGAAAGTACCACCTGTTTTATTAATATTAAATCTTTAATGTAACTCGGAGAAATATGTTGTTAAACTCCTGTATTAGCTTCTAAAGCTTTGTTAAAGTGTTTCAGCTGCATTTTTAGTTACAGATAATTTATTTGAACTAACCACTAGCATGTTGATTTTTTAAAATGTTATATTTCACGAACACTGCCAATAGCTTTCATTCCTAATTGTTTTGATATTTGTATTGCGTTTGGAACATGCTCTAAATCAACCCAAAGAAACATCACAGATTCCATCATCATAGATCATGTTGTAAGCTGTTAATTTTAAATTTATTACTAAAATCATAATCGGTCCACGTTGAGCATTGTTTAATCGACTTATTTTTTATTTTTTAACATTTAATAACTGTGATAATTATCAGCAGGTTCATCAATAAGAGACATACAAACGTTAATATATATGGTGCCTCCCGTAAACAAAATCGTTGACAAATATTAGCATCATGATCAATGATATCTAGAGAATTATTTCAGGCACGTTTTTCGCCAATCAGAATTTCTAATCGTTCAGAGTCAGAAAGGATCTTATTCGGGCACGGAGTAATTAGACCACTTCCTTGAGTTGTAATACCACTTCCAACAACACCAGGAGGAATTTCTGTCATACAATTAATCGTCTTCTTCTTGTTTTTTATCTAGTCCTACAACATCCTTAAATTAAATAAATGCGGATCATCATCAGTGTGATTATTACTAAATATGGCTTATAGATCTTTAACATAATCATCTTCACTCTTCTAAGAATCAATTTACTAGGTTTTACATATTTTGATATTTGCCGGTACCATTAGCGGAAATAATTACTACTTCTATGCGTCTCGAATTCTTAATAAAATTTAAACCTGTGGACGTAAATTGTATCCTTAATAGCAATTTCAGTCTCTGGTGCTTGTTGCTGAGGAGGTTGTGGTTCATGTCATTGTTGAGCAATTTGCGATTGTTGTTTTTGAAGAGGTTGTGGTTTTGGTTTTGAACGTTGTTCTTGTGGTTTTTGTAACTCCGCATAAATTGGATCTATATCCACGATCTATTGATTATATTTTGACTCATTATCTCTGGTTATTTTGTGTTATTGTTGTAAATATATATGCCATATTCATTTAGGAAAATTGTGAACAATTATGCAAATATACTCGGGCTTTGAAAGTTCGTTCTTTCAATAAGAAAAAAAAATATCGCTGCCACACGTGGCAAATCTTCCGCTTTAATCTTCTTATGTTCTTCAATAATATCATCTCTAACAATTTTAATCAATTCAATATTTACTTTTCTTAATTCGGCTTTTGATACAGATTCCTTTTTATATCACCTATTACCCTCAATATTGCTTCTTTGACTCGGCGAGATTGAGCAAAGGCTATTTAAGCTGAAAGTTCTCGTAAAGTCTTTCTGTTTTCTTAGTACTTTCTATTTATACAGTAACTATAGCAGTGTTTCTAACCGGTTTAAATAGTTGTTCTGAACCCTCAACAAATTATATGCGGGACTCCTGACGAGGTTGTAGTTTTTGTCATACAGAATCATGGACGGGAAGATAAGATATTTCTTAATTGCCTCTAGTCGCTCTCGATCTACTCTACCTTTATAGTATTCCATAGATGGCGCCATTATTGATATCTACATATGATTTTATTACTCAAATCTAAACAGCAGCAATGAGGGTGCCACCTCAATGAATCGTATGGGTGGGGAAGAAAAAGACATACAACGTTTGAAGAAAAGACAAAATATTGAGTAACAATATAAAGTAACTCAAAAAAGAAACTCGGTCACTTAAAGGTATCATTTTATCGTTATTGACCTTATATTTTTAATTTTTGGAGGAAGCTTTTTCCTAAGTAAATGACGTTTCAGCGAAAAGGCATGTTCACTCTCTTTCTCTACTGCTATAAATAGGTCATAAGAAATCCCATCCAGATAATGATCATACATACTTATTTGGAAATAATGTAGATTAGTAAAATTATCCCACTAAACTTAGATCATTATTTAGCAGATAAAGTAAAAATGCTTTATACGTTGATATCTACGCTCTTAATTTGTATATATAGTCAGTGTATGTGTTGTTCTAAGAAACGTTATGCTAACAGTATGTACTTCCAATCTTTGCCTATACAGTCCTTAAATAGTATATGCACTATGACAAAAACATGTAGCATATTAGACTTATAGCGTTTAAATTTCTGACATTAAAAAAACTAAAAAGTAAAATGACACTGACGATGCTGGAAAAGACATACTGAAAGGGTAAACATCTGCCAGAAAGGTTCGATGCGGAAAAGTGTTTAGAATAGGAATGTTAAATATTTATGAGGTTAGGAAGCAAATATGCCATTTTCAACTGATCAAGATGTAAGGCATGTGTAGTGGAGAGGTTTGAAAAAGCCATATTAACGATGTATTTGGAAGAATGTTAGTCAAGCTTAAACCAGAATATGGTACAATGTTCATTGAGAGATTATACAACATTCGTCATATACTAATTTAAATGAATCATGTTCACGCATGCAAGACAAACGGCAAAGCAAAAGGGTAATTATATTAAGTTACATGTAAAGAAATTTAAGTCGTTTCCATTTAAATTACAATATAATAAGCAAAACAAATAGCGACGAGATTTTACAAAACAATGTTTTGCTTTCTTTCTATGTTATGTTTCTACAAAATAGTATTGAAAATTAATTTACTATATCTTCCATATTACATTAAAATACAAGTCCAGAAGCTTTTCATTTATATTCGCGTATAATCTTAATAGGGTGAGCGGTCCATTGATTAGGATGACTAGTAAAAAAATATTGTCGCATCCATCCAACCAATGGTCATACGCAATATATATATATATATATATATATATATATATATATATATATATATATATATATATATATATATATATATATATATATATATATATATATAGGTATATATATATATAGGTATATATATATATATATATATATATATATATATATATATATATATATATATATATATATATATATATATATATTTGGAGAATTAGAAAATGAGTGTCCTATTCAGTCTCTTTTAACTATATTAATTTTCAAGGTTTTTTTAGTTGAGTTTTCTCACTTTTCTCTTACCAGAACGAAGACAATGGCAGGAAACTTACGAAATAACTGTGGCAAATGCAACACACAAGAGTCTCCGTCGTCACAGCACGCAGCGAAAAAGCTTCCTCCCAAGCCAGACGAGGAGTGCGGTGTTGATGGACAATTCTGTATATATGTGTAATAAGTAATTAGCAAGTCATTGATGTAAATGTATTATTGAATTAGCAGCGTATTTCTGCAAAATCTATTTTTTTTAAAAAGTGTTTATTTGCAACGGAACATCAGATGCAAATGTCCATATTTCACTAAAATGTACTGCCATGATTTTGATAATTATCACATATTGGTTGAACACATGTTCTTTTCATAGAGAACAAAAGCAAATAATTAAAAAGCAAAGAAAAATATTTTAAATCACTGCGGAAAGTTATATTACTTTATACTTTCAAAAGCCAAGATTAATGTTGCTGATCAGGTTGTTCAAAAGAACCGTTTGCTAATGTTAATTTTAGAAGCACTCACCGATTTTGGCATGCATGAGAGTATACATCCAGCACCACAACCCACGTAACATATCTGAAAATTGAGAAAAGAATTAATTAAAAATAGTGTTCTCAATTGCCACCATGAAAAAATCAAATAATCAACCAAATATATTTCTGAAGAAAAAAAAGAAATATTAAAAAATTATCTTAAATGATAAATATCTGATAGGTGATAAAAACACACTATACAGAATTTAATTGAATTTGTGAACAATATAGGCTTCAATTAAATTTGTTATTTAAATAAAATCTAACTGAACTTTGTTGTGGATTGAATGGAATTCAATTTATGTATCAGCAGGTACTTAATGCCTTTGCAATCTTGCCCATGTTGTAGAATTAGCTCTTGTGCCTAAATTAAGCCGATATACCTGCTTAGATTAAGTAATTAATATTTTTATCAAGAATGCATTATATCTACAAAAATACGATTAAAACATATGTTGATCCTGCAAGACTAAACTCAATGAATTTAATATATATATATATATATATATATATATATATATATATATATATATATATATATATAGCTGTATTCTGTTTTCTTTAATGACGATTGTGTCTAGTAATATCTAATATCTATCTAATATGTATATTGATGACGTAACATGGGTACGACGTCATGTGTTACAAATATGCATATAAGAGCACAATGATTTTTAAAAAAAAATCAAACATCAAAAGGGATATCCATCAAAGTATAAGGAACGCTGCAGATATTAAACCATATTTTAAAAACAAGATTCTAACAGTGAGAGTCAATCATGATAGCAAAACGGGGAAAAAACAACAGTACAGTATGATGAAAGAATGTGGATAAATATATACATCTGCTTTTAAGTAAATTTACATTAAAACTTGAATAGTTCATAATTTGACAATGTTACGATACACTGACTTCACGACAACATTATGTTCTTTACAACAAAATTCGATATAAAACAACATATGGTGAAATAGTTGTTTTAGACTGAAATATAGGAATGGTCAAGTGATGCATTATTCTGAAGTTCTTCATGTGTTTAAAAGAACTTAAAAAGTATCCCTAATTGTAGTTTTAGAGCCTGTTCATTCTGATGTGCTGATTAAAGCGAAAGACAATTTATCAAGTATACAGTTTTCTCTAATTAATGGAACACTGTTTAACTGTCCGGAACAAATTATTTAATGTGTCTTAGTACTAGCTTGAAAGGAAGGAACAAAATACACGGGACAAAAGGAAAGAAGAAACAATAATCATTGATTAATTAATTGAATTTTAACTTCGCACCAACACTTTTAGGCTATTTAGCGTCGTACAATAGGTTATTTGTTTTAAAATAAGAAAGGTCAAACATCGACCAGAGATATCACAAAACCATAATATTAAATATAAAATGGTAAAATGTTGGTAACGTGAAAATAGGAAGCTTCCCAATCAACGGGATATGTAAATGGTATGTGTTGATGATAAGATGTAAATAAGAAGCGGTATTTGCATTAGATAAAAAAGCTTTTAAATGATGTCATACAAGTTATAGTTTAAAATAAAGATTTACGTCCTTTAGAAAATTTAAAATACAAGTGATTTGTATAGTATTAAAAAGTTCTTTCATGTCATGTACATTACTGTATTTATCACGCGTACGTTGCAGGTCGGAACACTCGGTCATAACGTGCTTAACAGTGAATGGTTCATTGCAAGAAACGCACTCTGGTGGATCTTCACCTGTTAGTATGTGGGAGTGGGTAATGTATGTATTACCGATTCTGATTCTTGCAATGACAACATCCTCCCTACGGATAGTTCTGTAGAAGGAGTCCATTCTCCCAGGGTTGGTTTGATGGCATAAAGTTTGTTATTGCCTGCATCATCCCATGACATCTGTCACTTCTGACGTAGATACTTTTTGGTACAACGTTTAAAATCAGTAAACGGTAATTTAAAATGCGATAGTTTGTGGGATAGAGCCATTTTAGCAGCCCCGTCTGCTTCTTCATTACCTCTAATACCAATTTGGCTAGGTAGCCAACAGTATACTATATTATAGGAGGTACTAAGCTCCGAGTTTTTAACGAGAATATTGATTAATAATGTATTATTCAGTTCTCTGTTGTGCAGAAACTGAAGCAATGATTATGAGTCACATAAGATAATGCTATTTAAAATGCGTTTCTGTTCAATAAATTACAGAGCAAGGTCTATTGGTCTGATTTCCGCTGAAAATATGGACGCATCGTTTGGGAAGCGCATTTGGCATTGTATCGTTATTTACTCTAGTTTTACATAGTGTTTCAAACATAGCCCAGTCGGCTTTCTTTATATTCCATTGTGGAATCGCGTCATCAAGTTTAGAGTTATTTTCAAGAGTGATTGGAAAATGATCACTTCTGTTAAGGTCATCAGTGACCTTCCATTCATAGTCCAAAAGCAGTGAAGGAGAGCAAATTGTCAAATATATGCACGTGTACGTACCCGTTCCTGGGTGTAAATATCTCTGTGAATTAGTGCTATATAGACACAGATCGTGTCTAGAAATGAAATCTTCTACTTTATGGCCTCTGTCGTTTATGTGATCCGATCCCGATAGAATGTTATGGGCATTAAAATCCCCGAGTAAAACGAAAGACGTAAGTTGTTGAACAACATTGTCTACTTCATTTGATACTAGTTTGGTGTTTGGTGGAAAGTAAATAGAGCAAAAACTAATCACTCGATGAAAAGTGACGTTTACAGCAATGGATTGTAAATCTGTATTTAAAGGAATGACTCTGTGAGGGGCTCTATTGTTATTGTAATTGTATCTGCCTCTTTCAGGAATGTTTCTTGTAAACATAGTACAGCAGGATTGTGTTGATTTAAAAGCAGAATAATATCATTGTAGTTAGCTTTAAGTCCAAGACAGTTCCAATGTATGATGGTATTCTTCATTATAAAGTTATGCTGGAGATTCTGGAGCTAGGTTAGACTATTCGCGGAGAAAATTTGTGTTGTTACTTCTCTGGACGAAGTACGGGAGTATATTTGGTTTTACTAGGTTTGGAGGAACCTTGAGTACATGGTGCAGATTCTTCTGCATCATCCATGCTCTCAAGGTCTCCAAACATGTTGTACAGTTTAATGGAGTCATCTGACCCAATTTGCTGCTTATGTGTTTGTGCTTTTTGTTTATTTCTTGGAGCTTTTGATGGTGGGGTGTTATTAAATGTTGTCTGAGTTGATGTTGTGCTTTTCTGTGGCTTATAATAAGGGATATTGGCACTGGTTGTTGAATCGGGTTGATCCGTTTTTGTTTGCGCATCCTTCGTGATGTTTGGATTGTGTTTCACAACTGTGGAAAAGGATGGGACAGGAAGTGATATTTTCGCCTATACAAGTTTTCTGTCCTCTGGGTAGGGAATGTTGGAGGTAAACTTTACCCTATGAATTTCCTTCTCCTGTTTCCATGTATCACAATCCATGGAATTGGCGTGATGTTCCTTGCCACAATGATGAGTTGCTCTACAATCAGCTTCCTGATGAGAGCGATATCCGTATCGGCCACATACATTTTCCTTCGAGAATCGGTCTTCGTGATGGCCGTATCTCTGACACTTAAAACATCGAAGGGGGTTTGGTATGTATATCTCGACCTTTACTTGCAATAACCCAACTTTGACCACTTTGGGTACTGTTGGTTTGTTGAAGCTGAGTACAAATGTGTTGGTGTCCTGCAGATTGTTATTACGTTTAATACGTATTTTACGCACTGCAGTAACACCTTCATGTTTCATCCCTTCGATGATATTTGTGTCGGTGACTCCAGCCAGGTCACGACACTGCATCATGCCTTTGGACGTATTCAGTGAAGTGTGAGCCAATGCGGTCACGGAATATCAAAGAAAGTTTTCATTTCATGATATTGTCTGTTTGACCCTTTCCCTCACACTCTACAAGAAGGCAACCCGATTTTAGTTTGTTCCACACTTTTTGGTGTGCCAATAGACCCCGAAATGGTTTTCTCAATACCACACGGAGACAGTGCAGCAATTGGTCTAGAATCATCCTTACATTGAATAACCATAAAGCGTCGAAATGATTCCACGCCGCAAGGTTCTTCATCAGAATCAGATAGTGCTTTGGTACGTTTGTTGGTTTTTCTTGTTTGGGAAATTTCCATGTCTGTTTGTTAAAAGTTCAGCACCCATGCTCCACGCCCACCATGGACCCCAACAAGGGGACACGTTTCAAGTGCCAGGGATACACAGCTGATATACTCAGTAGAGAAAATTACCTAGGATTAACCCGTGAAGGAAACATCACGGGTCGCTAAAATTACCTCCGGATTGACTCGTTAAGCCACTGCCTTCTAGGAAGTCTTCTAGTACTTGGGAAAGTGATAGTTACAGGGATAGAATGTAGGGGCAACGGTGGTATAAATAGAGATGCAAGAAGGATATAGAAGGTAAGCAAGTAAATAAAGGCCTTCTAGGGCTCGGCGTGACCAGCGGATTTGTCGAGACCGGGCCCATCCCAACCACCCGTCTAAGAGAAGTAGAGGCCAAAGCAGTGAATTGCATCGGAAAAGCCTCCGCTCAACTACCAGGATCGTTTCTTCCTCCGACACGGGTCGCAACCCACGGGAAACAGGTCGCCTTTTACGACACGTGGCGAGGCACGTCTGGCGAATTCTACAAACCCGATCTGTGAAGGTCATCAGCGACATTCCATTCATAGTCCAAAGGCGGCGAAGGACAGCAAATTGTCAAATCTATGCACGTGTATGTGCCTGTTCCTAGGTGTAAATATGTCGGTGAGTTAGTTTTATATAGACACAGATCGTGTCTCAAAATTAAATCTACTACCTTGTGGCCGCTGTCGTGTATGTGATTTGATGACCATAAAATGTTATGGGCATTAAAATCCCCGAGTAAAACGAAGGGCGCGGTAAGTAAATAGAGTAAACGACATTAATTGGATAAAGAATGACGCTTATTCCAATGGCTTGTAAATTTGTATTTAATGGGATGACTCTGTGAGGGGCTATCTTGTTTACAACAACAGAGGCTCTTCCTGAGTCCCAGTCAGTATTTGGAAAGTACGTGTTAAAGACGGAAAAATTTTAATGTAATTTTATCTGTTACTTTCAGGAATGTTTCCTGTAAACATAATACTGCAGGATCGTGTGCATTTAAAAGCAGAAGATTATTGTAGTTTGATTTAAGTCCTCAACAGTTTCATTACATGATATTGTTCTTCATTATAAAGTAAATCTGGAGCTTCTTACATATATTTTAACCATTAGACCATTCGCGTTGAAAATCTGTGTTGTTATTTGTATGGAGGAAGTACGGGAATAAATTTATTTTTAGTAGATTTGGAGCAGCCTTGATTACACGGAGCAGTTTTTTCTGCATCCATGTTTGTGCTATTTGTTTATTTCTTGGTGATTTCGGTGGTGGGGTGTTAGTGAATATAGTTTGTGTAGATGTGTTCTACTGTGGTTGGTAATGGGGAATATTGGCATTTGCTGCATCGAGTATATCCGTCTGCGTTTGAGCCTCCTTCGTGATCTTTAGATAGTTTTTCACGACAGTGGAGAAGGAAGGGCGAGGAAGGAATTTTTTTGCCTGGACAAGTTTTCTAGCCTCGGGGTAAGGAATGTTAGATGTAAACGTTACCCTCTGAATCTCCTTATCCTGTTTTCAGGTATCACAATCATTTGATTGGTGTGATGTTCCTTGCCACTGTTGTCACAATGCGGAGTTGCTTTTCAATCAGATTCCTGATGAGAATGGTCTCTGCATCGACCACATATTTTCACTTTGGAAAGTCGGTCTTCGTTATGGCCGTGTTTGTTTAAGCTTATAGCATCGAAGGTAGTTTGGTATGTATACCTCGAACTTTACTTGCAAAAATCCAACTTTGACCACTTAGGGCACTCTAGGTTTGTAAAAGGTGAGTACAAATGTGTTGGTGTCCTGCAGATTGTTATTGCGTTTAATACGTATTCTACGCAATGCAGTGACACCTTCATATTTCATTCCTTAGATGATATCTGTGCCTTTGACTGCAGCCAACTCATGACACCGCATCACGCCTTTTGACGTATTCAAGGTAGTGTGAGCAAGAGAGGTCACTGGAATGTCGAAGAATGCTTTCAGGTTTCTGATATTTTCTTGACCTTTTCGGTCACAGTCAACAAGTAGAAAACCCGATTTTAATTTTTTGACACTTTTTGGTATGCCGATCGACCCCAATAAAGTTTTGTCAATTACAAAAAGTGATAGTGCTGTAATTGGTTGACTGTATAACTAAGAATAGTGGGTGTGACTACACCCTACATGGTTCTTCTTCATAGTCAGACAGTGATTTCGTTCGTTTATTTAGATTTTTTTAAAAATATTTCCATAACTTTGTATTAAATTTTAGCACCCATGCTTCCAGCCAACCATGGGGGCCAACGAGGGGACACTTTTCAAGTGCCAGGGATACACAGAGGTTATACTCAGTAAATAAAATTAACTATGATTAACTCGTGAAGATAGAGAATGTGAGCAAGTAAATAAAGACTTCTTTATGTTTGGCATGGCACAGCCGATTTGTCGAGACCGGGCAAATACCGACCACCCGACGTAGAGGCCAAAGCAGTGTATTGCATCGGAAAGGCCTCAGCTAAACTACCAGGATCCCTTCCTCCCTGACACAGGTCGCAACCCACATCAAACAGGTTGCTTCTACTTAGCCTCCTCTTACGTCACTTAGTGAGGCACATCGGGCCAATTCTATAATCTCGAACCCAAACCCAGTGCACACTACGTTAATAATAACATATTCTAGCCAGTGCCATGGTTTTTAATAACTAAAAGGGTCAGCCTAGAGCCTTTATGTTCGGCTGCCAAAACGTCATTTTTGGCTATGAGGAGGTGGCCTTGGTAATATGAGCGGTCGAACGTGTGGGTTGGCGATTACTAATATTAACTGATGTGTTTAGAGTAGAGTAATCTGCTGGTTGTTTTTCTATCTTTTCATTCGATCTTTCATATTTATTTTATTTAAACACTAAATCACGAAACTCGTGTACTAATCCCATGTGAAAAAAAAACAACAAATGGTGGTTATTTGAAAAAGATTTCATCACGGAATATCATCCTGCTGTTCAGAGTATTTTAAACTGAAACATAAACCGATTAACACCTAATGATTTGAAGAAACATATTAACAGATAAGGCTAAGCATATAAAGATTAACATAATAATGAATAGAATGACTACTAGAGGAAGAATAACGGGGAATGACTAACGAAAAGGTTTTAAGAGAGCACGATTAACAGATAATACTAAATAAAGAACAAATGGTCACGTGAAAGAAATCGAATTATACTATGATAAAGAATAATAACGTAGTGAATATGCAACATGTGAAAAAGACATTGCAGACTACACCATAATGTTTGTGCATCAGTCTGGTTAACATGGCAATCATTTTTATTTAATGGAGAAACTTAAGTTGTTTAGTAATTTCTTTAATTTGATTTTCTAATACTCTCCTATTCACTACATATATACGAGTGGTCGAGCTACCTCATATATTAACTCTCTGAGTTATGTATTCAAGCATGTAATATTATACACAAAGCGTAATAGTAGGTCTTTAGTTTGTTGTACACAGTAAGCCAGAGTAATACATGTCACTGGGACAGAAAGAAACCGAGCTCCGATACTATTTGATTATATAAATGCTACATTTGTACCATATGAGAACACACAGATCAGTGCCAATTGTCGTCGACTTGCTTTGTAATTGCGCTGTTATCAATGTGCAATGAACAGTCAAGATAGCGAAATAATGGACTAGAAATTCTAATGGCATTAAACGTTGACAAACGGTTTAATATATAACGAATTAAACCACCTTACAAAAGATTTGGATCACACATATCCAGCACTTCCTTTCTTGCACATGCATGCAACATTTAAAGTATTACTCACCTCGTTCTGTGCACAGGTGACCACATGATGACAATTGGTAATAGTAGTGCCAGTACAACTTTGACACCGAATCCCGCTCGTTGAGTCTAAAAGTGATCATATATATATATATATATATATATATATATATATATATATATATATATATATATATATATATATATATATCGCCAAGGCAAACACAAAAGATAAGTCAAGCAGTAAACTCGAAAAGTGTAGAAAGTACCAAAGCTGACATAACTATTTCTACTGGAATCGAAGCTTGACAATTTTTCTTATATTTTCTTTTGTTGTTGTGCTAGTTGGCGTCTTTTTGATTGATTTCTTTAAAATATGCATTGGAGTAATTGCAAATTATATCTCGGATATGACATTGTTTGAAAAGTAATGTTATGCGAGTGAGTGACTAACGAGAGAGAGAGAAAGAGAGAGAGAGAGAGACAGACAGACATAATACTATCATACAAATGAAAGAATTACTATTCCTCTAACATGTACGTGTGGGATAGGAGGGAACCATACCATCACGTATACTTCTATGTTCAAACGAGGTCCGACATAATACCCTCAAGATTTATAGCCTCAGGTAGACTTCTATGTAAAAATTGGGGTTTGCACTATAGCCTCAACAAGTGTTTATTAGGTTAATATAACCACAAACAGGGAAACGGAACAGAGTATGTCACTATAGCCGTAAACAGGTACATGGATAAGGGTGGGACTGTATATCCTCAACAGCTTACATAAGGGCCATTCTTGCCTAAAAAGAGAAATGGAATTGGTGGTTCTCACATATCTATGAAATCTTCTGGAGGGGTGTCTTCATCGTCTCTTTCTGCCTTGTCCTTCCTGTAGAGTAAAGGAAGAAAGAATGCCTTGCTCAACAGCGTGCAGCATATTTATAGAAATTTCTCGACGACCCAGATGTATTTTTACAGTTTGAACTGTCACATTATACCCTGCTCCAAACACGGTTTGCTCTGAGTTTCATTTGTTGATGTTGACATTTTGTAAAAATTATTTTCTTTGCGCTTAAGCGACATCTTTTAATGCGTGCTATCCTCGCGTCACCATCGGTTTCAAGACGAGTGCCGCCGAACAAAACGCATATTTTAGCATATCTCCTAAACCGTGTCCTCGTTGTCGAGCGACTCCTTGATACACAGAATACAATCGTTACAAGTCTTTAGAGAATCTTTTACGAAAAAAGAAGTATCACCGTGACTTTTTCTTTCGAGAATGGATTATTTAGTCCCAGATTTCCTACTGTACTATTGTTCACACTTTCAAAATACGACCAACTGACGAACAAATGGTGAGGATGTACAAGTTGGCGGTGAGTGTGATAGTTGTGTCTACTTTCATCCTAAGCAGAAGCCAGTGTGACAGGAATGACTGTCAGTAACAGTTCTGATGTGTGTCCCACCACGTTGTTCTCCACCACATTGGACTACACAGATATCAACGTGAATCCTTCTTTCAATCATACAGGGTAACGAAAACACTTGTTAAATCGGTCTCCACCAAATTGTTAACAAAGCAGGGTGAAAATTTGTGTTGGCCTTTGTCAAACTTATCGTCGAAAATGCTGACAATCGTTTCCGCCAAATCTTGAGCTCTAAGGTACTACTAGTACTACTACTACTACTACCAATGTTATTTTGTGTACGAAAAATCTGGATCGCTTGCATCCGTCTGTTGTACTACGTTCAGGACTACGACCGAAAAGTTTGATTTATGATGATACTCTGGACCTGTGTGTGGTGAATGATTTCGACCAAAGCTGATTCCCGATGCGTTTCGCGATTCATTTATACGACACGAGGTAATTTGGCCGTGAAAGAGCACAAGCTATTTTGAAGAAACCCATCCATGGAACTGCGATAGGGTAACGTAGACGGGTAGATGACGGCAAACCACACGTCCAATGACATAAATCAATTTGGTTGTACAGTTGGGTAAGTAATCTTTTCGAAAGTATGTTTGGTTTTATTAATGGGAGCCAAAACTCCCGTCGTTAACACTATATCGTTCTTGGGGACAGCAATCGGAAACGTATCAAACAGGCGCACAAACACGGATAATTTGTTGTCGGGAATCATTTCTTCGAAGGTGTATCTTGTGCTCCGATGATAAAATTCGTTCTAAGCTTTGACTAGGCGTGGTAAAACGTCGATGTGTTTGAGAGTGTGTTGATGCATAAATAATTTCCACATTCGTTCTATTAAATTTAATGTCTTTGTTGATTTGCCATCGGAGTGGGCGACCACCGCTTAGTTTCAGTACCAGTTTTGAGGCTCACACTAACTCGGATCTCAATTTAGACGTGAACGCAGCGCATCAGACAAATTTGGAAAATACGACCATGACACAAAACAAATATTTGTAGCCGGAATTGTAGGTGATAAAATGAGATACATCGGATAAATCAACTAGCCATTGACGATATATGCCCTGCACTTAGGTGTACTTCTAAAACAGAACTTCGTCCAATCGGCTTGTGCAGCGTATACATCGATCTTTATTGTAACATCGTATTGTAGGTAAACGTAAACTTTTCAGTTAAGTTTTGG
The DNA here is from genome assembly GCA_030141615.1 of Unio pictorum. NCBI lineage: Eukaryota > Metazoa > Mollusca > Bivalvia > Unionida > Unionidae > Unio > Unio pictorum. Next base: position 4,941,850 of record JARLTB010000149.1, on the reverse strand, counting down.
CAGTTTGCGATATCAAATTCTCCATCCGGACTCTATCTTTAAATAACCACCCACTGTTTATCAATGCTATTGTATTCTTTATCGGGTAATGTCTTAGATCGTAATGGTTTAAGTGTTCGACGAGAGATACGTGTTAAAGAGGTTGTCTGGACAATGATCTTCAGTTCTTCCATCACTTCTCTCTTCTGGTGAGCAAGGGGATGCCATCATCTTTTAATCCTACTAATTCTTTACGTAGTTGGCGTTGCTAACGTCAAGATCTTCTTGTCCTTTTTGCTGTAATCCCCGTGGCTGCATGTCTTGGTCAATTGTGGTGATGATGGCGATGAACGTTTCATCAGGGTATTTCAATCTTTCGGAATCGATTAAGCCGTTTCGTGTAAAGCATTATGGTGCACGAGTTGAAGCCCTTTCAACACTTGGACGTACAGTAAAGATTTATCTGTTTCAGACAAATTGGTTTAATCCATCAAAAATTTTCGTTCGTGTTGTTAGTCAGACAGTTTTTATCAAATGAGGAGTTTGAGGTAAATGCAGGATGCGTTGTTCTTGCCAACGATGGAATTACATCAATTGTTCGTAGGGCACAGGAGACAGCTTTCGTATCACCATGATATTCCGCATTACACGTACGATATCGTTTCAGCAGAATCCTTTGTACTTCTCTTTCGGTGGGTAAAACACCTCAAGGGTCTTCTCCCAGCATTGCTTCCACCAGCCCTTTGATCCAGTTTTTTCAACGTGCGCAAAAATCCGTACGAAGAACGTCGCCATGTTTAGCTAAGATTAAGGTGTCATTCTGTTCAAGATATTCAGGCAACATTCGCACACCGTATCGATGACATTCGAGGCAGTTTGTATCAGTTGCCTTCTCATGGATGGAGGGGATTTGACAGAACTGGCAACATGACCCAGTGTTTAGCTCAACAAAAGTGCAGACCTTTTGTCTTTTCGTTTTCGGCAAGAGAGTGATGACTTCTTAAGAGTGACATCTTTTCTTTCTTTCAAGGAGCAAAAAGCAACCAAAACAAATGCTGCTTAAGTCATCGCGCAATACGCGTCTTTTTATACTACTCCATTTCCTTATGAGGACGTGTGGTAACAACAAGGGCATACAAATCCTCCTCTTTGCGCCAATCATATTTTTCTTCTTTTTTCTTTTTTAACAGAAGATAAGTGGTAGTGTGCACTTTCTGGGTTGACATCTCTTTCGTTCAAGAAAACAACACTGATGACCATCGTTTTCCGCGGCTCATTTTATGTCGTATCATCTTCTTCATGACGGTCATCACTAGATGTTGATGGGTTCACAACGGATTAACTGACAATTCTTGCTTGCAATACAACCTGGAAACTATCTCTCTTGGATTTTGATTATTTGACAGTTGTGTTCGATCAAACGTTTGTCAAATTTGGCTTTACCTGAAACACTGGGTCCAGCACTTAACATATTCATGTAACATATTAAAGGGTTGGATAAAAGGCCTCTTAGCTGGAACGATATGATGTTCTCTTGCAAAATATCCATGAAGAGATTACTTCGAAGGTTGGTAGAGACAGTGCATAGGTCACCAAGCATGTTCCAGGTATGCCGAATCTTTCTGATCCCACTCCTTTAGTGTCACACCGCAACTGACACACCTGATTATATCTGCTGTGCCAGCGTAGTCAAATCCAACTAACTGTTAAGATGTAGGTCCACTTATATATTTGTGCCATGTTCCTTTGAACGTTTGGAATCGACTTTCGAGGTCGATGTATCCAGACCATAGCAGAAGCATCCAGTTTTCATCTCTAGATAGTTCAGTTCGATGAGTTTGTTTGAATTTTAACGGCGCACCAGCACGTTTAGGCTATTTAGCGCCATACAATAGGTTAGATGTTTGAAAATCACAAGGTTTAGCATCGACCAGCGATATAAAAAAAACATAATAGTTAATATAAAATGGCAAGATGTTTGGAACAGGAAAATATGAAGCTTCCCAATCAACGGGAGATGTAAATGGGGTATGTTGATGATAAGATGTTGTAAATAAGAGGTGGTATTTGCATTAGATACAAATATTTAGGTGATGGTATAAAAGTTATAGCTTAAAATAGAGATTTACTTCCTTCAGTAAATCTAAAATGCTAGTGATTTGTATAGTATCAAAAAGCTCATTCATGTCATGTACATGATAGTATTTATGACGCGTAGGTTGCAGGTCGGAACACTCGGTCATAAAGTGCTTAACAGTGAATGGTTCATTGCAAGAAACGCACTCTGGTGGATCTTCACCTTTTAGTATGTGGGAGTGGGTAATGTATGTATGACCGATTCTGATTCTTGCAATGACAACCTCCTCCCTACGGATAGTTCTGTAGGAAGGAGTCCATTCTTCCAGGGTTTGTTTGATGACATGAAGTTTATTATTGACTGCATCATACCATGAGGCCTGCCACTTCTGACGTAGGTACATTTTGATACATGGTTTAAAATCAGTAAACGGTAATTTAAAATCCGATTCAGTTCGATGAGACAAAGATGTACATATAGTGGTTAGTTCAGGCTTAGATGAACTCCATAGGGCGGTAGCTGCATGGGTTCACTATGACGATGAAATCAAATAAAGAGCCGAGATGTATTGTAACAAGTGACATCAGGTGTATGTGAAATCATCAAGGGTATCAAGAAGATCAATCATACAGCTATTTTAAAACGAATGATCTATGTGCTGAGGAAGGCTGTCTGAAGAAAGTCTTTATTTACGGTCCAGATGTCAGACGACGTTTGTGGAAGAGACGAAGACATATGCAATGTTCCCTATGTTAACTAATGGTTTTAGCAACAAAAAGGCCATTTTTCAAGGCTAATCCATTGCATCAAAAAGATGTATATTCTTTTGCGTACATTGGTTTTGTTTTTTGTAGTAAAAGTATTGATCGTGTATTTGTTTGTCTATGTATATTGTCTATGTATTTTTTCTGTATGTTGAATTCTTCATAGTAGCTATATAGACCCGTGTAAAGTTTCCACTGTCGCTATATTGTCTCACCATGTTCGATATTCAGCTGAGACTATCCAAAGCCACCCAGTTCTATTTACCCGTTGCAGGCTATGTCGACCATATATAAACCGTTTGAAGCTATAGTGCAACCCTCCAGTTAAAACACAGAAATATACGTGCCGGACCACGTTTTAACATCGAAGTCTATTTGACGAAATGGTGCCCCCTCCCCATATAACTTATGCATTATTTAGGTCATACAAATGGTGAAATTACCGTACCACACAACCTTAACTCAAGAATACATTGAAACAAGCGGTAAGTAAAAAGATGTTAAGTACTCACCTAACATAAACAAGACGTACACAAGTGATATCCATGCCATTCTGAGTCCTGTTTAATATATATATATATATATATATATATATACATATATATATATATACATATATATATACATACGCATATATATACATATATATATATATATATATATATATATATATATATATATATATATATATATATATATATATATATATATATAATTACGTGGATGGTTCACCTTTCTTCTAAGTAGTTCAGATTTTAAAAACCTTTAAAGTAGAGTAATCCTACATTTGGATTAAATTGCAGCACTGGCTGGTCACTTGATATACTGCATACATTTTATGGTCTGAATTGGTCAGTTAAATGTTTGACATCTCTAACTTGAAATCAAGAATCCGTTATATTACTAGCACTTAAGGTACACGTTGAAAAGAATTTCAATTTTTAAGAAACGTTATCGTAGACGATCCTGATTCGATGCTTGTTTAAAAAAAAATATCGGTCGTAAAAGAGACAAAGGATTATATTAAACAGCACAACAACTTACCCATGTTTCTCTGACAAGCGACTCCCTTTATATTTATCTTGAGTTGTATAATTTAATATATAGAGTTTGTTTATCTATTAAGGGCATGACCTTATGAGCTACATCATTATAATCTATCTTATGATCTACATGAGCTGATGATATTTAAGGCAAACTGAATTTATATTTGTACACGTTTACAATTTATATATATAGTTATTATCTATGTATGTTGCACGACATGATCCTCTTTTGACTACTCGTCATCTAACTGTAATGTGCTGAGGTCTTGTCTCCATTCTTTCAGACTAAAAATTCAGTGGCGAATCTCTATCTTTGAAAATGTGGGGAAATTCTTTTTCTAATGTTGATTTTTGCTGTAAGAACTCGTGTTTGTGATTGTTATCGCTGCTGGAGTTAGCAAAGTGATGGGCTAACATCTCTGCTACTTCCATATTATTTTTTGTTCCCTGGATTCTCGGCGCTGTTGTGGGTGGTTTGCCTTTCATGGCTTTTATTTTATTGCAGAGTTATTTAGTATTTGTTTTATGATTGAGCGTTGTGCAGTATCTTCTCCACGAGTCCTATTTTGCCTCATTTATTACCGTCCTAGTGTTGATTTCTGTTTGTTTGTATATAAGAAAGTCAGAGGCGGTTTTTGTGTGTTTTAAGAGATTTAAGCCAGGTTTATTTTCTCCTGAAGGACAATTCTGCAATTTTTTCTGTCCACCAGGGGATTGTGGTTTGTTTATAATGGATACCTGTTGTTTTGGTTATTCTCTTATTTGCCGCTTCGTTTATAATTTGTACGAGATTCTCGTAATATTTATTTGTATCCTCATCTTTGATTTTCTCAAGGTTTACTAATTTAAGGTTGGTCTATAAAGCTGTTCTAGTTTGCATTTTTGAGTTTCCATCTTTGTTGTGTTTTTTGTTGCTCCGTTGGGCACGAGTCGTATATGGTGGTACAAAGGGGAAGTCGTTGCTGCCTAATGTAGAATGTTGCATCACTTCCCATTGGGTAATTACAGCCGGGCTAGGCGTCGCAATGGTGAGGTAAATGGTAGAGAGTTTGCCTTGGCTGGGGTCTATACGTGTGGGGGTTCGGTTGTTCAAAAGTTCTAATTGTTCTTTTGTTATGTATTTTATGTTTTCTTTCTCGTATCTGTGCGGTCACTATCCCATTCTGTGTGATGCCCCTTTTCTTGAATATTTGTTGAAAAAGTTGGTTGTTGTGGGTGTTCGGATGTTCAAAAGTTCTAGTTGTTCTTCTGTTATGTATTTTATGATGTTTTTCCCTCTCGTATCTGTGCGGTCACTATCCCATTCAGTGTGATGCCCCTTTTCTTGAATATTTGTTGAAAAAGTTGGTTGTTGTTTTGATTATTTTGTCCTGTTCATATATGTTGTACATATGTATTGCTTTTGTCGCTACTGTAAAGACAATATTTTGAAATTCAATTGGTGTTTCTGTTGAGTTAACATTAATAACTTCCTTTACTGCGTCTGTGATGGTGTCATGTACATATATGGCTAGGCCTCCTCCTTTTTAGCCGGTATTTCTGTGTTTTAAGTAGTTTGATTGCCTGTTATTTTAGGAATGTTTGTACTGGTTTCCTTAAGTAGAGTTTCTTGAAGAGAGATGATCTTGGGCTTGGTGATGGTTCCGTGGATTGCTGAGATTAGTTCTCCATAGTTTTTATTTAGCGCTCTGCATTCCATTGCCATATAAGTAACTAGTCTGGGGTCTTGTTTTTTTGTTTTGTTAGCCGAATCATTAGTTTTATTTCCAGTATCCATTGTTTATGCTGTTGTTAATATTTTTTCTGTTGTTGATTTATTCGTGATGGGTTGAGCTCTCTCCCTGGATAGATTCTAGGTAGTCCAGTATTTATTACATATATATTGCTAATAAATTCATCTTTAGTAATTCGGTCGTTCCTCATTTGGTTGCTGATTGATTTTTGTAGTTGGTTTAAATTGGTGTCAATGGATGTTCTATTGAAAAATATCTCTGGGTGTGCGGTTGTATCTAGGTTTCTCATTCTCGCCGGTGTTAGTGTTTTTTTCTGATTTGATGCTTGCCTATGTGTATGTTTGTCATGATTTTGTTTAGTTGTTTTTGGTTTGGGTTGTGCCTATGCCTGTTTTGCTTTAGGTATGATTTCCTTTTGCATCTGTTGTTTCTTGGCTTGATTATAGGAGATGTTTTGTTGATCCATTAGTCAAATAATAATGTTTTCTTGTACTGCTATGGGGCATTGGGTAACATATGATTTGTAATCAGTCCTACAGTTAGCACACTTTGGTATTTTGATAAATCATGCTCCTGTGTGCTTGCCGCCACATTTTCCACATCTCGGGTGTGAACGGTAGCGGGAAGAAAAGTGACCCCATTTACAACAATTATTGCAGTATCGGGTTTTGTTGATTTACTGCTGTAGTTTTACCTTAGTTCCATGTGGTCCAGTAATGACGTGTGCTGGTGGGGGTTGTTGGTATTCTAGTAGGATTGTTGACGTTTCCATTCCTGAATGATTACGTAATATGACAAACCTTTTGGAAGTTATTTTGTAAAACTTGAGGTCATACTCAAGATTAGATTTTCTTGCGTTTTCGACACCATTGTTTGAGGTAGTTTAAGGATTGCTTTGTACTTAGCTTGGTTTTTTAAATATGGTCTTTGGGTGAATTTATCCTTATCTTGAGTTGTGCTTGTTTTGTTATTGTTGTGATTTTTATTGTGACTTTGTGCCTTGTCATTTGCACTGGGAACCCTACTATGGTTGAGATTTCCATATATTTGCAGACTTGTTTCAATGTGTTGCACTGTATTATGATATAATCCTTGGGTGGTCTTACAATCCTAAACTCTCCGCCATGTTGTATGAGTGCATTAGCTAGGCTCCTGTTACTAATGCGTAGCAGTCTCGCATTTACACTGGCTATGAAGATAGTGTGTTCTGGTGCATGGTACTGGTATTGGTGATTGCCCATTTTCCTTTGTTTTTTATGTTGCTGATACATCTTTTGCTTGTTGCTCTCTCCTGTTTGTTGATTCTAATTGTCGTTTTTGTTCTTAGAGGTAATTTTTGTGTACCTACATTTTTGGATGGTGTTGCCAATATTATCGCTGGTGCTGTGTTGTTCATTTTGCACAATTGTTTTAATTTGCTATTCTTGTCATTCTTCGTGCTAGCGTGTTTGGTACTTTTGATTATTTGTGGGCCTTTCATTGGTTGTTTCCCTTTTATCTTCTTTATTTCCATTTCCATATGCCCTTTGCCTTGTTTTTGCTGCTTTTGTTTTGTTTGTATTCCCTTCCGTGCCGTTCAACCCGATCAGACTCACTAATTGCTTTGTTTATCTCATCCATCGCTCTATCCGATATGTGTTCTGATGGTCCGGGTTCTTGACTACTATGTACGATGTAGCTGTTTTTCTTTTCTGTAATGTTGATGTTGTCGTCATGGTTTATGTTTACTGGAGTTTGTTTCATTTGGTGTATTTGGTCTCTTACTTTATTCTTCTCATGTGCATCATCTGTTGTTGTTGGTGTTATTTATTATCATCCGCACACAGGGAAGCAGCCACAACAAATCACATAATCTTCTATCAAATATGACACAATCTATCATCCACACACAGGGAAGCAGCCAAAACAAACCACATAATCTACTATCAAATATCATATATTCTAACATTCATACAAACGCATGCGAGGACACACACACACACACACTATTATATCAGAAAAGAGTCAGCGTGTATAATCACACTACTACTCTCTCATACCAATTGGCAATTTGAACAGTCTCTTTTCTAGATAATTGTTTAGCCCTGAGAAGGGCTGTTTTTTCCAAATTCAAAATGCACCTGGCTAATGTTGACATCTCCCAGGTCTAGCACCGCACACACAACGTCGGCTCGTTTTATCCCAATTAACTCTTGTTATTGGGACCTCAGAGGGTGAATGAGTAGCCTCACTCTCCCAGTCTTCATTTTGAGGGATAGTGAAAACTTCCCTCTCTTCTCCTATGCCACAGGCGTGGATGTTGTGGCCTCCTGTTATCATCCACATTCACCTGTACTGGTAGCGGTTCTAGTGGTTGTGGTTTCTGTGGAGGTTTCTTCACCATAGGTGTCAATTTACTCATGATAAGGTGAGGCAAGATTTTTATTTTCATTTCCTTCTCTTCTTTCTTTTTTCTCTCCTCTTCTTCTTCAATCCTGGCCTGTTCTGCTATGGCCTCCATAGCCAGCTCGTCCAGGAGACGTCAAGCATTATCCAGGTGCATCTGAAGCTCCCTAAGTTTTGTTGAGTCTGTACATCTTCTTTGGGTTAATGTACCAACGATAGGTTGCCAGACCTATCCTATCCAGTTAAATTTGAGTCGTGTTCGCCCATATGGGCATGTACGACTTTTTAAAACCCCATTTGGGGCTAATTAATTTGTTCGAGGGAGGTGGAATGGTGCCACACCTCCCTACACATTAATGCACCATTCGGTGCTATTTAAATGATCCGATTTCGAGACATTTCTATCTCACGGGATACAATTCTAAGTCTATCTACGAATGGGAATGGATACACACATTCGTTGGCAGTGTTGTTAAATGTCAGGCGGAGGAAAAGGAGGATCGGACTGTCTGGAAAGGGAGTGCTTGCGTCTTATGCATCGTCTGACGTATTTAAATAAATTTTGAAATAATGATGTAATCATTTGTCCTGTTTAAATAAGGAAAAAGTAATAGATGTCATAGTTAATATTAATATATTAATTAGCCACGTTATAAACTAAAATTTTAGTTTTCCTATTTTTCTTTACTATTTAGTTACCGCATTGTGCAGTTGGCCCTGATGACTGGGAATTAAGTCACCTTATAGTTCTAATTTGGGGTTCTAATTAAGTCCTATTATTATGATTTTTATTATCGCATTGTGCAGTCGGCCCCTGATAGCTCTGGGATTAAGCTACCTTATAGTTATGTACAATATTTATTCTAACTATTTAGTTACCGCATTGTGCAGTTGGTCCTGATAGTTCTGGGTTTAAGCCACCTTATAATTCTAATTTTGGGGTTCTATATAAATCTATGTAAAATTTATGCCGCTCTAGTGCGAGTTAAAATTGGTAAATAAGCATGGTTATTTCTTTTGATTGAGAGTCACACAGACATAAACCGGGCTGTTTGTTTGTATGGACTCAACCCAGGTACCTCTAGTATGATTCATAGAGCTTGTTTGCCGAAATAACTGCTTATTAAACCATTATAAGCCCTTAGGTTTAATAAAGATACTTATATTGTGATTTATACTATGCCATATAAGATGAAGAGTAGAAGGAGTAAGGAAAAGAGAAAAGAATTGAGAATAGAATAGAGTATGGAGAGAAATGAATAATTAAGAATAATATAAAATTTGAGAATAGATGTTAGAGAATCGATGGAAGTGTGTGATTGGTCGTCATGCCGCACCCCTATAAGGGGTATCGACATGAATGAAAGACCTAGGTGAGTGGGAACAGAAGAGCCACGCACTCAAACCTATCAACCAATCGGAGGATGCAGAGCTAGAGGTGCAATGGCACCAAATGATGACTAGTGAAAAATGTTTTCCACTTCTAGTCATTTGCTGATGTTGGAGTCAGGCAGCGGAGGAGGAGGAAAAGGATCTGTGAACTGGCACTTTGATGTCGTTCGTCGTGCACGCCCTAGCCTTATCAAATCGAGTCCAGTTGTTGCTAGTGGACATCCTATACCGATATTGTGTAAGCCACCTGTGCAATTGAGTCAATCTTTCAAGTTATATTTTTTTCCTAACATCCTAACATTCCAATTTTTGTCTAGTACAGAGTGTACATTTGGTGTGTTCCCTATCAATTTTGTAAACTAGGTATGTCAAGTGACATGGGTAGGTTGGTCAATTTCACGTTAAATGGGTTGTTAATTTTGATGGTAGAGAGCAAAAATTGATCAAGTCTGGTTTTGAAGAACGAGATTGTCGAATAGAGTTTCTGAGCCAAAAGGAAACTCTGTAAGTATAAATAGCCCTTAAAAGGGCTTTTTGATGGAGTGTTACAGGGTGTAGCCGAAGTTCCCTCATTCCGTCCGGTGAGTACCCGTGTCCTTCTTGGGTGCCTTGGTTTTATTGTTCCTCCATCTTGATGTTGCCTCCTTCCGTCGTATCCATTCCGTGTTCTCCCTTAACAATTTGGAATACTTTGTGCTGTTATTAAAGTAGAGTATAGAACCTCATATGACAGCCTATCCTCACGTTGGTAGTTATCCAACGTAGAAATTTTAAAGTAATTAAGGTTATTGTGTAAAATTTTATTGCAGCGTGTGCTGTCTTGCTAGATGGTCAGGTATTGACCATCTAAATCATGTTATAGTCCTTAGTTCTTATAGCATAGATTATTAGTGCAGCTTTGTGACGTGGGGCCTGATAGTTTGGGCATTGACTACCGTATATGGTAATAATTTAGAGATTTTACTTAGAGTAAATATTTTTATGTTGCGACATTGTGTCGCTGGGCCTGATAGTCTTTGGACTTTGAGACTACCTCATAAAATCTATTTGAGGCCATAAAGCAGGAGACGTTTTAGATGGTCACGTTTAGACCATGTGGATATCCCGGTTTGTTTGGGTTTTTAACTGTAAATACATTCCTAGTTTAGTTGTATAATGCTGTCAATTAGGTCTGTATATAGGAAGAGTTGTAAGAATAGACAGAAGAGAGGTGGTTTCCCAGACACTTGTTTATTGTTTCTGTTTTGTTCACTACTTTGTTATAATGCAAATTTCAATGTTTATCTGTTTAGTCTATAAATTTCAATATCTTTAAAGTATCCTATTAGGTTTGTTTAGCACAGGTACCATCCGGGGCGTTATACCCAGCGTAGTGTAGGTGGGCTCTTTTACAAGTAACGGAACCCTTCAGGTCCTATGCATTCGCATTTCTTATGGATATTGTTTATTTTATTTTTTGTTATTGTACAAATTCCGCTTGACGTATTTACGAGGTTGCAGGTCCTGTCCCCTGATTGGCCAATGAACCCATGTGACCAACAGGGGTCATTCCTTATGGGTGTTATTTTTTATTTAGTATTATTTGCACTATATTTTTTCAAGGAGCCCTGATGTTCTAAGTAATTCTATTATGTGTTGAATTGTTTTTTGGGGATTGGTGTTATTTAATTGAATTACTTCCGGGTATGTACTTGGTGCAGAGATGTTTAGTTGTTTAGATCTGAATATGTTCCTTTCCTTCTGGTTGTTTTTACAGTTATTAAATATGTGATGTAAGTCTTCAGGTATTTTACAACTGAAGCAATTAATGCTGTGTGGATAAGGTCCTATATGTTTACCAAAGCTGTTAGCCAGTTTTGTTTTTCCCAAGATTATTCTATTTATTTTAGACTGTTCATAACTATTGCATCTAGGTGGTATGATTTTTCTATTGACTTCTTTAATGATGTTATGTAAAATTCTCCCTTGTTTGTTTTTGTCCCAACCAGTCTGCCACGTTTGATTAATCATTATTAAATTAAATGATATATTTCAGTTTGACTATAATTGAGTGGAATATAGTTTGGTTCGGTGAGTTTGTTTTTAGCCAGTTGATCTGCAAAGTCATTTCCTTTTATGTCTATGTGGGATGGATTCCACATAATCTCAACTACTAGATTTTGAGAATTTAGTATTTTTAATATCTGATTAATTTGTTTTAGGAAATTTTCTCTAGATTTGGTGTTGATGTTTTGGATAGAAGGACGCTGAGCGAGTCACTAATAATCAGTGTCTTATTTGGTTTGTTTTCTTCTATCCATTTTAATGATTCAAGGATGGCCCAAAATTTCCCTGTATAAATGGGACAGTGGTCAGGAAGACGCCTGCCCATTTGTATGTTATGTTCTGGTATGACCCAGGCTGCAGCTGTTTTAAAAGGATTAGTAATTTTTGAGCCATCCGTGTAAATTTTTGTTTAGTTTTGATATTAATTATTTATGATTTCCAATGCCAATATTTTTAAATGTTGTTGATTTTTTTTGTTTCCGTTATCTGTAAGGGAGATATTTACTTTTGTTGGTACATTACTCCAAGGTTCTTTATCATATATTATGTTAGCTTCTACTTCTAATATATCTACTGGAAGTTTGTTGTTTAACTCATGTACTATTTTTCCCATTGATGTATTATTTTTCAAGGTTTTCCTAAATGGTATGTTACACTTATTGATGGCCAAAAGAGTGGGGTGCATTTTGTCATGGGTCGACAGTCGGGTTGCATATTTTAAAATGAGTTCCTGCCTTCTGAGATGTAATGGCGGTTCCCCAGTTAAGATCTGCTGCTCGGCTGTAGAGGTCGATGGTAGTGCGCCAGTACCAATACGTAGGGCTTTTCTCTGAATTTTAATTAATTTGTTTAAATGACGTGTGGATGCCGTGGTATATAATTGGCAGCCATAGTCTAGTTTGGATCTTATTAGTGCCCTATATAATATTAGAATAGTTTCTTGATTAGCACCCCACTGATTGCCTTTCAGGCTTCTTAATAGATTTATGTCCTGATTGCATCTTTTAACTAGGTCATCTATATGATAAGCCCATGTTAAGTGTTCATCAAAGTACATACCCAGAAATTTGGCTACTTTTACAAATGTTATAACTTTATTTTGAATGGTAAGTTTGGGGTAGGTTTTGATTGTTTTGCAAGGGGTAAACAGGACAGCTACCGTTTTTTGGTGCGACAGCTTAAATCCCCATTTATCAGCCCATTTTCCTATGTTGTTTAAACTGGTTTGTATTTCAGCCATGTGTTGGTGGTTGGAGGGGTTGCCTGCTCTCCAAAGTCCACTATCATCAGCAAATTGTGATAATTCAATTTTAGGTGTTGCCAGATAAGATTCAAGGTCATTTATCATAAGGTTAAAGAGGGTGGGGCTGAGAACACTCCCTTGTGGAGTTCCATTTTCAAGGGAGTATTCTTCAGAGTAAGTAGACCCTACCCTAGTTATAATTTTGCGGTTGGTTAGGAAATTTTCTATGAAGTTGAACATTCGACCTGTAATGCCATAATGATTTAATTTGGCTATAAGGCCTTTGGTCCATACAAGATCGAATGCTTTTTCCAGATCAATAAATACCGAAATTAAGTTTCTATCCACTTTTCTTTTGTTGTTAAATGCAAGTTTTATGGCGGATTCTAATCTTATTAATTGGTCCGTAGTGGATTTTTTATTTCTAAACCCACATTGATTTGGAGATATCAGATTGTTGCTGTCGATGTGGTGTTTAAGTCTGTTAGTAACAATTGTTTCCAAAATTTTACAGATGTTATTGGTAAGTGAGATGGGTCTGTACGAATTGATATCATGCCGATCCTTATTTGCTTTAAGTATGGGTATTACTATCGCTGTTTTCCATTTTTTAGGTAGCGTTCCTGTGTCATATATTATATTTAGCATTTTGATGATTGATTCAACTATAGTTTTAGGTAAGTTTTTATATATAACATAACCTATTTTATCTTGCCCAGGTGAAGTTTCATGTTTAGTTTTTAGTGACTGGTCCCATTCATATAATGTTATTTCTTTATTTAGTGATGAGGATTTGGGTCCAAGGTCTTGGAATAAATTGTGGAATTTAATTTCAGTTTTAGCCGCATGGTTTTGAACTTCAGTACTGTAATTACTATTGCTGCTCATGTTATTAAAGTGTATTGCTAGTAAGTCAGCTTGTTCTTTATGATTTCTGGTATTATTTATTTTTGGGGTGCTATTTGTGTGCTTCCCCCTGATGGTTCTGATTTTATCCCACACTTGTTTTGAGTTTGTTCTAAAATTAATACTTTTGATGCTACCCCTGCTTTATATAGTTCAAGCGCGGAAGCGAGAGAAAACACCCCTCTACGGTTTAGGGTTGGAAACGTTCGGATAGTTTGACGTGAGGGATAGAAACAAATCAAAGAGCATCTATATTAATAAAAAAAAAGTAAAACAAACACATTGGTTTCAAAACACGACATTTGTATTAAAATAATAAGCAACTAACAAAACAAAATTTTCTTCAACTAACAAACATTTATTAATTCACAAACAAATATTTTTTTCAAATATCAAACATTTTTTTCAACCAACAAACATTTTTTTCTTCAATAACACAAATACATTATCTTTGATATGGTTTACGACATTGTGAATTAAATTGAGATTTCCAATGTTCGAAGTCATTGGGCCATTGATGTACACTACGTTTCCTAGCTAAGCCATAATGGTCACAAAACCATCGATCTACTTTGTCATCGTTTCGAGATGAAAGACGATCAAAACAAGTCACTAAATGTTCTAAGGAATATCAAAGACTGCGGTGATGCAGAAAATAGACACAATATTGTCCACACACCACAGAATCTATGCTTTGTAATTTCACATTATTGAATCGTGTCGCCTGGGCATTTCTTCTCATAAAGTCAATGATATCGTCTTCAAAAGGAGGCAATCCATATGAATCAAAATACTCCACACAGCCCTCTTGTGGAAAGTAGACAGCAACCCAGTGAATTGCTGGAAGATGACTGTCGTCTGTGTTGATGACATAAGCTTGATTCTCTTGAGGTTTGCGATGAAGTAGTTCATCTTTAGCACACACGATAGGATTCCAAGAAGCAGTGTACGAACTACGGCTCAAAAGATAATAAAGATCCTAGATATTCTATTTTTTGTGGTCTTGTTTTTTTTTCTTCACAGGTGATGACAAGTCATCAATTCAATCCAGACTTTTTGCTTCAAAAGGTCTGTCAATTAACTGTTTGTTTGCTTCGTCTCCTTGCTCTTGGCCAAGAGAGCTTCCATGTGATGAATTTCTCGAGCAAAAAATGGAGCTCAGGAATGATCACCTAAGTCTTTATACCACTGAAGTAACACGGCTTCTTCTGAGATAAGACTCCAAGCTTCCTTCAGATAATCGTCCAATTTTTCTTCTTGACTCATCATCATACATTTATCGTGTTGAATTTGACTGGGATGATCGGTTTGACATCCATAGCTATATTTTTTGATCATGTCCCTTATTATATTCTCAAAGTGTCTGGTAAAACAAATGACTAAATGTTGTACCTGTTCTGGCCATCTGGACTGCATTAATTCTACTTCTTCTTGGTCTTGGGAATTTGCTTTCTCTGGAACCTCCCATTCCATTTCCATTGATTCTCCACTGTTCAAAGAGGGACAAGGGTCTTCCATAGTTTCTAATAATCTAGAATAGCTTCCCTCAAACTGTTGATTTATATGGTATTATCGAATTCAGCATACAGAATGACAGGAGTCCAGTTGCAATGGTGAAAGTGTTTACTTCCACGTGTCGTATCGGATACTTGGATGTCGTTCTGCTCAATGTGTGACTGATATCATTTTCCACTTTAGGTAACACTTCCACACGACGCACGTATAACCTGGCTTATTGAATAATGGTTTTGTATTCGGTGGCATGAGCCATCAAATTGAAAGCAGTACTGCTAAAATTCAGTCTCAAGCGAATATCCACACCGTTCAGCAAATACTTTTCTTGAAACCATATGTCCAAATGCAAACGATCGAACATTTCTAACCTACGTCCTTGCAGAATTTTCTTTCGACGGTCGTTACAGCCATTATTGTAAGAATCCTCATCTGCTGTCAAGGCTGTGTCGTTAAACTTATCACCTGCTGTGTCAGGTTTCCATACTACGTAAGCATCTAGATGAGAGTTCTTGGCTTCTTTTCCGTGCGTCAAGAGATTTTCGAGGTACGTTCGGTAAAGATAAGTATCCATTCTACTGCTGACCAGTTTGTTATTCATGTACAAATCCACATCGCTGAACAAGGAATGCATACAATTGTTGACAGGGGCTACTCGGGAATAGGCTGTCGGCACGGAGTTGTCCATTGTGATCACTTTCACTTTCAAATACATGTAACTGCTGTTCAGATCGATGTAATCTTCGGGTTGCCCTTTGCTTTCAATCTCGATGGGAGCTGAATCCGCCAAAGAGGAGTCGGGATGAATTTCAAGGACAACTTTTTATTTTTAGTTCTTGGGGGTGGGGTCGGGGTGTGACAAATGCTGATTTTCATCTAGGTCATTCCATGCGTACGTGTTTACCTTCTTTCTGTGACCTTTTGGATAATCACGTGAACCCTTGTTTGCGTAAAAAACAGATATAAACCATGTTTTAGGAGAGAGCTATTTAGTAGTTGTTGGGCTTTTATAATATTACGTTGTGTCTTCTTTTTGCGTTATTTGTAATTACCGTGTACTGGAAATTGTGTCAATTCGTTGGAACAAGAGGAATTATATTATTTATGTGCAAAAGAATATTTGCTCATTGAATTACATTTGGATTAGTATTAAAAAACCAAGAACAAAATCACGTGACATCGTCGTCCATATTGGATTACATCGTCAAGATTCGAACCGGAAACTATTAGGACATTTATTTATCAGGACTCTTGCAATTCCATTAGTGGATTACTTTTGTGAATTTCTATATTGGATTATTTTTAGACTTTATTCTCTAAAACCGTAAGTTTATTTATTTTCTCTTATGAAAATATTTGTAATTAATAAATTGAATGTTTAAGTTTTACAAGCTTGTTAGTTTTCACTCATTCTGTGTTGCTGCTTATTCGAGCCTAAGCACGTAACACATGATAGTTATTTCCACTTTCCTCGTCAGCGGTTGCGGCAGAATCCACTTTGAAAGGAATGACACAGTAACGGTACAGAGGTGTGTCCTACCACGTTGTACTCCACCACATCGGAGTACACAAACATCATGTTGAGTCCTTGGTTCATTTCTACAGGGAATCGAAAATATTTCGCAAAATCCAACTTACTGGTCATATCTGGTATTCTTTTTTTTTGTCTTGTCCAACCTGAAGTCTCCACCCAAAATATGATACAATTCAGGACACAAGGTAATGGCCATCGTATTGTCCTCTGAAACTTTGATCATTTGGCGACGAGCCACTTTATTGTACTCAAAGGTAACACTTTTCTGGCTTTGTCCATGGCTTTACCAAACACAGTATTGAACCTGCTAGCAAGTGTAGCCACTAAATGTTGACCACTAAAATAATAGCCTGTAGGAACTGGTTAACAGATTGGTGGACTGCTTAGTTTTGGGGTCCTATGTTTTTTATCGGGTCACTGACAGTGATGGGTTCGTTTAAATGTTATTAAATCGCTCGTCATACAGTTATACTGATAAACTGTTATTATTTTCAACGATGTTTTTGAGTTTTGTCGGGTGTATCATTTCCACTAAAGCCACTTACCAATGGGCATCTTGATCCAAATGTATGGCTTGAGGTAATTTAGCCGTGTAACTGAACAACGTATTCTTAGGAAACACCTCCATGGAATTGTCACTGGGTAACGTTAATTATAATTGGTTAATATTGTTGTTCATAATTCCAACGTTCTTTTGTCCGAGGAGTCACTCGAGGTTAAAGGAGAGTCTAAAAGAGGATTGTGATTGAAAGGGTGACTGTTAGGAGAATGACTGACGTTGGACGCAAGGCTCCCAATATTGTTACTATTGTTCCCGTTGTAAGAGTATTTCAGGGAAAGATTGGAAAGAAGATGACCGATGCAACTGCTGAATAAAATTGGTCCACAATTCTTTGTCTCCTTGCTGTAAACTCAAATTAGCAATGGATGCACCGATGACACAATACACCACAAAGATTTGACAGAAAAAAAGACGATTTGCGTTTTAGGGACACGTTCTCCCCACCACACCCATAAGGGTTGCTTTCGTAAATCTTGCAGAGAAGAACTGGGTGAATGAGTAGTCACTGTGGTAGATGAAGATGTATTGAAGGGCATGATGGTCACTCCTTTTTATAGTCAATGACTTGCAAAGCGTCAATCCAAGAATCAAAGCTAGGAGGATATCCTTTCCAACGTACTTTGACACGACGTTTTTCTACTTTACGGGTTATTCGTTCGAGAATACTTTCAATCTCGTACACGTCGTCTTTTTTATTGGTGACACGTTGTAACTCGGGCAAGTAAAACGTTCATTTCAATACTTCTCCGATCATGTCTTCCAATTTATACACGGTAGGATGACGATCACGCACTCGCCCAGTAACACGAAATAATTCGCTGGTCCAGTTGGGTAAGTAACCTTTGTCGAAAGTGCGTTTGGTTTTGTCAATGCAAACCCAATCTCCAGTGGTTAACACTCCACCTTTCCTGGGGACAGCCAAAGTCCGGGACGTACCAAACAGACGCTCAAAAACAGTCACTTCGTTGTCAGATGTTACATCTTGTGAGGCACCTCCAATGCTTTTATGGTAAGATTGGTTGTAGGCTTGGACTAAGTGCGATAAGACATCGATGTACTTGAGAGTGTGTTGATGCGTAAAATATTTCCACATGCATTCTTGCAAGGTACGTTGAAAACGTTCCACGTTGCTAGCTTTGGTTTCAGGATTTTCGGTGGTGAAAAAATGAATGTCACGTTTCTTTAATTCTCATTGGAATATTTGGTTCAGAAATTCGGTGCCTTTGTCGGTTTGCCACCGAAGACGGTGACGACAACTTTGTTTCAACACCAGTTGCAAGGCTCGTACTAACTCTCCGCTGGATTTGGAAGTCAATGGTACGACCCAGGAAAATTTAGAAAAGACGTCGATGACACAAAACAAATATTTGTAGCCAAGATTGTAGGTGGCTAATTTACATCGACTAAATCGGCTTGCCCATTGTTGATCGATGCCTTCCACATGAGCGCGACATCTGTGAAATTCCCATTGATTGGGTTTGTGTAACGTGTAAAACGGGTTTTTTTTACGAGTTTTAGCAGCACGATACAATTTCTGAACCCCTCCGTAACCTACAGGGTGGACTTGATCGTAGTAAATGCTGGCTAACACCTTTTCCATGGTTTTGGTAATAAGGTACCCATTCATCGACGATACCGGCTTGGGTGGGGCGAAATGGGGTTTGTTTGGAAATGGTGTTATGTGTTCGATGTGCCGCAGGAGTAAACGTTGAGGGTACTGGTGGTGGTGGAGGTAATGGGATAGCTTTGGTTTTCTATTCTTTTCTCACTTCTGGATTCCTTTTTTTCTTTTTCGCTTCTGTCGAAGGAGAAGTGGCCATCATCTTTTTAACCTAAGTTTTGAGTTCTTCTCGTCGGGGCGTGGTGGAAGGGGTCAACAGGAAGCTGCAATCTTACTCGGAAGGGAGTGGCAGTGGGCGTTTGAAAGGTATCATGGATCTCTTCTTCCTTGAGTAATGGTGGGGTGTAGATAGAGCCTTAAAATCGGTGAGAGTGGGTAGAGCTGTTTGTTACACAGCTATCTGTCGTTTTAAGAGTTGACCGTACTTTTGCGATTTTTAAGTTTCGGACAAATCGTTGCGATGAATCAAGGATTGCAATTCGTGTTGTAAATGGGACATCCCGCTCAAATGAGGATTGGGTGGTAAATGGAGGGTTCGTTGTTCTTGCCAACGATGGTATTCCATCCATCGTTTATACGGGACCAAAGTCAGTTTTCGTCCTTACATGGGCTTCCAAAGGTTATGTCTGATATTATTGTGCTGCATATGTTCCTTTTATCTTCTGGAAGGATCGAACATATTTCTACCCATCCCTTGTATTAAACATGGTATTAAGCCTGTCAACAAAGGAGTAAGAAAGGGGAAACTTCCTCTGCGTTGCACCAACATCTTTATCTTTTAGACGGACGGGTATATTCTTTTGGACTATTTGACGATGAACGTGTCGATGTTAGGCTAATCATTTTTTCTGGTGTGGAGGCAAAGGTATCGTGCCTTTCAAGACATTCAAACAACATTCGTAGACGGTATCCATGCCATCTTTGGAGGCTATTTTAATGTTTTGTGTTCGCATGGTTGGAGAGACTTTGGACAGGACGGCAAACATGTTTTAGCGTTTGGCTAAACGAGGAGGTAGTCCTTACTTTTTCATTATTTTGTGGGGTGAATAAGAATGTTTTTTGCGTGGTGATATCTTTGACTGTTCGATCCGGAAATACACTGACGTCAAAGACTTGGTGCACAACCTCTTTTATGTTCTTTTCTAGCGCCTCGTCGAAAAGGTAACGGCGTGTTTCGCTAAATCATGAAAAGCATCGCTAAAGACATCAGTGCGGTTCTGAGCTGAATTGGCTTGTTTGTTCGCACCTTTAAATAAAAATAATATCCCTCCCCTTTGGTGAATTCTCCTTTTCTTGGGATGACTGTCTCTTTTAGGGGATGGCGTCGATTTTTGGCTAAGCGTCTTGTAGGATGACGAGATTGTCTTTTTCCTTTTTGAACGGCAGAAAGCCGATTGTTGTGGTGTGCACGTGTTTGAGGAGACATCATTGAGTGTTCAGAAGTAGCACATAACATACTGATTCACGTCGTTGTCCTCGAGTCATTTTTATACTGGAATACGACGACACTGATTATCTTTCCGTCGTATCAACTACATTATAGGTAACACACGTCCTGAAGGGGTTCGCAATGGACTAAATCTGGACAGTTCTTATTTGTACAAATCCAGTAAACTGTTAACATGCCAGATCTTTCTTGGACTTTGACTTTGGGGGCAGGCACTTGGTGAGCAGCTGCTACTGCCGCTAATGAGGAAGAGGGTGTCACCGGTGGAGGACACGTTTTGGGAGACGCAGTTTTCCAATGTTTTATCAAATTAGGAAGAACGGGTGACAAATTGGATTTGGCTGTCATCACCAGCAACGGATAGGTGGAAGATCCCTAGGCTACTGGAAACGAGGTCACTGGTGATGCAGGTCGTGGTTTACGAATGTAAGTTTGCATATTGGCCGAACTGCCTGTTTTGCGGGTGACATATATTTCTTGTGGACTTTTCATTTTATGTGATTTGGTCTTGACACGATTGTTCTTTATCTTTGGGGTTCGTTTGGCTTTTTTCTTGGGGTGAACTTTGGGAGCATTGGGATCCCATTTTAAAAGGGAACGAATGATGACACCTCCTAGAGAACCGCTAACTCCAGGTTTCAAAATGATTTGCTTTTTGATTTGAGTGTCGATGCGAGGATCAGCCAGTGTGCGTCAAAGCTACATTGTTTCTGTCAAAATATCGTTTGTTTGATGTGGAATGTGAATGATGCCTTGCGGTAATTGTAATTGTAAACCATCGAAAGACTTCTTTGATTCTGGCGTCTAAGTTGTGAGCACGAATTTGTGGATTTATTCGCGACTGATACCGTACAAGGCACGAATCAACTTGATGGGAAGATGAGACTGAAGGGACGTTACGTTGACGATGTATGAGACAAAGTTAAAGTGACCAAGGTTTTAAGACTTTTTAGATGTTAGTGTTATGTCGACGACGAGGACGTGTACACGACAGGTCCTCCGTCTTGGCACCAGTCGTGAAACAAATCGGTACAAAATCGCAAATAATCGGGAGTGGTGGGTTTTAAATCCACGAGTAAGCGTGTGGGTTTGAGTGGCATCATCGTACGCATGAGTTAGCCAAGGTGTTCCTAACTGTTTGGCTAGGACCTGCGCGTGCGATTTATCTCTAAGGCTTTTAAACAAACCTACGTAATGAGCATTGATACTAATGATACGATGGGCTTCACTTTGCCGAAACAAATTTTGAGTAATGTAAATGACACTGGCATTACGATGATGCACTTTACGCGTTAACCAGTTTAATTGCTTCTTCGTCTTCTCCTAACATGTCGTCAAAAAATGACCAAATGCGTTTGACTAGGGTTTGACTAGGGTCAGTCACGATCCCATCGTCTTCGCTAGGAATGCCTTCCACAAACACAATGGAATCACCTTGACTTTCTTGTAAGAAGCTATATGGAGATTGCCACTCTATGTAATAACACACGATGTGCTGAGGTGAACGATTGATCAAATGATATTTATGTTCGATCAAACGTTTGACAAATTCGGTTTTGCCTGAACCGCTCGGTCAAGCAATTAACATGTTAAAAGGATGGCGAAGATACAAGGTCTCCCAACTAGCATGATCTAAATGTTCGTCAATGACCTTGAATGTCGAGAAGGAAGGAGCAGACTAGCAGAGGTAGCCATAGTAGTGTAGGGTATGACACTAAAACAGACAAGACAAGAGGTTGTTATACTTTTTTCAGGACACGTTTATTTCAATGCATGTTTAAATGAGAACAACACGAAAGACAAAAATACATAAAACCCAAATGGATAAATACAGGAATAAAATACACATGGAAACAATTAATGTGGCATATAAATAAGTCTCTGTACAACATCGTTTGGGTAACCAACATCTCCTAGAGGTAGTGTGTAATGTTCTTATAGTCTCTACATTGGGTCCAGTCACATAGGTGTCCTCTCGGAATGGTCTTTGTGAGGGAATGTTAATGTCAGTCCTGTCTTGAAAGGAGTGATAGTCCTCGGTGACAGACTCTTCTTCTGGCACTGTCAGTAACACAAGTTTAAAAGTGATTTTGTTCACTCGACGATGGAATTTACGAACACAACGCTGAGCATAATGGGATGCTTATTTTGTCCAAGCCTCAAAACCGAAACTTTTCCAGTCACGTACATCTAACCAATGAGGCTGTAAATCACATGCTACATACACATCCTCGTACACTACTTCCGTTGGTAAAAGTTGACTAATCTTTTTCTCCTGTTGAGGTCGAGATGTATCTAGATGAAAGCGTAAGGCTTTAACAACAAGTATCTCGTGGACATTTAGACGAGTCTACATACTGTTTATGTAGATATTGCTCGTAAAGTGTCGACAAGTAATCTACAGGTAAACGAAATCCCAGAAAGCAAGTCACTAAAACACACTACACGTTGACCCCAGTTGATGGGCACAGTTATCGTAATAAGTGTTCGTAATACTCCACCGTTTGAATATTCTCATTGATATCCTTACACGGAATCTGTTTTATCACAAGTGATAAAGGTTGTGGCATGGTAGTTCTATTATATACCTATTTATGTCAAAGGCCATAAGTGTATATTCTGCACATAATTATTTAACATCTTCTCCAAAAGCCAAAGTAATTAACATAGCGTGTAATTTCGGACCACTGCCATTCAGGTTAACAGCCAAGAATGATCAAAAAATATTCAGATGTACACGAACTAAATTGGAATATGTGGAAGGTAGACTTGATCCAGAGAAATTTGACACGTTCATTGATTTGTCACTTTCCTCTTGTGAATTTCACGACATAAAAGTTCTACAGTCACCAATTGATTATTATTTTTAGAGAAGGTTTATATACTGGTCTAGGTTTGTTTCCTAGCCAAACTGGTTTGTTTAACGACATGGTACAGTATTGTCACTTTCAATTACTAAGTCCCACTAAAGGTAGGTATTGACAATTCGGAGACCATCGAGCATGTTCCAGGTAAGCGGAATCTTTCTGTTCCCACTCGTTAATTGACACACCATAACTGAAACACTAGACTTTATCCCCTTCGCCCAAGAAGAAAAATCTGGCCCTGGCTAATTCTTCAGGAATCGGTCCAGGCATATATTTTGGCCATTTATCTTTGAAGGTTTGGAAACGACTTTGAAAGTGACAGTATTCAGGCAAGCTCGCAGGGAACGAATATTCGACGCTACTCACTTCAGTTCAATGCAGGTACGGTGAAATTCTTAGGAGTCCACGATAACATGTGGAATCGCTTTCGCATCCCTCAGGTTTGACACGCACAGCATCACATTCCATGGTATATATAGGGATAGTAGTCATAGGAAAATTTCCCACGATGTCTTGCTGAATCGCTAAGGTCACAGCGTCTGACATCACTGCAATCGCATGGCTATAACATCGCACTCCACTTGAGAATCCCCGAACATGAATGATGTCTGTTTAAACTGATTCATCTTGTGTCGCTTGGTTGTTGTAGTTACAAATGAACTATTGGCCTAGAACAATGTTTCTTTTTATATGCTGCCCTAAATCGACGTAACCGTAACGGTAAAGTGAAGTGATTAGAAAGTTTATTTGTTTCTTTTAATTTTAATGGCGCACCAGCACATTTAGGCTATTTAGCCCCATACAATAGGTAAGATGTTTAAAAATAAGAAAGGTTTAACATCGACCAGCGATATAAAAAAACATAATAGTTAAATATAAAATGGTTAGATGTTGGTAACAGGAAACTATGAAGCTTCCCAATCAACGGGAGATGTAAATGGTGTATGTTGATGATAAGATGTTGTAAATAAGAGGTGGTATTTGCATTAGATAAAAAAATTGTACGTGATGGAATACAAGTTAAATATATAAAATAGAGATTTACTTCCTTTAGGAAATCTAAAATACAAGTGATTTGTACAATATCAAAAAGTTCATTCATGTCATGTACATTATATTATTTAGCACGCGTAGGTTACAGGTCGGAAACATTCGGTCATAAAGTGCTTAACAGTGAATGGTTCATTGCAAGACACGTACTCTGGTGGATCTTCACCTTTTAGTATGTGAGAGTGGGTAATGTATGTATGACCGATTCTGATTCTTGCAATGACAACCTCCTCCCTACGGATAGTTCTGTAGGAAGGAGTCCATTCTCCCAGGGATGGTTTGATATCGTGAAGTTTGTTATTGGCTGCATCATCCCATGACGCCTTCCACTTCTGATGTATGTACATTTTTATACAACGTTTAAAATCAGTAAACGGTAATTTAAAATCCGATGGTTTGTGGGATAGAGCCATTTTAGCAACCACGTCTGCTTCTTCATTACCTCTAATACCAATATGGCTAGGTAGCCAACAGTATACTATATTGTAGGAGGTACTAAGCTCCGCGTTTTTGACGAGCATATGGACCAGTAATGGATTATCCAGTTTTCTATGGTTTAGCGACTGCAGTCCTGATTGATAATGAGTCACTGAAGATAATACTATTTAAAATGCGTTTTTGTTCAATAAATTTCAGAGCAAGGTCTATTGGTCTAATTTCCGCTGAAAATATGGACGCATCATTTGGCAAGCGCACTTTGGTTATGTGCTTGCCACTAACGAAGGCTGCAGCGGCCTTGTCATGACCCTTTGATCCGTCAGTATCTAATTTAGTGTAATTTGTAAAATCGTTGAGATGTTCATGATAAGAGTTCAGGAATATGGAAGGGTTTGTCTCAGATTTATTCCCATCGTGTAACGTAAAAATCACTTTGGGTTGCTTAAGTAGCCAAGGTGTTGATTTCGAGACAAACGTTTTCTGAACTGTTGAGAGATTAATTTTGATATTGTCAAGGCTGGATGATGTTCGGATGACAAATGAAGGTATGGCATTTGGGTTATTTCCATATAAAGTTCTGTATTTTGATTGAAAAACAGCCATAAAAGCAGGGTTCAGAGGGTTTGATCCAAACTTCAGAGCGTATTGTGCAGAAAGCATTTCTCTGCGATGCGATAAAGGTGATTCATTCGCTTCCGCGAGAAGGCTTTCGCATGGAGATGTTCGAAATGCTCCTAGAGCAAGTCTTATTCCCTAACGATGAATTGGGTCAAGCATTTTCAAATAGGACTTCCTAGCTGAACCATAAACAATGCATCCATAGTGTAGAATAGCGCGGATAAATGTTCTATACAAATTGAAGAGGACCTTTTTATCAGTACCCCAGTCAGTGTGCGCAATTACTTTTAGTAAATATAATACTTTTAAGCATTGAGCTTATAAATTCTTGATGTGTGGTACAAAAGTCAGTTTTCTGTCAAAGATAATACCCAAAAACTTTGTTTCTTCAACTGGAATAAGTGTTCCATCCAGCACGAGTCTAGGGTCATCATGATGTTTTCGCAACTGACAGAAATGCATGCATACTGTTTTCGATTTAGAAAATTTGAAAACGTTATTATTGGCCCAATTTTGGATCTTATTGATATTGTGTTGAAGTTGCCTTTCAATTGTATTCATGTGCTTTCATCGATAACAAATTAAAAAATCGTCTACATATAAAGAGCAATTCACACCGGGAGCTAAGCACTTGGTGATGCCATTGATTTTGATATTAAATACCGTCACAGATACTTAACTGATCAGTTGAAAACCAACATCATGGATTACAGACTACAACACGGATTTTAAAGATTGGACCAATATTGAAACTATCCTGATAACCTGTCAACATATATTCTTATAAAGTGTAATTGCACTTATCATTAATGTTTCATATAATTTATAATTTTCTTTTATTGTTTGCATTCTCGTTATGTTGTAAAGTTGTACCTATGTTTCCAATGCAAATACTAGTAACTGTAGTAACATTTAGTTTTATATATGACCCATGAAGAAAAGAAAAATAATTTTATCCAATATGTCGATCATCTGGGTAAAGAATTTTGAAGCCCAGAGTGAACATGATAGGAACTATAAATTGCTATCACTTACCTTCTATTTTCAGACAGAAATAGGTAATTTTATTCATTTCTCTCCAGGATTAAGGTAATACTGATGTAAGGTCCAAAACAAATTCACCAACGTGATTTAATTCTTCTTCATCAGTGTCAATCTTTGTATAATTTTTGTGAAATTATTGTTATTTTTGTCGTTTGAAATCGGGCGCAATAAGTACTACTGTGTATATTAAGCGCTTGACTTTCCACTAGGAGGCGCCATGTTAATCCTTCCGAATTCTTCCATATTTAGTTATATTCGTAAAAATGTTGTCATGCATTTCTCAAATGTGTTCTTAAAACCTATAAATAGGGGTGAGATCCTCCATTTTGGCAGTTGTGGTTCTTCTGGACTCCAGTAAACGTTTCAAAACCAAACAAACGTCACTAGGCTTCCGAACTGATACGTTCGAATGCCGACACATTAAACTTCGTACTCATAGCGACTTTTACAATGCTTCTCTGATATTGTTTCAAGGTTTATTTCCTCATGATATCAAATAAAACTTCCCATAAACGGATTTAGCTGACGACACTGTCACTGTGTCATCATCAACATAGCCGTCATCTATCCATTGGAATTTAGTATTCCGTTTGGCATTATCGATTTCATGTATCATTTTGAAATAACACATTTCCATCCATTTGTATTGGTTGCGTCATTCAGATGGCGAAATAATATACCCGACAAACTTTGTTGGTACAAAACGACACATTGTCGCATACAATTCAAGCGACACACAAGACTTTCTCGCTCAAAATGACAAACTGTATCAGCTAACGCAACACCTTATTGACATCCGGTTTCAGACTGTCCGTCAAAACAACAACTGTGTCCCATGCCACCAAATGCAACACATTAACATCCGGTTCCTGAATTTGCATATATCACAATTATCATTGGACTCTAAAACACAAACCCTGAACTAGTTCCGAACGTTGATTGGATGGACGAACATCCTTACCATTTCGGTACGTGATATGAACACATTTTGGGACCTATTAACACATTTTCAGTGCAAGATTAGTTTTGGAACTGCGATTATCTGTGTAAACGATTAGGTGAATTAGGACAAAGTGAACAGGTATGCTGATTGTTTTACATGTAATATACAACTTAAATTAGTGTTGTCTCATTTCAATAGGCTTTATCAAACGTCTGTTCTGCAAATTGGAAATATTATATTTCACAACTTTGAGCACAATTTGTGAGCAAACACATTTAAGCCTGGAAGTTATATAATAAACTGTTTTGTGCTTTTATTATGCAAGAACATTTGTGGAAAACACCATTTCTTGAGATTACAATACACTGGAGAGATCTATTAACTGTAAAAGGCATGAGATGTCCATCTATTCCATTTTTTTGACCTTGACATGTTATGAAGTGTTTGGTCGGATGGATAAAGATCTCTTTGATCCTGTACATACTTTCAAAACCATGACAAACGTATTTCATAATCAAAATGAGTCTGGTTCAAATTTTAAATATTACACAGGTTCAGCGAGACTTGAATGACACTTCGACTGGGTATGCTTGCATACCCATCTGTGCATGCAAAGCACGGGTCAAACTCCGAATATGATGATGCTGGGAGTAGAAGTTCAACTAAATGTTGGACCTCCGCCAAAAGCGAAACAAGAAACTGTTGACAACTTAGAAAATAAGCATATTAAACATTTTAAAATTCATGAGGCAAGGAATCATATGATGGAAGCAAACAACAGACCGAATAGATAATATGATCATAACATAGGGGCAAGACAGCAACAAATATGTGACACTGTCTGGCTCCACACAGAAAGGTCGTAGTCGAAAACGGCAAACCAACATGGAAGGCCCATATTATGTAATCAGAGTGTTATCTGATTTAGTTTATAAAATACATAACCCATAAGCAGTGCCAAAAATTGTCCATCATGACAGATTGGAGCCATTTTATGGCGAGAACAGCATGGTCGATATAAACGTCTAATTTGTGTTGAGCCCGACACAATTTGTTAAACAAAACAGAGATAGGTATGTACGCCCTGGTGTTCTTTTAGTAAATTATATTTTTGGAGTGAAGGATACGAGACTATTTTTTGTGCAGTCGGCAGTAATGTACCTATTTTTTTTCTTGAGGCATTAGTCAACAAATGCACTCAGATATTTGTGCTGATTTTAGTTTGTAGTTTGTCATATTTATAGCCACCTGAAAGTCCAGGATAGAAAAGTCAGAGAAGCGAGGACTCACTTCAAGGAGCTCTGATGTATGCATAGTGGCGGGATGGACAAATTAGTATTTTTATATGATACATTTTAAGTAGGGTATAGGCAGTGCTGCCCAGTGCATTCTGGGATTATGTTGGTGTTCTTGATCAAAACAAAATTTGGTATTCTGAATTGAACTCTCTTGCATAAACATGCAAGTAAATGGAACCTGCGTATGGTGGTTTTCCTTTATATATATATATATATATATATATATATATATATATATATATATATATATGTGTGTGTGTGTGTGTGTGTGTGTAAAAACGAAACGTGTAATTGCACAGTTCGTGTAATTACAAAGTTAACTGCCAAAATGATCGAGGGTATTTGTAAGCCATATATTATAGTATTAATATTATTCTTGTATTAAATAGCTTGTAAATATTCCCTATCTGAATGGGTGTTTAGTGTGCTGAGTGTAGCATTTCCTGTGTCAACTGGCAGCTACTTCATAGACACCACAAATACCATCATGGAGATAATATCCGGTGTGAATATTGCTTATATACTGTAACGATTAACATTCAATACCGGATTAGGCCACACAATGAGGCCAAGCACCCTGTTAGAGCCTTTTCATATGATAGGATGGAACATATAAATTCCGGGAGTCTCGACAGGCAGAACCCGTATCTCATCGGTTGAAAGTTTCCCAAGATTTAGAAAGACTCAAAGCACATCGTATAGCAAAGATACTACGGTGACCACTCCAGATCATCCCTTGATCCCTTGAAATCTCCCACTCCTATTTATCTTGAGAATTTTCTGTTAACGTCAGATAGGAAAGCAATGATGTCACCATGCAAGAGAACATTCTTTACATCGCCCCAGAGAACTCTAATCCAATGACATCTTCTATACCTGACTCGCCCTACGAGCCGTGTTTGGGGTCCTCTTGCGTTTTAGTGCCACCATACCAACCTACACCCCTAGAAATGATGCATTCACGAAGGCCCCCAAGACATGTTTAAATTTTCGGCTGGAGCCTACATACATGGTCAGGCCTATCCAGCTGGATACGTCAACACAAGGAACCCTATGAAAAAATGTTCCCTCCATTCATGATGATCTGAGAAAAGCATTTTGGGATCTCACAGCAGCTACTCAAAAATTCCCCAGGCAGAATGCTTCAGGCGGATAATGATGAAATTCAAGTTGTGTGGACAACTCTCCAATGCTTACCATTTTGAACAGTTCCTGACGTATGGTTTAAGAGAGTTCGATCATACAGTCCTCACAGATGGTAAAATATACGACTTGAAATCAATGTTGTTTCCCGATCTTACTTTCATGAGAAGGTAGAGTGAAAAGACCATGAGTGGGGATGTAAGTCTATTAACCCGACATACGGTGACACAGAGACCTGAACAATCAATAACACTGCGAAGAGCACTGAAATAAAGTAAACAGTGTTCCATTTTCAGTTCAAACTCAAGTTGGGCACTTTGTTTTATATTGTTTAACAATCGGGGCAATCGGATTTGACTCTAAATGGATATTACAAATTACATATATGGTGGCCAGTATTAATGGTGGAAGAAGAAACCGGGAACACCACCGGAAAAAATCACCGACCTACATGAAGCCACTGGCAAGCTTTCTCACATAACCACATTGGCCGAACACGAGGTTCAAACCCACGCAGATTGGGTTGATATGGCAGCGATCCGTAACGAAGAGCGCTTTAGACCACTCGGCCACCTTTCCATTTTGTATGGAATGAATGTCGATTTTACGAAATTTCGTGATTATTGAGTGGATTTGTCTTTTGTATATGCCAATTCTACGTGAAGGACATTTTAACATCTGTGTTTCTGTTCTGTTCTTGAATGTTTGGAATTATAATGTTGGAAAAATAGGAAGTCTTTCAATTATAATTACCAAATAGACGATATGGAATATAATTTTCATTTCGAGTGCAGTATGGAGGATATAATTGCCCTTGGAATGTATTAGAAATTACAGTATTAATTCGAGATATGTTTAATCAAGCTTTGTAATACATGAAATGCCTTGTGCAATTCAGATTTGCAAAACTCATAAAGTGCATTTGGAGGACATTCAGGATGCAAAACTCTTAAGTACATTTTTGCGTTTCTTATTACCAACTAAAGAAGAAACCTTTTGTTCATGTTACATTCATGTTATTTGTAGGGACCCAGTTTTGTATGGCCTGTCTAGTGTATATT
The DNA here is from genome assembly GCA_030141615.1 of Unio pictorum. Taxonomy (NCBI): domain Eukaryota; kingdom Metazoa; phylum Mollusca; class Bivalvia; order Unionida; family Unionidae; genus Unio; species Unio pictorum. The sequence goes on along the minus strand of JARLTB010000149.1, from coordinate 4,911,141 downwards.
GCAAGCCTAAATCCGAAAAATTGTTTTAAAAACGTGATGGCGGAATATTGCAAAGCCGATGGCGTGTGGCAGTCAACGAAACATCTGCTTAAATTCATTCCGAAACTATTTAATCGACCGAAAGTTAAAGCGTGTAAGATATGAGTTTTCGTCATTGGTTTACAAAGTAGTCCTAATACATTAATGGGAACAGGTGTCGTGCACGTGAATGCAATATTAAGGTGTGAAACATCATTACAATATTGAACGATTCTGACAATGTAACTTTACCAGAGACAAAAATAAGCATATAATAAATGAATACGCTATACACCAGCATACACTTTACATCATGAAAGTATATATATATATATATATATATATATATATATTTAAAATCTTGTCATAACGGATTGTCTCTAATTAGGTTTTGAAAGAAGCAAGGGAATTCGAAATAAATATCCTTATGGGGATGAATTTTTAAAAAGGACAGTTTTCGACCACGGAATGTGGAGTTCTTTGGTAGTTGGTGATTACTCTCAGTACTCGACGAGTTCAGTTTAATTACGTTTGAGCTATATTTGGAGAAAGATCATTTAAAGATGGCCACTATCTATAGGTTGTCAATTCTGGGTAACTAATAAATGGATATGTTCCTCCATAAGATACAACCATATTCTACGGGCGGTATTATATATCCGAACAAATAGCCTAATTAGTAGGTAAAGCATAAGCTCGGTGGTATTTTAAGAGATGTATTCGTTTAACTACTTGTGCAAATATATGATCAATATTTGTATTCCAAATAAGATGCTGATAAATATAGATACCAAAGATTTTATTTAGCAATCAATTAGACTTACAAGTAAATGTATGCTCTTATGTGTGGTACTGCTTTATTACGATTCTCATACATTTCATGTTAGAGGCTGACAATAAACTTATAATTTGTCGGTCGATTTGAGATTTATTTTCAATTTAGTAGATGAATACAATGTTGAGTCGTCAGCGCAATGATCTATGTTTGCATGTATTGAATATAAGGCTAAGTCATCGATAAACACCAGAACAATAAGAGGCCCTAACACAGAGCTTTGATGAACGCCACTTAAAATAGGGCTTTATTCTGAAGTAAATTTATCCGTGAAAGCAACCAATGGCATGTTAGTGAGATAAGATGTGCATAATGCAACTGACTTTGAAGGGGAAAAAATGTATTCTGAATGAGCACAGAATATTGAACCGACTCGAATGTTTTTATTGAATCAATAATCGATAGTGGATTCTTTTAAAAAGAAGCACTTGTGTTTGGCAACGAGTACATTTTGTTCCGCCATGAACGATAAATTGTAAACTCTTTACATTAATGAAATAACGTTGCGCATCTACGTTTGTATTATGTGGTTTGATCGTGTTCATTAGGTAACAGTGATTCCAGATAGACAACTCAAAATTTGAATTTGTATACAGACAATAACGAGCCAACATCTTCCAATAGTACAGGGAGAAAATAATTTATAAGAATATTTAAAGCATCGGCATTGCATATAGCAGTAAATTGTCATTATGATTTTTGCTGCTTAGTATAGAGGTGATCGAACAATGTATAAGTACGGCATCGATCACCTGCTTGAGGTAGTTTTTGTATTATATATTGCTATTTAGTGTTAGTTTCGGCGAGTTAATAGATATATAAGTATCCCATAACAATTACTTAGTTATTGATAAGCAATGTAGATATAAATAAACTCGATGCATATTGATTGTACAGTGGATATTTCGACATCAGATCTTTTCCTGCATATTAGGTTTATAGACATGTACATTACTAACCTTTATCTCGTCTCCCAAAAATAGCACAATTAGGCACATGACAAAGTAGAAACGTTCCACAGTCCAATCTGTGCAAGTTGGATCGTAAGTCTTATCTTGAGGCCGCCAAGTTGCAAACCTTACGTCTTCAAGCAAATAAAATGTAAATGGTTCATTTTCCAACTCAGGGTAGAATCTGGACAAGATTGTTTGATTTCCAAGGTAGAGGAAGAAACTTTAAACTCTTGACATGTACAATGACATGTAATAAGGCAAGAAAATCAGAATTAATATGACCAAGAACGTGATACCTATTTTTTTCACACAACTACATGCATTATTATTTTACTAAAATGACTTACCAAATCTGTACAATTATAGGTAGGTACATCACATATGTGATATACATACTTTTGTTTTACTCAAGTCTCCCTTTTCTAGAACTTAATACGATAGAGTTTGCCTCGATAACCATGTAATGTAGTATGCAAATTTTAGTTCTGCTCTCATCGATTACGGGTTTGCATTGCATCACTGGGGCTTTTATGTTACCCATGCTGATACTGCATATATGGGTAGTGATGACGTACGCTGGTAGATTTTGAAATAATTACACTGAATGTTTTTAATAGGTTTAAGTGAAAGAAAGCAGATCGTATTCGACCAGACGCTTGCAAAAGGTGCCTTTGTTCGTGATGTATATATCACGATATTTTACCGATAAGCCATGGTACTAAATTAATGTCCACATTTTGTCAATGAATAAGGCCAATGAAAACGAACTTATCTACCTAGACGGGCATTTTTGTTTGATATGTGACCTGAATTAGGTCTCGAACTGATTTAGTTCCATACCTCAATCAGCGTCATTTTCTCCTACTTGGTCACTAGCTGTGTGGTATTTGTTTAGGCCAAGGTTATTCAATTCAGTTTTGAGGTTATCATCTTAGTTGTCATATTAAAATCCTCTGGTGTTGATTCTTTTCAGGAGAGATAGTCCTGTAATTAGGGTATTTTATGGTGGTGGAGTATAGTTATGTAGAGTTGTTTGGGTCAAAGGCTGTTCGTAACATTATTTAATGTACACTGATTTGTCAGTATTTTACCCCGTTTGTCTGATTAATGGATGTTTTCCTGTCTCGACGTAATTTACTTTGTATTAACTTTATATCGATTCGATGACATTTTGTAATGTATTCAGTAATACTGTTTTTTTATTTGTTTAAAGTTTGGCATTTAACGTTTGCTTTTTGGGGATTTTCCACTTGCACTTAAATTGACTTCTAATACACGGTCATGCGATATTTTATGCTGGATAATTGGTCGTTAATGTTTACAAAAAATTCCTTCAGTAATGTATAACCGAGTTTACATTTGGTTTAAAATGACAGCTGTATAAGCATATAATTAAAGTCTGTACCGTTTTCAAATCATTAGGTATTTTCTACAGAGTACAGGGCCAGAGTTCTACTGGGACTGTTTTGCTAATACAAGCACATATATCATGATACAAAGAAACGAAAACTTTATACTATGTCATTTCGTTTTAAATTTAGTTTTTGATTTGACTATTGCTTTACAGTCAAGAGTTACATAAATGTTCATTATCTGCATCATCAGGCTTCGTCGTGACACTGCGTGAATTTTTTTTGTCTGTTTTACTTTATACCGCCATGAACAGTGACCGATTCCTTCGTTTGTTCATTCATTTATATCACAATATGAATGGGTGTTATCTTCTTTGTCGTCATAATGGTCTAGAATAATGGCAACACCTTCCGTGAATGTACCAGATGGAGGCTTGGCTAGAAAAGTCTTTTTCGTCATCACATACAGGTTTCTAATATATGCAGTTACTGCTAAAGCATTCCCCAATTCTATTTTCATTTAAGCATATATTAGTATGCAGTTTTGCAAAACGGGATGCCTAGTCAGCAAAATAACAAGCTAATTTAGCACAACGTGATCGATATTTGAAACATCTAAAAGGTGTTCAATGTACCCTAGATATGATATAGTCTGTAGGTTATATTGAAATAAATGAAGGCGCAATGACCTCTATATATAATCAAGCTATATATTATGTTCATCAACTCAAGAATGACATGTAAAGGGAGTGAATTTTCAGTAAATTATATTCTTAAGTAAAAATTGTCCTCTTAGTCGCAGAATCAATCTGAAATACAGATTCAAGAAACCCGATGGATTTCATTTACTTTTCAAATAATAGTATGCACTGTAAGATATTCACGTATGGCCTAGAATTAAGATTTAAACAGTCTCCAGTTATTCAAATATGTTTCCAATGTTCTGCATTGCAAGTGAGATTCAAATCTCGAATACAACTAAGATTCAAAATAATCTCATGTAAATGAAAATGTACCCAACTAAAACAACAATTGGAACATATGCTTCTCGACCTGTACAGTCATACGATTCATAAACTGGTAAACCGCACAGTTTCATAATCCTTGGGATGGCCAAAACTTGTATCGGCCACTCTCCCCCTTCACGGCTCCACCACATGTACATTCATATGTATACGCGTACAGACAGCATACAGCACCCTTGTATAAGCTACGTCTACGGTCGTAGCTCCACCACATGTAGACATACTTACATATAAACAGGTCTACTAACCAGCTACAATAAAACCAAACTTTTAATAATATCGAGTTCAGGAAAATGTTAATACATTAAACTCTAAAAGCAACATATATTTCATAGTTTACAACGTTTGAAATCTGCGTTGTAATAAATTAATCATTACACGATACGACATTACAAACGCAATAAGACTCGCATATCAAATGAAATATAAATTTACCACTCAACCGTATGGTTTAAGAACACAACGGAGAACGTGCACTCCTCGACGAGATCCAAAATGACCAGTGTGTCGGTTATAAATTGATCCTGCCAAGATCTATAGGACAGTAATATTCAGGGTAAATTACCCGTGCAGATCAAGTTTATACTGTCCTCGTCGCAAGAAATGTCCGGCGTGATACATGTTAGTTCCGTCGCTTAACTGGAAAGAAACACTTATTCACCCTAGATAACGTTTGTAAAGGTTTAAGTTGCGTCCCGTTATTGGGGAGGGGTGCTTCCAATTTATTTAAATTAATATAGAAAAAACCAACCTTGCTCGTTTTGTCAGAAACTGAAGTAGTGATAGAGATGCAAAACTCGCCCCCATTCAGCAGTGCCGATGGTTAAATTAATTAATACAATATACAGATTCAAACTTTAAATAACAATATAATATAATTCAGACAGTAATCTCTCAAATACAATTAAGCTAATATCATATCACTTCACCAAGTGACGGTCTAGTTTTTCTTTTGAATTAGTGTCCTACTCATCTGTATGTTCTTCTCTTCCACCGGTATCCCTTCTACTTCTCCATCTGTCTTTCCTTCTCTCTTGTATCTCCCAGAGAATCGGGCCACAGCTGGGGTAATTCCCTCTGGTCATTAAAAGCTTATGTTTCGAAGCTTTATGATTATTCTCTTAATAATCCTCCATTACGAATGGTCAAGGAGTAGGTTATATTCATTCTCCCACCAAATATTTGAATCTCTACTAACTTTTAAGTCTAAAGATGATATATTTAAACTTAAGATTCTATAGTCTCATGGTTTAACACATCCATGCTAACATATGGCCTCCCCGATATCGTGACAACGTCATTATTTATACAAGCTTGTGTCAGCATCCTTTACAATACCATTTATGGACAGTATTTCCATCTCTTCATTCAGTCACTCTATCAAACACAGACACACACACACACTGTGTATAATATGTTTGTTTTAATACGATATACAGTCAACTCCACTTAACTGCACACGACGAATAACTGCACGTAGTCACGCCGGTCCCGTTTTTTCCCCCAATGCTTTTAAATGGGAACAAACTTCGGATAACTGCACTTCGCTTAAATGCACACTTCGGATAATAGCACGGTAAATTTCTGCCCGTGGCACATTATTCAATTTTACTCGGGTTAACTGCACAATGTATATTCATGATCAGTTATTGCCAGTCCACTGCTGTAGCGCTTCAAATAAGCCGACAATTAAGCCGGTACATGCGACTTTGTATATGATTGACATGTAAAGGACGCCTGAGGTGGTATATACATGTATATCCGCACCCACTAGGATCAGTAGCGTGGGAAAATCATAGCACAGCATTTCAAACATTATTTACATACATATATATATATATATATATATATATATATATATATATATATAAGTAGGATAATTAGCAAATGTTAAGTACTTTTTTAATCATGTTACTTTTTTAATCATGTTTACATGGTATTTGAGAATGCTGGACTGAAAATACAGAAAGATATGAAAAAATTGTATTCAAATTAGATTGAATCGGTAATTCATGTTGTTGTAGGGTTTAACGCCATTTTTCAGCACAAGATAGGTTATTCATGGCGGCCAGTATTAATGGTGGAGTCAGAACCTGGGAAAACCACGGAAAGAACTACCGACCCACGAGAAGATATTGACAAGATTTCTGACATACACACATTGGCCAAATCCGATAATCTAACCCACGCAGAGATGTCAAATGGCAGTGATCCGTAAAGCTGAGCGCTTTAGACCATATACGACCATGAATTACATATTATATGCTTATACATACCGTTTCCAATCAATGTGCACCTGAAATCTAGGTCAGGCAACTTAATTAGTTGATGGGTTATCAAACAGTTTACTTAATACAATATTATGGTCCTCATATCTTTAACTGGTGGCAAAATTATGTTAAAGTAGTGGAAACAATGCTATAGCTGCCGGTCTCCTTTTCGATATCTTGTAACAAGATGCACGCGCGCAATCTAAACCACGTTAATTAGACCTGGCGAGGATGGAAGGGAGGTAACTACAGCATAACTCACTCATCCTACAAAACATGAATAGGTTTTCTGTATTTTAGAAATGAGGACAAACCTTAAAGTGCCATCTTTGTGATAAGTGTCATTCACTTAGAACCGTAATAGAAAAGTTGCATGTGGTATAACGAAAAGGAACTCTACTTGAAATATATAAAAATGAGTATGATGATGTCTAGCCAATGAATATCTCTCTCCTCACGCAAACGATGCATCCATCATCTATCCTTTTAATTAATTTGAGGAATACTGTTTTGTTGTCATTTATTTTTAATTTTGTTTGTTTTGATCTTATAGGGTAATCTCTTCGTTCAAAGAGCCCTTAGCTGGATTATACTTAATTACGTAAGGCATCTCCTCATAATGTACCTGATACAAAACATGCACTGCCCCAAGACTAAAAGTCCTCTATGACAGCCTTGATCTAATCACTGATGACCTGAGGTCACCTGCTTCATATTTTATTCGCATTCTGCTCTATATCATAAATCTTCTTGGTTTGTCAGTAGGAGGAACCAGTATCTTTGCGAATCTGCTTGAATATCCGCAATCGTGTCATGCCGTATTTTTTTTTAAACAGTATCGCAACTACTGATCGTGTGTGTGCTGTTTTAAAAGTTATGTGCATGTGATTTGGATTTTTAACGTAGCTTTAATATTTTTTTAGCCATTTCACTGTGGTGTGGCAGTTTAAACTGTGATTTTAAATTTTAACGTAGCTTTAAAACAAATACTGCCATATCGCTACGATTGCAGTGTGGCAGTTTATAGTGATATTTAGCACTGGGGTATCATGCCGGATATGTAGCATGATGTCCCACCCAGCCACATTATCCTGACATCGGGCCGATCAGTCCAAGCACTAACCTCTTAATGCTGAGAGCCAAGAAAGGCAGTCTTTGGTATGACTCGTCCAGGGATTGAACCCACGACCTACCACATCTCATGCGGACGCTATTGTCACTAGGCCACCAGGGCAATTAGTTTATGGTTATGTCTATCACCCGAGCTGCATGCTCCAGACATATAGGATGATATCCCACCCAGTCACATTATCCTCACACGAGGCCAACCCGTTATAACACCAAACTCTTAATAACGTTTCAATCCAGGCAGTTGCTAGTACCATCTTTTGTCTTTGATATGACTTTGTCGAGGTTAGAACCTGCGACCTCTCGCATCTGAGGCGGACGCTCTACCCACTTAGGTCACTGGAGTGGTGTTTGGGAAATGGTTACCTTCATGAAAGATAATCTTTAGCTAAAAGAATTGTTATAGTAGAGTAAGATCGTTATTTTCCATCAATACGCTCAGGCAGACAGCCGAGTTTGCATTCCTGTTACCTTTGTATGTGAAACATTTGTCCAGGAATTAGGGAATTTTTTTTCTTTTGGTTTTGAATGTGACATAGATACAAGACAGTATTCACTGCATAGGTTATCTGATCAATGTACATGATTTATACAAACTATACAACTATCACGCAACTCTATAGAGATCGCACGCCAATAGCAGAGACAAAAATGGACCACTTTTTAAATATAAATAAACTACTTTAGCATTGTGTGCTGTTGAATACGCAGAGCAGAAAACAATTCGCATGCACTTTGTTTCGGTAATTTCCTTCTATTAAACACACACACACACACACTGCTCCAATTAACTAATTTCCGTACGAGAAAAATCTTCTCAATAGCTATTTCCGATATTCAAACAATATAAACACTAACATCCACCAAAGCTAAACATGTGGACATAAATACAAATAACATAACCAAAGTAAGTGTGACTAAGCTAAACATGTGGACATAAATACAAATAACATGTACCCAAAGTTAAGTGCGACTACCCCCTCACCCTCAAATATCATTCGTCCCAGAGTATTATAATACATATCTTACTTGCGGTCATGATTCGCAATTGATTCCCAAAGACTATTACTGATCTGACTTCTAATCGACGGAAGTAAAACGTAGATCGGCCAATGGCCATCAAACTAACTTTGAACTCAGTATCAAGTCAAGACATAAAAAGCAACAACATCCAAATTCAAAAAGAATCAGGAACAAATTGTAACGTCAGGAAAATTCTAGATCAAATTACTAAACAAAATGCAGAATGGGAAACTCGAAGCATTTCTTTTCAGACACTTTAAAAAAAAAATCTATATATTGAAACTGGACGTTTCTCAATAGACAAAACTTAGCGTCATTAATTAAATTTAAATAGCGTTATTAAGAGAAAATTAAATGTATAACTTAAAAGGAGTATAGCATTACATATTCTACACCACGCTTGTGTTCTTACAAGAATAATGTCAATACAAGACCGAAATAGTAGGGGAGAGGTCGATATTTGACCATCGTTTTCTTCTTGCGCACGCTTATTGAGTATGATACGCCTTAAGTAAATAAACCAATTTCATTTGTTTTGGTGCCCTTCCGAAAGCCAGGCATTTTTCAAATGCTGGAAACTCCCCTCAACACTTGAGCTGATCCGTTCTTTGCAGTAACGGATATGCTAGTTTCTAAAGCAAGATAGTTAAGATGCAGTCCCTCAGTGGGTGTGCTCTCGTTACCATCCTGCTTCGTTTCAATTATTGTACTGAATTTAGATCAACACACTGGTCTGTAAAAATATTAACTTATCTGTGTTTGTTCTTCTCTCTATCCTGTCTCTTTAAAAGTATTTCAATTCACATTTTAAATATAGGATCTGGGTTTGCAATATCTAAACTTGAAAGAAATATTGCAAAGAATCCTAGCCTCATGCCAATCTTATGTGTTACGATTAACAGTGTTGCAACATTTCAATAACAATATACATTTTCACTTCTTGTGTTAAATCTATATAAAAGATACCACAATTTATACATCAAAGTCATAAAGATAGTAGTGGATACTGATAAAAAATGGATGAAGGGAACTTTACACGGTTATAGGGCGTTTACTTCCGTCAATACAGAATTGGGATGTTGTGGGGAAATTATTATTTTGTTTATAACGGAATAAAATTCTGCTTTTACATCCATTGTGTGCATCCTACGCTGGGTGTATATAGATGAAGGGGTGTTGGTCACTCTACACGGCGCTGTGGAAAGTTCATGCGGTTTTTATTAACATTTCCTGTTAGCGTCCAGAGATAGAATTATGCTTCAAAACCAATATACATTTCAAACATTACATGACCAATTAGAGACTAGACAGGGCAATAATATTAAACCTATGGACATTTCCCAACTTGACGCCAGATCTCCACTTCTAAAACCTAAGGTAAAAACCGATTTAACATCGGACATGTGTTATTTAGGATTTTCATCTTAGATCGATAATATCACACTTAGCTACTAAATATGAGGTATTTTTAAAATTTTGTTGACACATTTTGCGGCAAAAATATGCTCTGGCAGGTAAGAACAATAATGCAACATATATCTTTATCACAAGAAAGGAAAGGAAGTCATAACCATATACGAGAACTGAGATATATAAGCATGTTAGACTCATACAGAGCTATCTACAAATGAAAATACAAAACATAGACAAAACAAAAAAATACAACACAAAAACAGTTGTGTTTTACAAAACTTTACATGGCTGTTTCAACAAAAATTAGACCTTTAAAAGTATTATTGCAACTAGATTTGTTAGCTTGTTGCAGATGCTGGAAACTATTTTTGTTGACTAAGAAATTGACGATCCATAGCGCCATCTGTTGTTTGTGAAGATTTATGCAACTGCAAATAACATCCCAGATATTTTATTATTAAAGTAGTAATTATTGATTCTTAAGCAAATTTAGATAATTATTTGAAATAAAATGGGTCGGCTACAAAATATAGTTTTATTTGTGCATGGCTGTCTTCTTCTAGTCTTCCAGGTTTAAACCACATGGTATTCATTTTTTAAGGTGGCATATCCATACGATCAGAGCACTCCTCCCGGTGATCGCATATCCTTCCTGGCTGCGGAACTCCAATTGGGGTTGTGAGGAATTGCACTAAGTGTTATATCCCTGAAAGTGTGGCCAGATGAGAAGTCTGCTGTGACCTGGATTCTGTATAATCAGAAGTAATACAGTTTAAGTAATCAGTAGAACAAACAACACCGACCCTGATTTATGGTTTTATTATACTACTGCAGATCTCTGTTGTTTGCACTCACCTTAAAAAAAAGCACATATGGTAACCTAGCACACGATACAGTGGTACATATTAACATAAAAAGTTTACCACTGAATACATATTTATTCCTACTTAATTTTGGATAAAATTGGACTCTATTTGAAAAAGTCAAAGGTAAAGTACATTTTTGAAATTAATCAGCCTTAATCTTTAAAGTTGTGCATTTAAAATAATATTTTAGGAAATATTTCCAATATTTCCAATCATCTAAATCTCTTCATTCAAGGCATTTATGCAAATGAGCTGCTTTCCTTTTTCATTCATAAGTGTAGGTTAAATAGTTTTCAAGATATTGAGGGTGTCATGAACAACCAGCTGAAAATAATGTCACCCAAACCTGAAATGTTTGATCTAAAGAGTGTAGCTAAAGATAAGTCCAAGATAATGAGAGTGCAAGAAACAAATGGCTGAATACTAGAAACTTCAAATAACTATAAATATTAGGTTGCAGTGACCTAGCAATGATATGGTTGCATTTCTCTTGTTCATATGCATCCACACCCCATTTTTCCAAGGTACTGCAGGTCTAACAAGCTTAATGTATGAATATCCAAAAGTTGTTCAAGCATGAATATTGGGTCACCATGACCTAGTTTGTAATGTAGCAGAGATATGATGTCCCACCCAGTCACATTATCCTGACACCATGAAGGCTGACCATTCCTAACACTAATCTCTTAATGTGGAGCACCTTGCAAGACAGCTGTAAGAACCATTTGTAAGTCTTTGGTAAAAATCAGCTGGGGTTCAAACCCAGGACCTCCTGAATCTGAGATGGAGCATTAGTCCATCGGAGAAATCCCAATGTATCAACAGTACAGTATAATGAAAAATTAAGCAGAAACATCCATGATTATAGTAAAACTAATGGATATTTATAAATATGTAAAATATATTACTCCATTCAAGGCTAATTTCTTTACTAATGGAAAATTATAAATATATAAATATATTCCTACATTCAAGGCATATATGCAAAAAGCTAATTTCTTTACTAATGGAAAATTGGTTCTATTAAAAACTATTAAAAGAAATTATGTCTTCTCAAGAGTAATTAATTTATTTAATTTCAACCCATGGATAACTTTGAAATTAATCCAAATGTCTCACTCATTCAAATACCAGTACTGCATGATGATTTATACAGTGCTGTAGATTTTCGTTTTGAAGAAGCTTTTAAATCTTCGAGGACTTCTAAAGTTTTAAGGGTTTTATTTTTCCACTCCTTATTGAATCAGTAATCTATTTTCAAATGTGATTAGAACATACGTATAGCAGATGGAGTTCAGTCCATTTGGTAACAAGTAATTTTGTGTGTCAATCCATCCATCCACTTTAATCCCATTTTATTTACTTATTCATAATGTTTTAAAATGTATGAAACATTTTTTTATAAAGTTATATATTTCACTCAGATTAATGTTTTTGTACCTCCCCCTCCGAATGTAAGTAACAAACAAATGAAAAAAAAAACAATTTATTTGACATCAAAAATATTTCAAAATACCCCTTAAATTCAGTAACTTTGATATTTTGTACAAGCCATGCACCAATATTGATCTATACAGTGTATATCTAACACCCACATAAAAATCAAAAGCACCCACATATTAAAAACAAACACTTGTACAGCACTTTATAATACTGATGGCAAACACTTAATGAATGGCCAAAGTCTGTGTTGACTTAAAGCTCAAACCCGCAATCATTCTATATTATCACAGTCCACCTGAACTTTACTTTATTACAAATCCAAAAGCCAATTCATTATGACTTAATGCTAAAATGAAGAACTTTGAAAAATTGTGAATATTATGCTGAAATAATAATCTAGTTCACCTGACTTGAGACATGGCATCTGTTTCACACACATGGTGCTACATAGTCTAATTTGTACTTCATTCATTAGTGTGTGTGTGTGATTAGCATTCCATGGTGGACTCTCTAACCACTAGGCCACAGGAGCGGTTCTCATTCATTAGTAATACTTATCTATAATAATGCATATCTAGTACCTAGTTACTAGTATGTATTCCATTTACCTTGATTGTCACAATCAACATAATGAAACATTCCTCTAAAACAGTATAATAATAATAATATTAATAATAATAATAGTAATAATAATAATGACCATGAACATGATATGGACTCAGCTGTAATTGTCTTTTTAAAAATTATCAACAGTATGCACTGTTAAAAAAAATGATGAAAAATATTGATTAAATAAAATAAAGATAAACCCTAATGCTGGCACCACTTTCAGAATTAATTACCAATTAAATAAGTCCTGCAACTAAAATTCATGTTTTTGTTTTATGTTTTAATTTGGCTTCATTGTAAATGTGATATTCCATGAAAAACATCAATCGATCGTCAAAGCAAAGCCCATGACTGTTTCATAAAAACCTAATTAAGTGCCAATTCTGATTTATTCTGCAACTTTCAGAAGTAATTGTTGCATTGCATCAGTTAAAAATAGACTGCTTTGTCTCATTATCAAGTCAAGGGGGTTGAATAAAGAAAGGTTGAAAGGCATGCAAACCCTACAAACATACAAGTAAGCTGTAATGGTCATCTGTCAGCTGACCAACCCCAAACAGTTTTAAATAGTATATAACATCATTAAAGTATATTTAATATTGCTCAGTGATTGATATTCAAATTATTCACAGAAGTATTGAAGAAAAACAAGGGAACAAAGTGAAAGGTTACTCTTTGCACGAAAAACTCAGTTGAATAGATTAAAGAGTTCATTATACAGTTTACTCTGTGCATGTAAACCTCAGTTTGTTGTTGTTGTAGGGTTTAAAATCATTGTTTTCAGCACAAGATAGACTATACATGGTAGCCAGTATTAATGGTGGAGGAAGATCCTGGGGAAACCTCAGAAAAACACAATGACCAAGGAGAAGCTACTGGCAAGCTTTCTATACATACCAACATTGGCTGAACTCAAGACTTGAACACATGCTGACAGATGTGAGATAGCTGTGATCCATGGTTAGCGTTGTTAACCACTCGACCACTTATGGTCCCCTTCGGGAGAAGCTAAATGCTGAAGTTTGTGGATTTAAAATCCCAAATTGGCACTCTGAGGTCTGCTCAAAGATGAGCTTAAATCTCATTATTACCTGAAAATGTCTTTTTTTAATAAAGAAAAACAATAACTCAAGAATGTGTCCACCTTCACACACCAGACTGTGTCATGCAATGCATGGCGATTCTGCTTGCAAACATGATATATCTTGAAACATTGTGGAGTAATGTTTTTAATGATCTTAAAACTAAATGTAATTTATTGAGATAGGTGAGCAACTTCATTTTAAAAATCTAGCTACTGAAATCAATTACAGCATGATTATAATTGCACAAGAATTCAGCCTTTGAACACCACCACCTACCCACCCATCCCATCCTAACATTCACAACACTTCCTCTCATCTCTTTCAATGTCAATCCCTTTTTCAATATTTCCGATGTACATTAGTAACCATTATCCTACATTTATGCTATGGTCTACATTTTTAGACCCTGCTTTGTACATGTTATCGAAAAAGAGTCAGATAGAGATAAACAGTATTTTCTACATTAACCTGATCCATTTTGATTAATTCTAGTGGTTAGAGTGTATGCCCTGGATGCAGGAGGTCACGTGTTTGAACTCCAGCCAAGTCATACCAAAAACATTTTTAAAACATGGTACTTACAGCTGCCTAACTAGGTGTTCAGCATTTGAGGCTTAAGTGTTAGTACTGGTCAGCCTGATGTCTGGATAATGTGACTGGGTGGGACATGATGCTACATGTCTGTGGCATGATGCCCCAGTGCTAGACATCACTTTAAACTGCCACACTGCAGACTGTGACATCATAGTGATATGACTGGAAAATTGTTAAAGCTATATAAAAAATCCAAATCGCACACATACTTTCAATATTTTTCATAGCCATGTCAAGAGTAGATACTTGGTAAATATACTTAATGAAAGAAGTGCAAATAACTATCGATGTATGTACTACAATTCTTTTTCCTTTGAAAAGTATATATAATCTGCAACAAGCATCATCACAAATTATGGGTTGTAAAAATTAATACAAATTTTTAATCTAATCAACAGTGAAAATATTCACAAAAAGTAAGGCTCCTTTTTTATGCTTGCTAACAGTCTGTGATGTGTAGTAATTAACGTTTAAAAACTGTATAAGTGGAGTTTGTTTTGCATATCTGTGTACATTTTAATGTTAATTATAGTGAGGTGGAACTTTAATGTCAATTTAGCCAGGTGTATTTTTTATTTCCTTAGTAGCACTTATCTAAATCCAAATAATGATTTTTTTCTTTACCCATGAAAGTTTTCCCTCTACCTGGACTATTACAATAAATATAATTAACCCTTCCATTCAAACTATCACTGTGGGTACCTAACATTGACAAAAACAGCAAAAATAACAACAACAACAACAATAATAATAATAATAATAATAATGATAATAATAATGATAATAATAATAATCATGATTGCATTAACATACAAGGTAGCAGCCAACCAGTTGTAGATAATACCACTGTGACAAATAAAACAACTTACCTTGATAATAATGATGTACTTCACACTGGTAAATATTCCACAAACATAATTGACTGATATTAAAGGTTTTACACAAGGCAATTCTAGTTATTGTTCCACTGACATCAAGTTCCTTTTTGATGATTACTCTATGGTAAACAGTCACCTGGCGACAACAAATACCTGTAAAGAGAATTTACCTGGTGACAATTCATGCAAAGAAAAACTCAATATTGAGGAGAATTAATCCAGGTGCCTTTTACTTGATTACTTTCTCCCAGCTGATGCATAAAGATATTGCCATCTCCATTGGCTACGTGTGGGGAAAATTAATATTGGCTCTGATGAAATAAGCGGAGTAAATGTGATTAGTCTAAAATGTCAATGCTTACACAGTCTAAAGCAGGTGAAAAGGTACCCATGTGATGGAAATCTGCATAAATTTTATTTGAAATATAAACACCTTTCAACAAAACATTGTAAATAATAACAAGCAATGTGCATGATTTACTTTAGCTTCTTCAGGCATTATCTAAAACAGTCACATGACTAACCATTTGATTCATCGGATCTTGATGGTAGAATACCAAAGACTTAGTGTTTGCTTATTTTTTATTAAACCAATGATGTCCATATACTCTCAAAAGAATTGAAAAAGTACATGAACTTTCTAATAAATGTAATGATAATAAATATGAAAAGATTTGATAATTTTAACTATCTTTTATTTTTTTTATATTTATTCATTATTTACTAACTACCATAATGGTTCCATGTATTTTTTATTCCTTTCAGTAACTGATGTGAAGTCATCAATACAGACGTGGTCATCTCTACATTAAAATCTAAAATTAAATTCTGTAGTAATTGGATTTTAAATGAAAATGACAACATAATTTCTTCTTCAGCTTCTCCATATCATCAACTTCATTATTATTATTATTATTATTATTATTAGTAGTAGTAGTATTATTATTATTATTATTATTATTATTATTGTTGTTGTTGTTGTTAATATTATTATAATTATTTTTTAATTTTGTAAAAAAAATCATCAACAAATTTTCACATAAGCATATGTTAAGTTTGTTTAGCCATTTTCTATCATGATAAATTCGAAACATGAAACTTGGATCAATTAGATTCCCATGGGTACAAACTTTAACAATACATTTACCAAAAGGTCCATCCCGACCCCAAGGGACTTGTACCATGGGCCATAACATGGAATTTGCTATTATTACCACCACCCTATAATCATATATACGCTAAATAAATGCAACTGATATTGACCCTGGGGTTCAACTTTTCGTCTCAATAGAAATGGCCCCCCTGGATCAAACATAATATGCTATCCAGACCCCCACCATATTTCCATTCAATACTAAGCTCTGCTTCTGGGCGCCCAGTGCTCTAAAGCGCTGTCCATTACGGATCACTGCCATCTCATCTCTGTCTGCGTTGGTTCTCAGATTTGGCCAAGAAAGCTTGCCAGTAGCTTCTCGTGGTTTGGTGGTTCTTTCCAGGGTTTACCAGGTTCTTCCTCCACCATTAATACTGGCCATCATGTATAGCCTATTGTGTGCTCAAAAATAGCTTTAAACCCTACCAAAAAAAACCAACTAAGCTCTGCTTCAAAAGATAAATAAGAACTGTGAAAAGTTACAAAATCTAAAATTTTATAGTCCTTTTGAAGCAGCCCCAATAGGTATAGATAAGAGCATTCAGTAGTCACAAAAATTATAATTGAGTAACCTCAGTTTTACGGCTTTATGTTTATGGGTTCACTTCAAATCTACATGTGTGAATAATTTGTGCATGTTCATATTTTTGGTGAAGAATTAGAAACCATATATATTAGACTGTTTGTTCAAGTAGCGAAGTTTTATTAAATACTTTGACCTATGAACAAAACCTATAACGAAACATATTGGCAGGTAATCCCAGTAGTTATGGTAATGGACGGTTTTTGTTTTCATCATTTCTTAAGTCATCTGGCCAAATTGAAGTCATCTGGCCAGAATATATAGGACAATGACCAAATTATAAATTTTAGGACAATTTTTTAAGTTATGTCATATGAATATTATTTCCCATTATCAGATCACTGCATACTTAAATTTATGAAGAAATTCAAGTCAGCTTTTATTCACCTGTAAAGGTAATTGAAAGAAGTCACGAAACATTGTAGAAAATGATATAATTTATAAGAATTTAATAAAGTGCCATAAATATTTCAGTTATTCTCTTGAACCGAGCTTATGTTCTTTTCTATGGTAAGTATAATATATTGAAAATTCAGGAACTTGCAAAAATCAATCTGTGACGCATATGCCTTATACTGCCTTAAGGGCTAGTGGTAATGCTCTGTTCAAGTGTATGTTCTATGGTATTCTGCCTGTATTTTGGGCAATTGGTAATGCTCAGTTCAAGTGTATGTAAGATTGTGCTCTGCTTGTATTGAGGGCTATTGGTAATGCACATTTCAAGTGTATGTAGGATCATGCTCTGCCTGTATTTAAAACTATTCGTAATGTTCATTTCAAGTGTATGTAGGATGGTGCTCTGCCTGTATTAAAGGCTATTGGTAATGCTCAGTTCAAGTGTATGTAGGATCATGCTCTGCCTGTATTTAAAACTATTGGTAATGTTCATTTCAAGTGTATGTAGGATGGTGCTCTGCCTGTATTAAAGGCTATTGGTAATGCTCAGTTCAAGTGTATGTAGGATCATGCTCTGCCTGTATCAGAGGCTAGTGATAATGCTCAATTTAAGTGTATGTAGTATGGTGCTCTGTCTGTATTAAAGGCTAGTGAAAATGCTCAGTTTAAGTGTATGTAGGATTGTGCTCTGCCTGTATTAAAGGCTATTGGTAATGCACATTTCAAGTGCATCTAGGATCATGCTCTGCCTGTATCAGAGGCTAGTGGTAATGCTTAGTTTAAGTGTATGTAGGATCATGGTCTGCCTGTATTAAAGACTAGTGGTAATGCTCAGTTCAAGTGTATGTAGGATCATGGTCTGCCTGTATTAATGGCTAGTGGTAATGCTCAGTTTAAATGTATGTAGGATTGTGCTCTGCCTGTATTAAAGGCTATTGGTAATGCACATTTCAAGTGCATCTAGGATCATGCTCTGCCTGTATCAGAGGCTAGTGGTAATGCTTAGTTTAAGTGTATGTAGGATCATGGTCTGCCTGTATTAAAGGCTATTGGTAATGCTCAGTTCAAGTGTATGTAGGATCGTGCTCTGCCTGTATCAGAGGCTAGTGGTAATGCTTAGTTTAAGTGTATGTAGGATCATGCTCTGCCTGTATCAGAGGCTAGTGGTAATGCTCAGTTTAAATGTATGTAGGATCGTGCTCTGCCTGTATTAAGGGCTATTGGTAATGCATATTTCAAGTGTATGTAGGATCATGCTCTGCCTGTATTTAAAACTATTGGCAATGCTCAGTTCAAGTGTATGTAGGATGGAGCATTGCCTGTGTTAAGGGCTATTGGTAATGGAAAATTAAATATATGTGTGCATGGGATGGTGTTCTTTCTGTATTAAGGGCAATCAGTAATGCACATTTCAGTTCAAGTGGGTGTGGTATGGGTCCCTGTATGTATTAAATGCACACTTCAGTTTAATTATATGTTGGATGGGGCTCTTTCTGTATTAAGCCTTTCTGTATTAAGGGCTATTGGTAATGCACACTTCAGTCAAGTGGGTGTGGGATGGGTCTTTGTCTGTATTAAAGGATATTAGTAATGTACAATTGAGTTCAAATGGGTGTGGGATGGGGCATTGCCTGTATTAAAGGATATTAGTAATTAGTATTAAGGGCTATTGGTAATGCACACTTCAGTCAAGTGGGTGTGGGATGGGTCTTTGTCTGTATTAAAGGATATTAGTAATGTACAATTGAGTTCAAATGGGTGTGGGATGGGGCATTGCCTGTATTAAAGGATATTAGTAATGTACAATTGAGTTCAAATGGGTGTGTGATGGGGCTTTGCCTGTACTAAATGATATTAGTAATGTACAATTGAGTTCAAATTGGTTTGGGATGGGGCATTGCCTGTACTAAATGATATTAGTAATGTAGAATTGAGTTCAAATGGGTTTGGGAGGGGCATTGCCTGTACTAAAGGATATTAGTAATGTAGAATTGAGTTCAAATGGGTGTGGGATGGGGCATTGACTGTATAAAAGGATATTAGTAGTGTAAAATTAAGTTCAAATGGGTGTGGGATGGGGCATTGCCTGTATTAAAGGATATTAGTGATGTACAATTGAGTTCAAATGAGTGTGGGATGGGGCTTTGCCTGTATTAAGGGTTGTTGGTAATGCACAATTCAGTTCAGGTGGATGTATAATGGCACTCTGATTATGAAGAAATGAGTATACAGTTTGATATTAGTGATACACCAATTCGTTTTATTAACATTTAGCAGTGAGTGTGTCAAACAATAACTTAGAATTAAAATAATACTTTATCTCTTATCCAGTAAATGCAATATAAAGGGGGTATGCATTGAAAAAGAAATATCACTGACACACAAGAATAATTCATGTAGAGGCATGGAGATGTAGAGATAACATATCTCAATGAATCTTCAGAGTTTTGAAAATAATCATGCAAGGTAATTTTTCATAATAAATCTGAAAAACTATTTGTTTACTTTGTCATTAAAATAAATTTATATCATAGTTAAGAAATTTAAGAAATCAAAATTTAAGATTCTCTGTTGTGTTTAACTTGTCTTGTTTAGACAAAATGTGTTTTACCATTTTATTAATTATGTATAGAGATAGGTGTGCCTGTATAAAAAAAATTTTTATAGTTATTATACTGCATGCTATGGTTGTAGGATTCTGCATGGAGAAATTTGGAGAGAATTTGCAGATATCAGTTCTAGGGAAAATACAATAAAATATTCATTCTTGATTCATTAATTTACCATGAGTGAATGCATTTGCAAGTGTAAATATGAAATCATCAAGATGTCAAAATGGCTACCTTATATTTTTCTAATGGGCACACATGATAAATATTCAATAACTGAAGTTAAGTCTAGTCTATCATTGAACATGTGAATGTATACAACATAATGCCAAATAATAAGCAGATACCATGTAAATTGATTAGAATGTATTTATTATTTTTAGCATCATCAACCTTAATAGTAAACAGTATGTCTTACTCTTGTACCGTACAAACCCACAAATAAATATCTTTCATATTCTTTAACCATAAAAACTCACGTGCTAAAGATGAACTACTTCATCGAAAACCTCAAGAGAATCAAGCTTATGTCATCAACACAGACGACATTCATCTTCCAGAAACTCACTGGGTAGCTGTCTACTTTCCTCAAGATTGATGTGTGGAGTATTTTGATTCATATGGATTGCGTCCTTTTGAAGACGATATCATTGACTTTATGAGAAGAAATGCCTAGACGACACGATTCCATAATGTGACATTACAAAACAAAGATTCTATGGTGTGTGGACAATATTATGTCTATTTTCTGCATCATCGCAGTTTGTATATTCTTTAGAACATTTAGTGACTTATTTTGATCGTCATTCATCTCGAAATGATGACAAAGTAGATCGATGGTTTTGCGACCATTATGGCTATCTGTTGTCCTTAGCTAGGAAACGTAGTGTACATCAATGACCCAATGACTTCCAACAGTGAAAATCTCAATTTTATTCACAATGTTGTAAACCATATCAAAGATAATGCATTTGTGTTATTGAAGAAAACAATGTTTGTTATTTGAAGAAAAACTGTTTGTTAGTTTTTTTTTTTGATATTTGAAAAAAAATATTTGTTTGTGAATTAAGAAATGTTTGTTAGTTGAAGAAAATTGTGTTTTGTTAGTTGTTTGTTATTTTAATACAAATGTTGTGTTTTAAAACGAATGCGTTTGTCGTTTGTTTCACATTTTTTATTAATATAGATGCTCTTTGACTTGTTTCTATCCCTCACCTCAAACAAACCGAACCTTTCCAACCCTAAACCGTAGCGTGGTGTTTTCTATTGCGTCCGCATTTGAACTATATAAAGCAAACAATATCCATAAGGAATGCGAATGCACAGAACCTGAAGGGTTCCGTTACTTGAAAAGAGCCCACCTACACTACGCTGGGTATAACGCTCCGGATGGTACCTGTGCTAAACAAACCTAATAGGATACTTTAAAGATATTGAAATTTATAGACTATACAGATAAACATTGAAATTTGCATTATAACAAAGTAAAGAACAAAACAGAAACAATAAACAAGTGTCTAGGAAACCACCTCTCTTCTGTCTATTCTTACAACTCTTCCTATATACAGCCTCGCTGACAGCATTATACAACTAAACTAGGAATGTATTTACAGTTAAAAACCCAAACAAACCAGGATATCAACATGGTCTAAACGTGATCATCTAAAACGTCTCCTGCTTTATGGCCTCAAATAGACTTTATGAGGTAGTCTCAAAGTCCAAAGACTATCAGGCCCAGCGACACAATGTCGCAATATAAAAATATTTACTCTAAGTAAGATCACTAAATTATTACCACATACGGTAGTCAATGCTCAGACTATCAGGCCCCGCGGCACAAAGCTGCACTAATAATCTAAGCTATAAGAACTAAGGCCTATAACATGATTTAGGTGGTCAATACCTGACCATCTAGGAAGACTGCACACGCTGCAATACATTTTTACACAATAACCTTAATTACTTTAAAATTTATACGTTGGATAACTACCAACGTGAGGATAGGCTGTCATATGAGGTTGTATACTCTACTTTAATAACAGCACAAAGTATTCCAAATTGTTAAGGTTGAACACGGAATGGATACGTCGGAAGGAGGCAACATCAAGATGGAGGCATAACAAAACCAAGGCACCCAAGAGGGACACGGGGACTCACCAGACGGAGTGAGGGAACTTCGGTTACACCCTGTAACACTCCATCAAAAAACCCTTTTAAGGGCTATTTATACTTACAGAGTTTCCTTTTGGCTCAGAAACTCTATTCGACAATCTCTTTCTTCAAAAATCAGACTTGATCAATTTTGGCTCTCCACCATCAAAATTAACAACCCATTTAACCTGACATTGACCAACCTACACATGTCACTTGACATACCTAGTTTACAAAATTGATAGGGAACACACAAAATGTACACTCTGTACTAGACAACAATTGGAATGTTAAGATGTTAGGAAAAAATATAACTTGAAAGATTGACTCAATTGCACAGGTGGCTTACACAATATCGGTACAGGATATCCACTAGCAACAACTGGACTCGATTTGATAAGGCTAGGGCGTGCAAGACGAACGACATCAAAGTGCCAGTTCACAGATCCTTTTCCTAATCCTCCTCCGCTGCCTGACTCCAACACCAGCAAATGACTAGAAGTGGAAACCATTTTTCACTAGTCATCATTTGGTGCCATTGCACCTCTAGCTCTGCATCCTCCGATTGGTTGATAGGGTTGAGTGCGTGGCTTTTCTATTCCCACTCACGTAGGTCTTTCATTCATGTCGATAGCTCCTTATAGGGGTGCGGCATGACGACCAAATTAAATAGCATACTATGTATGCATAAACGCCCGTGGGGATGTGGCACCATTCCTTCCTCACGGGAAAATCTAAATCACTACCATATTAACTGGTAGTGTAAAATAATGAACAAATGACCCTTTGTAGCCGGTTTCACTTAAAACCATAATTCATTCATTAAATCTGATCATCCATTGTTTGACTCGTCTTCTACGAAGATGTGCTTAAGACTAGCCAAGCTGAACGAAGCTTACATCACTTTGCATCGTATCAGACACAATCTGATGCCAAAGCCTGAAGAGATAGTGAATGTTAGAATGTTGCAAGTGACAGAAGACCTCATATAAGAACTCTTCAGAGAGGAAATTCAAATGAAAAAGAGGAATGAACCGCGAAGTATAGACTTCAGAAGCAGCAAAGAGAACAGCAGCAGAAACCAGACAAAAGATTTGTTGATTGTCGTGTGGACACGAATCCGTAGAAGCAAACCCTATCCTGTTGCCAGACGAGGACGCAATCTTAGACGATAAAAGATTTCCATCACTCCTCGTGCACATAAAACACAGCCCTTTTCAGGGCTACCCAATATTCTCGAAAAGAATTAATAATTTAATTTTTAATGGTATGTGAGGAAGTTAGAAGAAAAAATTAGAAGTGAGTCTATAATCACATTCTTCGTTTACTTTTGTTTGCATTGCGTCATTAATCACAACATATTTTTAAGTAACTTCTTAAATTTATAATTTATGTTAGTAAAGTAAAAAAGAGTGAGTGTTTTCTTTCAAGTCCGCCTTTTGGTGATGATAGGGGTAACGTATGTGTTTGATCATAGAGGTGTTTTCCTTTACGTCCGCGCTTGTCCATATATATATATATATATATATATATATATATATATATATATATATATATATATATATATATATATATACATATATATATATATGTATATATATATATATATATATATATATATATATATATATATATATATAGAGAGAGAGAGAGAGAGAGAGAGAGAGAGAGAGAGAGAGAGAGAAGCACTCGTCAGGAGGAGGTGGGTTTGGCTAACACTTCTTTCTGAAAACAGGTTCTAGGATTCATACTAGAACTGCCTGGATTGGCTCCACACGAGCGAACAACACGTTTCGCCTCGATGTGCCCCCAATCAAAGGAATTGAAGGGTTATCCTTTAACACCCCCAATATATAGTTAGTTTTATATTAAGACCCCAATTAGTTCTATAAGGTGGCTAAAAACCCAAAGCCATCAGGCTCAGTTACACAATGTAGCAAAATAAATTAGAACAAATATGCCATTCTCCTCTCCTAATATATAACAGCACAATAATGTTTTTTCTATTCTAAATTGTTAGTTTACAAGACGACACTATTTATAATTAGGACTATGGGACTAAAAGATTACCTAGGATACAGCGCCACCCTTTCACTGCAGTCACTTCCCTCTTTCGCCTCTTCCATTGCCTGCGTCCGATGGTTGATATAATTAATCAGCACAAAATTGTGCATTAAAGCGGGGGGGGGGGGGTGGCACCATTCCACCCCCCGAACTAAATAATCAGTCCCCTTTGGGATATTAACCAGACGTAAATGCCTCTCGGCGAAAGCGTCTTTAATACTACAGCAGCAGCAGCACTCGTCAGTCTGGCTACATCAACCCAAAGAAGATGGGCAGACTCAAGTTGCGTTTTGAAGTTGAAAAAACAGCCCTTCTCAGGGCTAAACAAAATGTCTAGAAAAGAGACTATTCAAATTGCCAATTGGTATGAGAGAGGAGTAGTGTGATTATAAACGCTGACTCTTTACTGATATAATAGTGTGTGTGTGCTCGCGTGCGCTTGTGTGGATGTTAGAATATATGATATTTGATAGTAGATTATGTAGATTGTTTTGGCTGCTTCCCTGTGTGTGGATGATAGATTGTGTCATATTTGATAGTATATTATGTGATTTGTTTTGGCTGCTTCCCTGTGTGCGGATGATAGTAAATAACACCAACAACAACAGATGATGCACATGAGAAGAATAAAGTAAGAGACCAAATACACCAAAGGAAACAAACTCCAGTAAACATAAACCATGACGACAACATCAACATTACAGAAAAGAAAAACAGCTACATCGTACACAGTAGACAAGAACCCGGACCATCATAACACATATCGGATAGAGAGATGGAAGAGATAAACAAAGAAATTAGTGAGGCTGATTGGGTTGAACGGTACGGAAGGGAATACGAACAATGGCAAACAAAAGCAGCAAAAATAAGGCAAAGGGCATATGGAAATGAAAATAAAGAAGATAAGGGAAACAACCAATGAAAGGCCCACAAAAAATCAAAAGCACCAAACACGCTATCACGAAGAATGACAACAATAGCAAACTAATAACAATTATGCAAAATGAACAAACAGAACCAACGATAATATTGGCAACACCATCCAAAAATGTAGGTATACAAAAAATACATCTAAGAACAAAAACGACAATTTGAATCAACAAACAGGAGATAGCAACAAGCAAAAGATGTAGCAGTAACATAACATCAACAACAAAGGAAAATGGGCAATCACAAATACCAGTACCATGCACGAGAACACACTATCTTCATAGACAGTGTAACTGCAATACTGCTACGCATTACTAACAGGAGCATAGCTAATGTACTCATACAAAAACATGGCGGAGAGTTTAGGATTGTAAGACCACCCAAGGATTATATCATAATACAGTGCAACACATTAAAACAAGTCTGCAAATACATGTAAATCTCAACAATAGCAGTTCTCCCAGTACAAATGACAAGGCACCAAGTCACAAACAAAAATCACAACAACAATAACAAAACAAGCACAACTCAAGATAAGGATAAATCCACCCAAAGACCATATTTAGCAAACCAAGCTAAATACTAACGAATCCTTAAACTACCTCGAACAATACTGTGGAAAACGCAAGAACATGTTGAATATGACCGCAAATTTCACAAATAACTTGCAAAAGGGTTGTCAAATTATTAATCATCTAGGAATGGAAACGTCAACAATCCTACTAGATTTCCAACAACCCCCACCAGCACACGTCAAGATTGGAACATATGGAACTAAAGTAAAACTAAAGTAGTACATCAACAAACCCCGATACTGCAATAATTGCTGTAAATGGGGTCACTTTTCTTCCCGCTGCCGTTCAAATGTGGCGGCAAAAACACAGGAACATGCCTTATCAAAATACCAAGTGTGCTAACTGTAGGGCTGATCACAAATCATATGATACCCAATGCCCCATAGTAGTACAAGAAAACGTTGTCATTCAACTAATGGATCAACAAAACATATATAAGCAAGCCAAGAAACAACAGATGCAAAAGGAAATCATACCTAAAGCAAAAAAGGCAGAAGCACAACCCAAATCAAAAACAACTAAACAAAATCATGACAAAGATACAACAAGGTAAGCTTCAATTAAAAAAAAAACACTAACACCGGCGAGAACGAGAAATCTAGATACAACCGCAAACCCAGAGATATTTGTCAACAGAACAACAATTGACACCTAATTAAACCAACTACAAAGATCAATCAGCAGCCAAATGAGGAACGACTAAAGATGAATTTATTAGCAATATATATGCAACAAATACTGGACTACCTAGCATCACACCAGGAAGAGAGCTCAACCCATCACGAATAAATCAACAACAAAAAATATTAACAACAGCATAAACAATGGATACTGGAAATAAACATAATGATTCGGCTAACAAAACAATAAACAAGACCCCAGACAAGTTACTTATATGGCAATGGAATTGCAGAGGGCTAAATTAAAACTATGGAGAACTAATCTCAGCAATCCACGGAACCATCACCAAGCCCAATATCATCTGTCTACAAGAAACTCTACTTAAGGAAACCAGTACAAACATTCCTAAAATAACAGGCTATCAAACTACATTCTTAAAACACAGAAATACCGGCAAAAAAGAATGAGGCCTAGCCACATATGTACATGACACCATCACAGACGCAGTAGAGGAAGTTATTAATGTTAACTCAACAGAAACACCAATTGAATTTCAAATAATTGTGTTTACAGTAGCGACAAAAACAATACAACATATATGATCAGGACAAAACAACAACAACTTTTTCAACAAATATTCAAGAAAAGGGGCACAAACACTATTATTATTTGCGGCGACTTAAATGCACATCACACAGAATGGGGTAGTGACCGCACAGATACGAGAGGGAAAAACATAAAATAAGTAACAGAAGAACAACTAGAACTTTTGAACAACGGTTCCCCCACCACCACCACCACCTATAGACCCCACCCAAGGCAAACTCTCTACCATTGACCTCACCATTGCGACGCCTAGCCTGGCTGTAATTACCCAATGGGAAGTGATGCAACATTCTACATTAGGCAGCGACCACTTCCCCCTATGTACTACCATATACGACTCGCGCCCAACGGAGCAACAAAAAACGCAACAAAGATGGAAACTCAAAAATGCAAACTAGAACAGCTTTAAAGACCAACTTAAATTAGTAAACCTTGCGGCAATCCAAGATGAGGATACAAATAAATATTACTACAATCTCATACAAGTTATAAACGAAGCGGCAAATAAGAGTATACACAAAACAACAGGTTTCCATTATAAACAGACTGCAATCCCCTGGTGGACAGAAAATTGTAGAATTGCCGTTCAGGAGAAGAAAAAACAGCATTACATCGCTTTAAACACACAAAACCGCCTCTGACTTTCTTATATACAAACAAACAGAAATCAACACTAGGACGGTAATACATGAGGCAAAAAAGGACTCATGGAGAAGATACTGCACAATACTCAATCATAAAACAAATACTAAATAACTCTGCAATAAACTAATAGCCATGAAAGGCAAAACACCCACCACAGCGCCGAGAATTCATGGAACAACAAACAATATGGAAGTAGCAGAGATGTTAACCCAACACTTCGCTAACTTCAGCAGCGATCACAATCACAAACACGAGTTCTTACAGCAAAAATCAACATTAGAAAAAGAGTTTCCCCACATTTTCAAAGATCGAGACAACAGAGATTTGCCACTGAATGACCCTTTTAATCTGAAAGAATGGAGACAAGCCCTCAGCACAAAAAATGTACATCACCTGGAGAGGATAACCTATGCTATGAAATATACAAACAATTACCACCAAATATGCAAAGCATTACATTAGACTTAATAAATCTGATATGAGAACAGGTCACATCCCCAAACTATTGAAGCGAGCCATACTCATAGCCATCACCAAACCAGGCAAAGACCCCACTAATGTAACCTCCTACAGACCTATTTCACTAACAAATACAATCTGTAAGGTAATGGAAATAATGATCAACAATAGATTAAAACACCTCCTACAACAAAATCACCTACTGGCTGAAACACAAAGTGGATTTAGGAATAAAAGATCTACGCTTTATCAAGTAATCCGTCTGGAAGCCAGCATCAAATTATCATTTAATGCCAAAAGAAAAAGAGATAGACACACTTATAGCAATAT
Organism: Unio pictorum; assembly: GCA_030141615.1. Classification (NCBI taxonomy): domain Eukaryota; kingdom Metazoa; phylum Mollusca; class Bivalvia; order Unionida; family Unionidae; genus Unio; species Unio pictorum. The sequence goes on along the minus strand of JARLTB010000149.1, from coordinate 4,882,527 downwards.
GTCTAGACCTAGAGAAAGCCTTCGACCTAGTCTGCACCAATGGCCTCATCTCTCAAGTCAACCAATTTGGCATAACATGAAGAATGCACCGCTGGATAGAAAACTTTCTTACGGGAAGAACCTTCAAAACCAGAGTAAGAGAGGCCCTGTCCCAAACATATACACACTGGATAACGGAAACCCCCAAGGAAGTGTGATTAGGCCAACCCTATTCAATCTAATGGTCAACAATCGAACCAACTATCTCAAAAATTGCTCAATTGATCTTTCACACTTTGCCGATGACAGTAGTATCTGGAAAGCAGGAAACCCCAATAGTCAAAAGAACATCACTCAAATTCAGAAAGGACTAGAGATCATCGGCACATGGTTCAACAACTGGGATTTCAAAATATCCCAAACAAAAACAGTTGCCATGATCTTCTCCCCAAGTAACAAACGACTTAAATACCCTAAACGCTATATACAGAATCAGCCCTATCCACTTCCAAAAAGAGACCTATTTCCTGGGAATGCTACTAAATGAAACAATCAACTGGAAACCACACATACAACAAACTATTAAAAAATGCCCAAAAGATCTAAACATACTTAAAAGCATCAAAGGCACTACATGGGGAGCTGATCAGCAAACTATGCTAATGATCTACAAATCTTTAATCCGTGCTAAGATAGACAATGGCTGCCAGATCTATTCCTCAGCCAACAAGGAAACACTTAGACAACTAGACAGCATCCAATGTTGAGCACTTAGACTCTGCACCGGTGCATTAGCTAACACTACCCTGGAAAAACTACAAATCCTCGCATGTGAACCACCATTACAACTGAGAATAGAAGAACACATACTTAGATACGCCTGTAGAATCTCAACACATAAGGAGATAAATTCCACCAGAAAAATAATAAGTAAAAAATCACCTTTAGCTCAAGACTGGTACCACATCCTCCAGCAGCTAACATAATACACACACTCCGAAAGAACTCAATCAAATAGAACTCCAAGCAGATCAACTACTTATCAAGGACCCCACACATTGGAGAAATAATCAACCTAACATCAACCTAACAGCACTCCAACTGGTACATAAGCGCGACAACCCCAATATTACAATAACACAAGTACAAAGCCTCGTCAACAACTGTGATGGATATGTAAAAATCTATATATTTTAGGGTTTTTTTCCTTCCCAGAGTTCTCATTAGATACGAGAATCGTTTTCGAACAATCTCTTTCTCCAAATCTAACTTTATCAATTTTGACCACCGCCCAAAATTAACAAGCTAAAGTACCTAACAGTGACTAGAATCATTTATGTCGCCAAGACATTTTAGCAATTAAATTTGTTAGTGACATACAACATGTACACTATATACTAGAAATATTTATTGATAGGAAACATGAAAAATTCTATGTCACTATGGATTTGATATAATTGCACAGGTGGCTTACACATTATTGGTATTTTTTCTGTCCATAGTAAAACTGGACTAGATTAGAAATAAGCGCGATCCGGGCGTTTTAAGAGTAAACAATGGCAACATGCAGGAGTGTGGAGAAACAGAACAAGGCTAACCTGATTGTCGACGAAAACACGGCTGATCCATTAGACTTTATCTACTTTTACGTAACACGGATTCTGATTAGATGTTAGAAATCTTGATTTGAAGCTCGACCTATTTTCACACTGATGTAAAGTACAACTAAACTATTTGGCAATTCACTAATTACACAGATACTTAATACTTCATTTTAGAAGTAATAAGATATCAAACCGATTGGATTCTGGCTTTAACTAGAGAGACACAATTTGACAAACTAGCTTTCCTAAACAGGCTGCCTTCCTGCTTTGCCTTGAACCGACATGTTACTCTAAGGCGAGACTGCCATTTATCGCGGGTGCCGGGGAGACCGCAACAACACAGCCTAGTGTAGTCATAGTTACCTGTGGTCCCGACCAATTAAATAGCTCGACCCTCGGCCATTAACTGGTCGCGAAAGCACTTATTTACGCATGCGACCTTAATGCATATAATTGATTGATTAGAACCGATACACGGAATAACCATAGAAGATGGTGACTGCATCAACTTTATTCAACAATTTAAGACAGCTATTTCTGGATATAAAACGGGGAATATGTAGTGGAAAGACTACATAATGAATTGAAGTTTACGAACAGCCTGGACATTGCAAAAAGACTGAAAATAGCTAGGGAGCTCTTAAAAGGAATGCTAGAAGTAGAAGCCGAAACGTTACGAGGCTGCATTAACCCACCCCATGTCAGAGTGGGGACATTGAAGGAAGTGTTAGATATTGTCCAAAACGTAAAGTGCTTTTTGGATAATATCCTGATATTGTGGCCCCATGTCCATAATGGTTTGGGCCACCTCAAGAAAGCCGAATAACTGATGAGAAATGAGCTATTAGAAGTGAAGAAGATAAAAGATAACTGGAGTAAGGAGAGAAAAGACAAAAAAGGAGGAATTTGAAAGATTAAATAACAATTGGATAAAGATACAAGAGAGGTTTAGAGCTATGGAACATCCTGATTGAATTCCCGAGGACGAAAAGAAGAAGAAAAAGGGAATAATTGGTAAAATCAAAAGGTGGTGTAACAACGGCAGAAAATAAAACAAGTACCCATAGGCCATTTTCAGGGCCACTCATATACCTAGAAAATATATCTCCTTTCGTTGCCTTCATTTCCCTTGTCGCTAGACAGGCCCAAATAAAAATAATATTCCCGATGTTAAATTTCCACTGACGCTAGATAGGCCCACCATGTTAAATTTCCCTTGACGCTAGATAGGCCCAAATATTATTCCCATGTTAAATTCCCATTGACGCTAGATCACCCCATATTACTACTTATACCACTGTCATGTCTTTCATAACATTTCAACATTATTATGTATCGTTTTATTTCTTTCTGCAAGTGTTTTTAATTCTAAACTCTTTGATATTGTCTGATTAAGTGACAGTTTGCGTAATATATGCACTTAATGTTAATATGGTTGATCCTAATTCATTTTTCTTACATTATAGAAGCATTTCATGAAAACACTTGTAAGATGACAATTAACTACCCTTGGCAATGTACATTTATCAAACTTGCAATCAGAATCCATTGGCATGTATCCAGTTTCCTTTGAGAAAATATATTGACTGAGGCAACTTTCTACATAATTCAATCACTGCTCATGAACTAGACTACCTTTGTCCACTGAATAGGACCACTCCTGATGAGAAAAGAAGTATGTCAACGAGATGCAATTACTCCAAATTAAATAGACACAACTGTCTAATTAATACAATCACGACTCTTGAGATAAAAGCATCTGTCGAACGAATTCAGTCATAGCTCATGAAACAGACACAATTTTGTCTAATGAACGAAACCACTGATCATAAATAGCGAAAGCTCTGTCAAATGAATGCAATCGCTTCTCGTGAAATAAACACGAATATGTCTTATGAATGAAATTGCTGCTTATGAAATATACAAATCTATCTAATTAATAAAATCAATCTTGAAATAATCACAATTATGTCAAAGGAATGCATCACTACTCATGCAATAGGAAGAATTCTGCATAATCCAAACAGTACTCTTACGACAGACATATATCTTGTCTATTGAAGGCTCCCCATGCGGGTTCGGGGTTGTAGGATGGCGCCGACGTGCCTCGCCACGTGTCGTAAAAGACGACTAAGTAGAGGCAACCTGTTTGCCGTGGGTTACGACCCGTGTCGGAGGAGAACAGGATCCTGGTAAGTGCAACACACTTGGCCTCTACTACTCTTAGACGGGTAGTCAAGATGGGCCCGGTCTCGACAATACGGCTGGTCACGCCGAGCCCTAGGCGGTCTTTTGTATAACTTACTCATCTTCTCTTTCTTTCTTGTATCTCTCTTGATTCCACCGTTGCCCCTATATTCTTTTCTTTAGCTTTCACTTTCCCAACTTTTAGAAGACTTCCTAGAAGGCGGTGTTACAACGGGTCAATCGGGAGGTAATTTTACCTACCCTAGTAGGAAGCTTCAGGTGTCAATCCCAGGTAATTTTATCTAAGGAGTATGGCATTTGTGTATCCCTGGCACTTGAAAAGTGTCCCGTTGGTGGGTGGGAAGCATCGATGCTGAAATTGTAACCCTTAATCATGGCAAATGCAACTAAAACAAAATCAACAACAAACGCACCAAACCACTTTCAGACTCGGATGAAGAAACGTGTGGCGTGGAATCATTTCCACACTTCATTGTTATTCAATCAGAGGACAATTCTTTACCAATAGCTGCACTATCTCCGTTTGATATCGCGAAAACCATTTCGTAATTTATTAGCACACCAAAAAGTGTGAAAAAGCTAAAATCTGGTTGCCTACTTTTAGAGTGTGAGCGAAAGGGTCAAACAGACAATATCATGAAAATGAAAACATTCTTTGATATTACAGTGACCTCATTTGGCCACACTACACTGAATTCGTCCAAAGGTGTAATGCGCTGTCGTGAATTGGCTCGAGTAACCGACACAGATATCATCGAAGAGATGAAACATGAAGTACGAAAAATAGGTATTAAACGTAATAAAATTCTGCAGGACACCAACACATTTGTACTCGCCGTTAATAAACCGACAGTGCCCAAAGTGGTCAAGGAACATCACCTCAATTCCAAGGATTGTGATACATGGAAACAGGAGAAGGAAATTCAGAGGGTAAAGTTTACCTCGAACAGTCCCTACCTATAAGCCAGAAATCTTGTCTAAACGAAAACATCCATTCCTATTCCACCCTTCTCCACAGTCGTAAAATACAATACAAAAGGCACGAAGGACGCGCAAACACAGACGGATCAGCCCGATTCAACAAGTGCCAATATCCCCAATTATAAGCCACAGAAAAGCACAACATGAACTCAGACAACATTTAATAACAATACACCACCAAAACAGAAATACAAAACACGAACAAATAAGCAGAAAAGGGGTCAGATGACCCCATTAAACTTTATAACAGGTTTGGAAACTTTGAGAGCATGGATGCAAAAGAAACTTAAAGTACTTAAAGTAGCTCCAAACATAGTAAAACTAAATATAACCCCGTACTTCCTGCAGACAAATAATAGCACATACTTCCTCCACGAATAGTTTAGCCTAGCTCCAGAATCTCCAGCATAACATTATACTGAAGAACACCATCATACAATGGAACTGTAGAGGACATTAAAGCTAACTACAATGATATTCTGCTGCTTTTAAATGAACACGATCCTGCAGTGCTATGTCTACAGGAAACATTCCTGAAAGAGAGATAAAATTACTTTTAAAACCTTTTCCTTGTTTAACGCGTACTGTCAAAACACTGACAGGGCATCAGGAGGAGACTCTATTGCTCTGAACAATAGACCCCTCACAGAGTCATTGCTTTAAATACAAATTTCCAAGCCATTGCTGTAAGTGTCACTCTACATCGAGTGATTACTTTTTGCTCCATTTACTTCCCACCAAACACCAACCTAGTACAACAGGAATTAGACAATCTTGTTAAACACCTTCCCGCGCCCTTCGTATTACTCGGGGATTTTAATGCCCATAACATTTGATGGGGATCGAATCATATAAACGACAGATGCCATAAAGTAGCATATTTCATTTCTAGACACAACCTATGTCTATATAACACAAACTTACCGGCATATTTACACCCACAACGGGTATGTACACATACCTAGATTAGACAATTTGCTCTCCTTCGCTGCTTTTGGACTATGAATGGAAGGTCGCTGATGACCTTCACAGCAGTGACCACTTTCCAATCACTCTTGAAAATAACTCTAAAATTGATGACGCAATTCCACAATGGAATATAAAGAAGGCTGACTGGGCTATGTTTGAAACACTATGTAAAACTAGACTAAATAATGATCCAGTATTCAACGCTGTTAATCCTATACAGCATTTTACCTCATTTCTAATTATATTTGCAGATGAATCTATTCCCATGTCCTCACCGAAATGTAAGAAATCGCAAAATCCTTTGGTTACGAAGGAATGCAATGAAGCCATTAGACAACGCCGAGAAGCATTAAAACAATTCAACAATCGTCCAACGCCCGAAACTTTAAACAAATATCGCATTGCCCGGGCTAAATCTCGACGCACACTGAAAGAATAAAAATGTGCATCCTCGAAGAAATGTATTTCTTCTTTAAACTCTCGTTCCTCAATGAAACAAGTTTGGGATACTATTCGAAAAATAAATGGAAAGTAGAAATACAATTCTATTCCACACCTGAAAACAAACAATAGCAATTTTAGTTCCAAACGTGACATAGCAAATATTCTTGCCCATAGTTTTAGAAAGAAAAAAACTCATCATCATCTAATTATTCAGAAGCCTTTCGAAGATTAAAATCTCAAAAAGAAAAGTCACGTTTAAAATTTGCATTGAACAGCACTGAAAGCTATAAACAGCTGTTGTCTTTACTGGAGCTTAGGGGGGTTTTAGACAAGGCCCATGATACATCCGATGGGCCTGACGAAGTACATTACCAGTTCGTGAAACACCTGCCAGAATCTTCTCAGACATTACTTCTTGAAATCTGTAATGATTTATGGATTGCTGGTAATGTACCTAAGAGCGGGAAAGAAGCAACAGTTACAGTAATACCGATTCCCAAACAAGGCAAAGATAACGAAGATCCTAACAGCTCTCAGCCCATTTCACCGACAAGCTGCGTATGCAAATCAATGGAACGAATGATTAATTCTCGGCTTGTATGGTACTTGCTAAGTAACAATATGATATCTCCTTTCCAAAGTGGCTTCCGTTCTCCTCGTTGTACTAACGAGCATCTGGTAAGATTGGAAACATTTATTCGCGATGCATTTATCAAGACGGAAGTAGCAGTCTTCATTGATTTAGAAAAGGCCTATGACACAACATGGAAGTACGGGATACTAAATGACCTGCACGATCTGGGTCAAAAAACCCGTCTGTCGTGTTTCATCTCCAATTTTCTCTCGGTCAGAGTATTCAAAGTACGAGTGGGCTCTACCCTCTCCGATATGCACCAGCAAGAGATGGGTGTGCCCCAGGGCAGTATTTTATCTGTGACGCTATTTAATATCAAAATCAATAGCATCGCCAAGTGCTTAACTCCCGTTGTGGATTGCTCTTTATATGTAGACGAGTTCTTTTATTTCTTATCAATCAAAGCACATGCATATAATTGAAAGGCAACTCCAGCAAAATATCAACAAGATCCAATATTGGGCCAATAATAACGATTTCAAATTTTCTAAATCGAAAAAAGTATGCATGCAGTTGCGAAGACACCATGATGACACTAGACTCACGCTGGATGGAACACGTATTCCAATTTGTGAGAAAACAGTTTTGGGTATTATCTTTGACAGAAAACTGCCGTTTGTACCACTCATCAAGAATCTAAAAGCTAAATGCTTAAAACCATTAAATTTACTTAAAGTAATTGCGCACACTGACTGGGGTTCTGATAAAAAAATCCTTCTCAATTTGTATATAACATTTATCCATTCCATATTAGACTAAGGATGCATTGTTTATGGTTCAGCTAGGAAGTCCTATTTGAAAATGTTTGACCCAATTCATCATAAGGGAATACGACTCGCTCTAGGATCATTTAATACATGTCCATGTGAAAGCCTTCTCGCAGAAGCGAATGAACCACCTTTATAGCATCGCAGATAAATGCTTTCTGCACAATAAGCTCTGAAGTTAAGATCAAACCCTCTGAACCCTGCTATTTTGGCTGTTTTGCAACCAAAATTCAAAACTTGATATGGAACGAAAACAAATGCCATACCCTCATTTGGCATCAGAACATCATCCAGCCTTGACAATGTCAAAATTGATCTCTCTACAGTTAAGAAAACGTTTATCTCGAAAACACCACCTTGGATCCTGAAGCAACCCAAAGTGATTTTTACGTTATACGATGGGAATAAATCTGAGACAACCCCTGCCACATTCCTGAACTCTTATCATGAACTTCTCAACAATTTTACAAATTACACGAAATTTTATACTGATGGATCAAAGGTTGATGAAAAGGCTGCTGCAGCCATCGTTAGTGGTAAACACATAACCAAAGTGCGCTTGCCAAACGATGCGTCCAAATTTTCAGCGAAAATCAGATCAATAGACCTTGCTCTGAAATTTATTGAGAATAAACTTATTTTAAATAGCATTATCTTAAGTGACTTACTGTCAATGCTTCATTCAATGCACAATAGAAAACTGGAAAACCCTTTATTAACCAATCTCCTCATCAAAAGTACTGAGCTTAGTAACTCATAAATTATGATATATTGTTGGTTACCTAGTCGTATTGGTATTAACGATAATGAAGAAGAAAATCGCGCTGCTAAAATCGGTCTATCCCAAAAACGATCTGATTTTAAATTACCGTTTACTGATTTTAAACCTCTTATCAAAATGTATCTACTACAGACGTGCCAGGCAAATATGAATGATATAAGCAAATGCACGTTTCTTGCTATGAAAGTGGACTCGTCATGTCGTGAATATTTATATTTCGAATTTTTTTTCTTCTTTGACATAACCACACGAGCAGTTTGTCTTAGGTGTGTAATGACTTTAAATTCCTTCTACACTAGTATGCTACCAAATTGCCATTTATTTCAATGACCGTTCAACATATGGATATATTATATCACGATGTAATAATACAGTTAGATGACGAGTAGTCAAATAGAATCATGTTGTGCAACATACATAGATAATAACTATATATAGAAATTGTAAACGTGTACAAATATTTAAAGTCAGTTTGTCTTAAATATCATCAGCTCATGTAGATCATGAGGTGGATCATAAGAATGTAGATCATAAGGTCATGCCCTTAATAGATAAACACACTCTATATATTAAATAATACAACTCAAGATAAATATTAAGGGAGTCGCTTGTCAGAGAAACATGGGTAAGATTTTATGCTGTTTAATATAATCCTTTGTCTCTTTTACGACCGATATTGTTTTGAAACAAACATCGTATCAGGATCGTCTACGATAACGTTTCTTAAAAATTGAAATTCTTTTCAACGTGTACCTTAAGTGCTAGTAATATAACGGATTCTTGATTTCAAGTTAGAGATGTCAAAGACTGAACTGACCAATTCAGAACAGAAAATGTGCACATTATATCAAGTGACCAGCCAGTGCTGCAATTTAATCCATATGTAGGATTACTCTACTTTAAAGGTTTTTAAAATCTGAACTACTTAGCAGAAAGGTGAACCATCAACGTACATTATATATATATATATATATATATATATATATATATATATATATATATATATATATATATATATATATATATATATATATATATATATATATATATATATATATGAACATATATATATATATATATATATATATATATATATATATATATATATATATATATATATATATATATTAAACAGGACTCAGAATGGCATGGATATCACTTGTGTACGTCTTGTTTATGTTAGGTGAGTACTTAACATCTTTTTACTTACCGCTTGTTTCCATGTATGCTTGAGTCAGGGTTGTGTGTTACGGTAATTTCACCATTTGTATGACCTAAATAAAGTATAAGTTATGTGGGGAGGGGGGCACCATTTCGTCAAAAAGATTTTGATGTTAAAACGTGGTCCGGCAGGTAGATTTCTGTGTTTTAATTTGAGGGTTGCACTATAGCTTCAAACGGTTGATATATGGTCGACATAGCCTGCAACGGGTAAATAGAACTGGGTGGGTTTTGGATAGTCTCAGCGGAAAATAGAACATGGTGAGACACTATAGCGACAGTGGAAACTTTACACGGGTCTCTATAGCTACTTGGAAAATTGAACATACAGAAAAAATATATATACAATATACATAGACAAAGAAATACACAATCAAATACTTTCACTACAGAAATACAAAAACAATGGAGGCAAAAGAATATACATATTTTTGATGCAATGAATTAGCCTTGAAAAATGGCCTTTTTGTTGCTACAACCATTAGCTAACATTAGGGAACATTGCATATGTCTTCGTCTCTTCCACAAACGTCGTCTGACATCTGCACCGTAAATAAAGACTTGCTTCAGACAGCCTTTCTCAGCACATAGATCATTCGTTTTAAAATAGCTGTATGATTGATCTTCTTGATACCGTTGATGATTTCACATACACTTGATGTCACTTGTTACAATACATCTCGGCTCTTTATTTTATTTTATCGTCATCGTGAACCCATGCAGCTACCGCCCTATGGAGTTCATCTAAGCTTGAACAAACCACTATATGTACATCTTTATCTCATCGAACTGAATCGGATTTTAAATTACCGTTTACTGATTTTAAACTTTGTATCAAAATGTACCTACGTCAGACGTGACAGGCGTCATGGGATGATGCAGTCAATAATAAACTTCATGCCATCAAACCATCCCTGGGAGAATGGACTCCTTCCTACAGAACTATCCGTAGGGAGGATGTTGTCATTGCAAGAATCAGAATCGGTCATACATACATTACCCACTCCGACATACTAAAAGGTGAAGATCCACCAGAGCTTCTTGCAATGAACCATTCACTGTTAAGCACTTTATGACCGAGTGTTCTGACCTGCAACCTACGTGTGATAAATGCTATCATGTACATGACATGAATGAACTTCTTGATACTTTACAAATCACTAGTATTTTAGATTTACTGAAGGATGTAAATCTCTATTTTAAACTATAACGTTTATACCATCACCTAGAATATTTGTATCTAATGCAAATACCACCTCTTATTTACATGTTATCATCAACATACCCCATTTACATCTCCCGTTGATTGGGAAGCTTCAAATTGTCCTGTTCCCAACATCTTACCATTTTATATTAACTATTATGTTTTTGTTTTAAATCGCTGGTCGATGTTAAACCTTCTTATTTTCAAACATCTAACCTATTGTATGGCGCTAAATAGCCTAAACGTGATGGTGCGCCATTACAATTCAAACAAACTCATCGAACTGAACTATCTAGAGACGAACACTGGTTGCCTCTGCTTATGTCTGGAAACATCGACCTCGAAAGTCGATTCCAAACATTCAAAGGAACATGGCACAAATGTATGAGTGAACCTACATCTCAACAGTTAGTTGGATTTGACTGCACTGGCACAGCAGATATAGTCAGGTGTGTCAGTTGTGGTGTGACACTGAAGGAGTGGGATCAGAAAGATTCGGCATACCTGGATCATGCTTGATGACCTATGCACTGTCTCTACCAACCTTCAAAGTAATCTGTGCATGGATATTTTGCAAGAGAACATTATATCGTTCCAGCTAAGAGGCCTTTTATCCTCGCCATCCTTTTAATATGTTATTTGAATATGTTAAGTGCTGGACCCCGTGTTTCAGGTAAAGCCAAATTTGACAAACGTTTCATCGAACACAACTGTCAAATAATCAAAGTCCAAGAGAGATAGTTTCCAGGTTTTATTGCAAGCAAGAATTGTCAGTTAATGCGTTGTGAACCCATCAACATCTAGTGATGACCGTCATGAGGATGATACGACATAAAATGAGCCGCGGAAAACGATGGTCATCAGTGTTGTTTTGTTCTTGAACGAAAGAGATGTCAACCCCGAAAGTGCACACTACCACTTATCTGCTGTTTAAAAAGAAAAAAGAAAAGAACCGTTTTGTTGTTTAGCTAATGTCTGAAGAGGCGCTTCTCCAAACATTGACGCCCTAGTCGTTCACACAAGAAAATTCGTCCAAAAAAAATGATTGGCGCAAAGTGGAGGATTTGTATGCCCTTGATGTTACCACACTTCCTCATAAGGAAATGAAGTAGTATAAAAAAGACGCGTATTGAACGATGACTTAAGCATTATTTGTTTTGGTTGCGTTTTGCTCCTTGAAAGAAAGAAAAGATGTCACTCGTAAGAAGTCATCACTCTCCTGCCGAAAACGAAAAGAAAAAAGGTCTGCACTTTTGTTGAGCAAAACACTGGGTCGTGTTGCCATTTCTGTCCAAATCTCCTCCATCCATGTGAAGGCAACTCATACAAACGGCCTCGAATGTCATCGATACGGTGTGCGATTGTTGCCTGAATATCTAGTACAGAATGACACCTTAATCTTAGCTCAACATGGCGACGCTCTTCGTACGGATTTTTGCTCATGTTGAAAAAACTGGATCAAAGGACTGGTGGAAGCAATGCTGGGAGAAGACCCTTGAGGTGTTTTACCCACCGGAAGAGAAGAAGTACAAAGGATCCTGGTGAAACTATATCGTACGTGTATTGGGGAATCTCACGGTGGGACGAAAGCTGTCTCCTGTGCCCTACAAACAATTGATGTAATTCCATCGTTGGCAAGAACAACGCATCCTGCATTTACCTCAAAATCCTCATTTGATAAAACTGTCTTAGTTACAACACGAACAAAAATTGTTGATGGATTACACCAATTTGTTAGAAAGAGATAAATCTTTACTGTACGTGCAAGTGTTGAAAGGGCTCCAACTCGTGCACCATAATGCTTTACACGAAACGGCTTAAGCGATTCCGAAAGATTGAAATACCCTGATGAAACTTTCATCGCCATCATCACCACAATTGACCAAGACAGACAGCCACGGGGATTACAGTAAAAAGACAAGACGATCTTGAAGTCAGCAACGCCAACTACATAAAGAATTGGTAGGATTAAAAGATGCTGGCATCCCCTTGCTCACCAGAAGAGAGAAGAAGTGATGAAAGAACTGAAAATCCCTGTTCAGACATCCTCCTTGACTCGTATCTCTCGTCGAACACTTAAACCATTAGGATCTACGACATTACCCGACAAAGAATACAATAGCATTAATAAACAGTGGGTGGTTTATTAAAGATAGAGTCCGGATGGAAAATTTGATAACCCAAACTGCCAAAACTCAACTGAAAAGTTTACGTTTACCTAAATTACTATGTTACAATAAAGGTCGATGTATACGCTGCAGACACCGATTGGACGAAGTTCTGTTTTAGAAGTACACCTAAGTGCAGGGCATCTATCTTCAATGGCTAGCTGATTTATCCGATGTATCTCATTTTTTTCACCTACAATTCCGGCTACAAATATTTGTTTTGTGTCATCGTTGTATTTTCCAAAATTTGCCTGATGCGTTGCGTTCACGTCTAAATTGAGATCCGAGTTAGTGTGAGCCTCAAAACTGGTACTGAAACTAAGCGGTGGTCACCCTCTCCGATGGCAAACCAACAAAGACATTGAATTTAATAGAACGAATATGGAAATGATTTATGCATCAACACACTCTCAAACACATCGACGTTTTACCACGCCTAGTCAAAGCTTAGAACGAATCTTACCATCGGAGCAAAAGATGCACCTTCGAAGAAATGATTCCCGACAACAAATTATCCTTGTTTGTGTGCCTGTTTGATACGTTTACGATTGCTGTCCCCAAAAAAGATATAGTGCTAACGACGGCAGTTTTTGCTCCCATTGATAAAACCAAACATACTTTCGAAAAGATTACATACCCAACTGTACAACCAAATTGTTTTATGTCATTGGACGTGTGATTTACCGTCACCCACCCGTGTACGTTACCCTATCACAGTTCCATGGATGTATTTCTTCAAAATAGCTTGTGCTGTTTCACGGCCAAATTACCTCGTGTCATCCAAATGAATCGCGAATCGCATCAGGAATCAGCTTTGGTCGAAATCATTCACCACACACAGGTCCAGAAGATCATCATAAATCAAACTTTTTGGTCGTAATACTGAACGTAGTGCAACAACAGACGGATGCGAACGATACAGAGTTTTAAATAACATTGGTAGCAGTAGTAGTAGTAGTAGTAGTAGTAGTAGTAATAGTAGTAGTAGTAGTAGTACCTTAGCGCTCAAGATTTGGCGGAAACGATTGTCAGCATTTTCGACGATAAGTTTGACAAACGCCAACACAACTTTTCACCCTGTTTTGTTATTAATTCGGTGGAGACCGAATTAACAAGTATTTTCGTTACCCTGTATGATTGAAAGAAGGATTCACGTTGATATCTGTGAAGTCCAATGTGGTGGAGAACAACGTGGTGGGAAACACACCCGAACTGTTACTGACAGTCATTCCTTACACATTGGCTTCTGCGCTTCCAGGCTGCTAAGGAGGAAAGTAGACACAACTAACATACTCACCGCCAATTTGTAAATCCTCACAATTTGTTCGTCAGTTGGTCGTATTTTGAAAGTGTGAACAATAGTACAGTAGGAAATCTGGGCCTAAATAATCCATTCTCGAAAGAAAAAGTCACGGTGAAACTTCTTTTTTCGTAAATGATTCTCTAAAGACTTGTGACGCTTGTATCCTGTGTATCAAGAAGTCGCTCGACAACGAGGACATGGTTTAGGAGATGTGCTAAAATATGCGTTTTGTTCGGCGGCACTCGTCTTGAAACCGATGGTGACGCGATGATAGCACGCATTAAAAGATGTCGTCGCTTAAACGCAATGAAAATAATTTTTACAAAATGTCAACATCAGCAAATGAAACTCAGAGGAAACCTTGTTAGGAGCAGGGTATATTCTGATAGTTCAAACTGTAAAAATACATCTGGGTCGTTGAGAAATTTCTATAAATATGCTGCACGCTGTTGAGCAAGGCATTCTTTAATCCTTCACTCCACAGGAAGGACAAGGCAGAAAGAGACGAAGAAGAAACCCCTCCAGAAGATTTCATAAATATGTGAGAAAAACGAATAAAAGAAGAACTGTCTGAGAATTCAACGACTTTGATTAATAGGTTTGCCGAACGTAATCTCAGCGAAATGGATTTTTGCTTGAATAACAAACTAATTAACAGCGGTATCGACAATGTTTACCCTCAACTGCCATACCGCCAAAATCTTTTGACGTACGTAAATGAAGCCAAAGAGACTTATCTAGATGATTGTATAGTATGGAAACCT